>CM028682.1:10992500-11592500 GCA_016760335.1 Gastrodia elata | reverse complement strand
CTAACTACACTTTTTCTTTTTCTTGGCTTTGCCCTATCATATTTAAATACTAAAATATGATAGATCAAAAGCCCTTTTATTCAGGTGATGCAGATCCAAGTACTTGAAGAACTTATAAAGAAATTTGCTTTTGCTTGATTTTAACAGATTACTTGTTTAGTGAGAAAGAGAGTGATTTATATATTGCATTTTTCTCTTACTTTAAAAAGGTTTGTAATAATAAGATGATAAACTGTTTAAGTTACTTTTGCTTATATTTATCTATGTTGTATCTTCTATAAACTGCTTGGGATGAATGAGTGGATTTTTCTAATTTCTAGCATTATAGAAATTTGCAATATTGCATTTATATGTATCTTCATTTTCATCTATTTAACTTAACAAATGCTCAAAAAGTGACTTGGCCACTTAGCATCAACACTTGAATAGTTTTCTTCTAATCAAGTGTTGGTGCTAAGGTAAAACCTCAATATCTAGATTAATCTTCTATCCAATTATTGGGGACGTTACATGTACTTAGTCATATATTTTCTCAAATTTTTACTTTTTTGGATGTGCCCTTGCTTGCGATATAGCATGTCAGATCGAAAGCATCTGGAGGTAGCCACCTACTAGGTGGAGTCAGTGCATAAGGAAGAAGCCGCTGCTTAGAATTATTTTAGTCCTTTATATTTAGTTTAGTGTGAGGGTGATACTTCATGTTTTTATTTTATTTCTGAAACCAATGTATTTTATATTTCTTTATGGATGAATGTATATGGATGGATGTTTCTATTTCTTGCAGTTTTATTACTATATATATATAATATTGTGGTGCATCTCAATTGTTGTGAGCATGTGGTAGAAGTGTTTTTGAGCTCGAGGAATGAGGTTACAATGAAGGTTACCAAGAAATAGACAAAATAAACCAAGCACAAAATAGAGCACAACACAAATCAAATGCATGAAACTATAAGCATCTAAACATAAGAATTTTTACGTGGAAAACCCAATGATGAGAAAAACTATGAAGCCACACCACACAGAAATTTTCACTATAAATAAAATGATTACAAAGTTACTGAGAGCTTCACCTTCATAAGAATAAGTAAAATCTATCACTTACACAGTCTCCCGATCGATTTCTTCTTCTCCTAAAACTTTCAGCTCTCACTCTAAGTCGAAGGAGAAGAGCAGCAGCCACCACCTAATTAGGGTTGATCTCCTCTTTACAAGCCTTATACAACCTCAGCCAACATATTGAAAACATCTCCAAAATTTTTCCACACACACACACACACACATATATATATATATATATATATATATTTACGCACTATTTGGATCTCAAATGATCCAAAATACCCCAAAAATCACTTAGAGTAGCGCCTAAATCTAGAGCAAAAACTCGGCGAGCGCTACGACGTGTTGTAGCACCCCAATCTTGGGTTTCCAGGTGCTAGGGTGCGCTATAGTGCCCCAATCTCAGGTTGCGGGGTGCTTGGGCGCGCTATAGCGCGCCACAGTGCATTACAGAGTGCCACAGTGTGCTATGACGCCTTAGTCTCGGGTTATCAGGCGCCAAAGTGCTCTACAGTGCCCCATTCTTGGGCTTACAAGCGCTAAGGTGCGCTACGGCACACCACGATGCACTACGATGCCCAAACTTTTCCCAACTTGTCCTGGAACACCCCGAGACCTCTTAGAAATCCATCGAAGCTCCATTGGCATCTTCACAATGATCTAAATGGTCTCCACATCCAACATCATTAGCATCCTTAGCTTAATTAATATTCAGTGTTAAATTAATCTCACTAACTTGGCTAGAGTGTTATAAGTATCATACTCCTCTCAATCATTTAATCTACCTTGATTATGACACACACACACACACACTTTGCTCTCTCTAACTTAGCTATATTTATAGCATATCTTGATCTCATAAGGTATGGCAAAGATTCATTTTCAAATATCCAATAAATTGGCCGCAAAAGATCAAATAGGCTCAAAAATCTCACTCAAAGTTTCATATGTTTAAGTCATTATTTTTTTGTACTTGAGCATTCCAAGGAGTTAAGATTACTATCTTTAGCTTAATGGAAATCTAGGCCCTAGAACTTATGTGTGACTAAGCACCAGACACTTGTGAAAACTTTTGGAATATTAGGCGCTTAGGCACTCCTGAGCACCACACTTTCTACATGATACACAATTTTTCTAGCATCCAGTGCTTGGGAGCACTCGAGCTCTTAATCCTCAATCTTCTTAGCTTCTTTGTTGTGTTCTTTATAGTACTTGGGCATGCCTAAGATCCCAATGATTTATCTTCTAAGGTTTCTCTTGATCAATACACAATGTTTGGGCATGCTCAAGCACTTAGAGTTTTATATTCAGCCTTTCTATTGTAAACTTTATAGAGCTTCTGCATGCATAGGAGTTAGGCTTTTAATCACTTCAAAATATCCATAGTGCTTGAGATAAGCTTAGTATCAGCTTTTCAGCTGCATAAGAAACTATCTAGCACATTGACATGCCAAGCGCCCAAAGTAGTACATGTAATTTTGTCAAGTATATTTATTGTATGGTTGATCTCTGATCGATCTCCAGCCTCCATGTATATACTTTGATGCCCTTAAGGTTATATCACATAAGTTTATATGTAATGCCCAAATGTTAGATTAGGGATATTCTAATCCAACACTAAGGGTTAGTATAGTACTTAATATGAAAATAGTAGAAACTAACTCAATATTAAGTACTATATGGCCAAGAATGTTCCAATATAAGTAAAGTAAATGTAATACAAGTGCAATAAATACATGTATATCTATCATCCAAATTATCTAGAATAAGAAAAAATAATATCCATCACAGCAAAGAAAGAAAAAAAATCCAGAGTTTTATAGTTATACAAACTATTTTAAAACTTCAAGGTTGCTCCTCAAGTTCAACCTATGAATGCTATAAGAATCACAACTAAGTTGATGGTATATAATATGGTAGGGTACAACCAATAAAAAAAAATGATTAGACTTATAAAGTCAAGTATATTTTAGGGCTATTAATTTAATTTTAATTAGAGGATATCACATTGAGAAATATACAATTATTTAAAATAGTGCACAATGCAACGTAAAGGAAAGGTACTAAAAGTAAGGAAATGATTGAAAAGTAACAAGTAATAGGAATAAATATACGTACATATGGAACTACTCAAGCCTAAATAAACATGTTAAATAAAAGAATATGTACGAGCATATATGCATAATAGTGTGCACATGGAAATAAATATATAATGTATATGTCCAACATGATATATGCTAAGTAAATATAAAAGTAGTGTAAGAAAATGTAATTATAAACTGTATAAAGAATACACTACAAGAAAGCTATAAGCAAAGCTAGAAAGTAAAGTATTGAAGTATAAGTAAGTAAAGTAAATCTCAATCTCAAGGGCTGAATAAATTGAAATGAACAGTTAGAAGACTGCATAAAGTAATAGTGGCACATAATCAATAAGATTGTGTCATATGAAATATTAATCTTATTTATATTATTTAATTATGTTATGTGGGAAAAATTACAGAACAAGTGAGGATTTATGCACATCTACCGAACCATATGTAGCGGGGTCTCCCATAACACACACATTCTCCATCTAGGACATGTGTGATCCCCTGATCTCTTTATAGTCTGTTCAAGCTCAACAATATCTGTACAAACTAATTCACAACATGAAAATTTTATGTAAAATGTTTAATATTTTGTTTATGCATAATATCTGACTATATGTTCAAACATTTAGTCTCAATGCGATGCATCATTCAAGGATTTTCAAGATTAACTGTAAATTATGTGATATCCATTATTATCTATTTTTGTTATCTACCTTAATGATTGGGGATAATCAAGACACCAAATTGACATAGATATTAATTGAATGTCTTAGCCAATTGAAGAAGAATACACACACACACATATAATTTTTAAAAAAATATTGGGTTAAAAGTAATATAATTTTAATGAGAAATATAATAAAATATAATTAAGGTTTTTATCTTATAATACATATCCTAAATCTACAAATTACTATCTTCTAAGACTTCTGCTTAACTTCTATTCTTATACTAGAATACATGATCTATCTTAAGTAGACTACTAAATGTTATAACTCTCTTCTTACCTCAAACGGTTTTCTAAGGTTCAAGTTCATCTAATTGCTATAAGAGTTACTAAGGTATATAAAAAAAGGGTGGTTTATGAGGCTTAAAGCACTTGGGCTCTTTCCCTTCTAATTCTGGATCCCATCCAAGAGTTTCAATAATGGATTATTCTAAAAATGATCTAAATGTTCTATTACACTAGCTAATGTTTACTCATCTTTCTCCCTAATGCTAATTTTTAATACTTATTGATATAAGAAAAATGGTATCCTAATCTAGATCCATCTACAAATGCAAACATCTTCCATCTCTAATTTTCTTCTAAAGGCTTAGATTCATGCTTAAGTGGACTACAGTAGGCAAGTTCTAGGTTGATCTAATGTTTTTCCCTACTTACAACCTTCTCTACAAATCAGTTATATCATGACAAAATTCAATTTGAATCTACCTAGAGATTAATAGAACTAAGTGGAAAAATAGTTAAAATATTAATATTTATAAGCCCAAAGAACAAAATTCTTATTTTGATGTCCAATTAGAATAAAATTAGTGAATTTATAATACTTAAAGTCTAAGTATTATAATGACATGTATTAGGGTTAATTTGGAGCACATTAGGCTTAGTTGAACACTAATCACCCTTAATGATTATTTGAGGATCATTAGTAAAATTATTATAAAAACTAAAATTAAATGTTGTATTAATATTCTATATTTTTTTTGATCATTTTCATATTTAATTTTATTATATTTGGACAAATATTTTAAAAATTATTAAAATAATTTAATTTGAATTTAGTCTAGCCTATAGTATTAATTTTATTGATTTAAGAATATTCCATTGGAATATTTTTTTCAATTCTAAAAGGGTGTGGGCATGGGTTAAGCCACTTGGTCGGGCCATAGGCCGGACAAAAATGAGACAGCGCAATGCCGCGCGGGTCACAGGCTGACCCTCCCGACACTGTGCATCCTTGCACTAGCCCAAAAATTAGGGTTTACGGTTAAACCCTAAATTCGCCCTACCCAAGTCATCACACAAGACATGTGATGTGTCAAAATAATCCTTAAGAGGTGGCCTACACATTAGAACAACAAGCCCCATCATACGTCGTCCCCACATCCTAGGCTTACTCCACAATTGTATGCAGTTTAGGTTTACCGTGGAGGGATAATTCTCTCTTTACAGAGCACCCTACCCCTCAGGAAGTATCACAACATGTTTACTAGGTCAAGGTCGACCCAGTGAACCTCTGAGTAAGACTTGGGCGCAGGTGGATGGCTGGCTTGCTACTCAACTTGAGCAATGTACAACATTGTACATGTTCGGGAGGAATGAGTATCAATTGGGCTCACTCAAGCTTGATCACTCCATAGCTTGGCCTGGCTCAGTAACAGATATATAGCATCTACTAGACAAAACCCCAAATTAATTGTTATATGTTTAATTTATGCATAATGTCCTTAATGAATGTTTTCAAAGGTTTAGTCTTAATGTGCTGCAGCATTCAAGGATATTCAAAGTTAATTATAAATCATGTGATATCCATTATTATCTACTTTAGTTATATATCCTATAATTGGGACTAATCAAGCCCCCTCAATTAACTTAGACATTCCTCAAATGTCTCAATCAATTGATATATATATATATATATATATATATATATATATATATATATAATATAATATAATATAATATAATTTAAATGAAGTTTTGAAAATAATGATTTGATTAAGGTATTATTTACGTGACAAAAAATTTATAAATATAGTTACAACTTTATAAATAAATATTAGATTTTATTGCTAATACTATAATTATCTAAACTATCTAATAACACTTCTACTATAATGGGACATTTCAAGTAGAGGTTTCATTACTTCACTACTTGGGTTACTTGATTCCTAGGAATTAGGATACTTGAAGTTCTAGCTAAAGGATTCTTCAACTTCAAACTAAATGTCTCACTACACTTAAGTTATAGGGTTTCCATGTCTTACACTATCCAAACATTTAAGTTAACACTACTATTTAATTATTCTATCTTACTAGTATCTTATGGTTCTATGCTTTAAGAAGGTTCTTCATCTTACCACTTAGGTTGCCTTAATCTTAAATATATTACTAGTGGTTTAACACTAAATTATTCTTAGTTTAACTGGGGTGCATGGATACTAGCCTATTATTGGCAAGACTTAAGGAATAGAATTACTTTAGTTATAGTTATCTAATTCATCTCACATATGCTTACTAATCTAAACATCAAGTTTCTTCTTTTAATCCTAAGGTTTTAAGCCTTAGTATTACTATCACTAAATTCTAAAGTTTAACTTCATTACTTAGCACTTAAAGGTTCTAAGCCTTTTAACACTTAAGTTAACATCTAGCCTTATCTCAATTACTAATCATTCTAAATGATCATAAGCTTCACACTTAACATAATATGGCCACCTCCAGTATACTAAGTAAGTTGTACTAAGCTACTTAGATTAATCTCTAAGTTCTAATAGAATGCACTAATCTTTCTAAGATAGTTCCATCATAATATCTTATAAGTCTTCTTTTTGGTCGCAAGTGCTGTACTAAGGATTTCACAATATTACTTTAAATGATTCACAAAATCTAAATATGAAATATGACTTCTCTCTCATAAAAGTTAGGATTTAACCTAGGTTATCTAGATGATAATTAATGTGTAAGTATTGATCTAGGTTGAATTAAGAGTCTGACTTACTACTAGACTTCCTATTTTTCTCAAATCACTAAACTTTGACTAGTGCTAAGCTTATTAGCTAGAAAGTTAGTTTATAAGTTTATTAGTCTTGAGTTCACTAAGGCATCCAAGGACTAGCGTGATCCTAATCCATCAACTTCACTCATTTGACTAACTTATTTCTAATGTAGTTAAAATGTAAAAGGTATTAAGGAAGGGTTTACTAATCAATAATTTGTAAGTTTTAGCTAGTGCACTAGGAATCATAGAAGTTAGTTAAGTGATTAGGCTACTAAAATGAGCAAATATCACTAAGTTACATAATAGGATGATTAGGGTCAAACGTACTCTTAAGAAATGTAAGAACTAAGTTAAGCTCTAGATAACCTCTTAAGGGTTCTACTAATGGATCTCATAATCATAGGGAATTGACTAATCCATTTCATCCTAAGTTTTAGGACTACCACCATATTTAAGTACTAAAATAGAGCCTTATGAACCCATATAATCAACTTATTTCTATGTTGAGGCTCTTTCCTATGTTTATTAGTACTAAACCAAAACTAGGTTATTCTAGTTATTTTCATACTCTAAACATCATCTAATGTTGAAAATATGTCATAAGATAATTTTTCTAAGGTGTCCTAAGGTTTAGGAGACCTAAATAGGTAAAATCCTAATTTTAAAAGTTTAATATTATTTAATTCAATAGTCAAAAACTCACATTATACATTTGATGTTCAAATCATGCAAACATAATGCGTATAATTTTCTTATAGCATAATAAGTGCAATGACACTAAGTATAGTCAAATTGGACATCAAATGACTAATTAAAATGTCATAGCAAAATTAATTATCAAATTTGAAACTGAATATCATATTAATGTTCTACATTTTTTTTTATCAAAATGATATATAATTTTAATATATTTGGAATTCTATTCTTAAAGATATTAAATTCATTTATTGAATTAAATTATTCCTAAATAATTTATACTCTATATTGAAATTCCTTGCTGTTGGCGCCTTTTGTCTGCATGTCTGCGCACACAATTTGCCTCAATGCCTGCTGCCCACACGCGGACAGGTCGCACGCACGGGCCCAAGAGCAGTGTCGCGTGGGTCGGGTCTACCCGTCCGCCCGGCACTATACCTCGTCTCGATGGGGGACAGAAGAATCAGAACTAGGGCTTTGAAATTCATCGCAACTAGCGAGCTTCAGGGTGTGTTCTTGGTGTCAAAATGAAAAGGGATATGAGATCTACCAATTGGCATAGGTAACCCTGCATGAGGGCACTTCTACTGCAAGCCCTAATTTCCATATTTACGATATAGGGTTTACTGTTAAGCTCTGTATGTCCCGGCATATTGAGCTCCAATCGAGCTTGATTAGAGCTCAATAATACTCATTAACGACATAGGAATGAACAAACAAAATCATAAACTGGAAATTGCATAACTATTAAGAGAGAAATGGGAAGTACCTCGGCTTCATCTTACAATTAGGGTTAGGTCGACTCTTCGACTGTGAGCGCTCCAGCTTCTCTCCAATCCTTCTCCACAGCCAGCAAATTGTGATAAGGAAGAAGTGGAGTTCTCGACGGCCTAAAACAAGGCTAGGAATGCTCGGCTGGCACATTGTAGCACGAGAAATTTGAGGCTCCTGCGCGTGCGATCATGCGTGCGCAAGAGATACAGTGACTCGCCTGCTGCCGTTGGATCGGGCCTCTCGCGGGATAGACGGTGGGGATTGAACCCGCCATTTGATCAGACGGCTGGTCTGATGTCGTATGCCCGATTAACTTAATTAGTTTTATTAATAAATTTTAAATAATTAATGACATCTTAATTAATCAAAATTGGATAACCAAATAAGCTCCGAAAAATCTCAAAAATTCACCTCTAACTAATTTTGGGGTAAATAACTCAAAAATAAAATTAGATTTTTGATCATAGATCAATTTAATTTTCTTAATTTTCTAATTAATTAAATATATTAAGATATTCATAAGAAATAAATGATGTCCAAATCGCACTAAATTTCAAAGGTTGGCTTCTAATGCTATTAGAAGTCTAATGGTAATGATTTAAACTTAATTTGAATGTTTAAAACTAAATAACAATGATGGGGTTGTTATACCCTTCATATATATATATGAGAGGTGATCTCTGGAGTAAGTATTTAAAGAGGAGCTGATGCAAAATGAAGAATATTAAAACTTTTTTTTTTTTAGCATTAAATTTATGCTTAGCATGTAATGAGAAATATTGTAAAATAATTGTTATCTATATTCTTAATGTATTTTCTTTATTATTTTAGTATTTCTAAATGTTGAAATGAATGTGGAAATGTATGTTTTTATACACTACTACTGCACTATTATACTGATCCCCCTAAGATGGTACCTAATATCGGGGCCCGATATTGATTTAGACGTGAGTGCCTAATGTTGTAATGGTTTTGCCAACCTAGCGGCGGGTTTCTGCAGCACTACACTTTTGGGCCATACTTACATGTAAAAATACCTTCCTCTATATTTGTGAGTTGAGCTTCTTAGTGAGATAATTGGTGAAAGTCTCATATATAAGCTAGTCATAGTGATGGTGATAGATATGGCTCTGTAGGATCTTTCTTATTTTATATATCCTTACTTATTAATACATATGCTTATAGTCATATGTTGTGAGACGCTCTACTCATTGAGATTTGCTACTATACTTTGTTGCCATATATATGTTATATTAGTACTCATTATTACTTATACGTACTCTTGTATGACTGACAAACATGTTTCTTATGTTGAGAATTTCTATAAGCTCCACTGAGACCTATTTCTTGAAAAGTTATGTGTGGTAAAATTTTAACTTATGAATTTTTTAAGGGATTAATTAATTTTTTTTAGATTGGCTCTATGTTGGTGATTTGAATTTGGATTTTAGTATTATTTTTTCTTAGATTATTTGATTATGCTCTTTTTCCTTGGCCTTATCCTTAGGATGGTATCTCATGAATCCCATTTTTATCATGAAACATTGTAAAGAAATGCATGATCTCTAATCTGAGTACTTTTCAAAAGATAGCCTTAGGGGAAGAAATCACTTTGGTCATCTTTGAAATAAGCCATAATGCGTATATTTGAAGAAGCGACTCCATTTGTAATTTATTTGCCGATTAGCGTCCTGAATATCATGGTGGAAAAAGTGGATGATATCATCCAATTCAATAATAATAAGGGGTCCGAGTTAGTTACCTTTCTCACTTGGAATGACACATCTTTGTGTAAGTCAAATTTGGAGGAATTGATTCTCAAGTTTTTTTCCATGTTGGAGAACACTTAGTTTGAGTAGAGGTTGGGCTTATATTAGGAAGTCATTCTCTGTCTTATATAAGCATTTCCCAATTACCAAGTTCAAAAGATTTAGTTTAAGTGATTGAGGGAGAATAACATCGCTTTTAATTCTATGTTTGCATTATTTGATTCCCGTTGTCAATTTGTTTGGTTTATTAATGTTGTTCACTAATAGCATCTAGGTTATCAAATTATAGTGTCTCAAATTTATATCGTTGTTTTCAAATGTCAATATTATTTTTAAATTTGTATGTGACAAATTTCTCGTCATGTTGCTATTTTAATATGTTGTTTATTTCTTACACTTTGGATTCTTCGTTGTTTATGTCTAATATTCTAGGAATTTCTAATCAATTTGATTTCATTTGGCTTTAGGTTCCTTTACCCAAAAACCCCCAATCCTATTATGGTGGTGCTCGATTAAGAGACTAATTCAGCATTAGATGTACTAAGATCTAATATATATGGCCCTTTTGGGTTATTGAAGTTGAGTAATATACACACATGCATATATATATATATATATATATATATATATATATATATATATATAACATTTAGATTCATTCTAGTAAGATATAAAATTATTCATTCAATTAAATTAGAAAAATGTAGAATGTAAAAATCATTCATAAATCATTCATAGTTATATTTACAGAATAGTTCACTTAAATAAAATATGCATGAAATTGAAATCATTAAACTAAAATTCATTATTATGGCAGCGATATATATTCTTAATTTAAGCTAGCTTTGGTTGCTCCTAACACATGAAATGTACTAGAGTTGGAATCCTAATTATATTACTTTGATTACATGTATATTATATATTCAGTGCGCAAAATAATAGGAACTATCACAGCATTCTTAATTTATACTAAAATACGTCTGTATAGATTCTTAAAAAATCTACCAATTTTTTGAACCTATTTTATAATTTCACAATATGATATGTCATCTCATTTTAATTATGTGATAAGATATATGACAATATATTCAAATCACGACCGTATATCCAAATAATTTATTATTATTATTATTATTATTATTATTATTATTCTCATTTTTGTACTATTATTACTATTATTAAGATTATCATTATTTATAATAATAATAATATATTTCAATTATTATTACAATTTTAGAATTATTATTGCTACTATTTATTATTAGTATTATTATCTTATACTAAATTAAAATTATTATCATTGTTTCTTACTATTAACATTATCATTACATTTTTTAATTATTATTATAATCTTTATTATTATTATCATTATTGCTAGTATTGTTATTATCATTATTAATATAATGCTAATAAAAAATTATTATTATTATCATTGCATTATCATCATCATCATCATCATTATTATTATTATTATTATTATTATTATTATTATTATTATTATTACTTAACATTACAACTATTATTATTATTATTATTATTATTGTTATTATTAGATAAGAATATTCATTGACAGCTTAAAAAAAGTTTAATCCTATCTTGCTAACTTGCTTGCACCCACTGGCGACAAAGTCGGATAGAGGACCGATGTCAATAACTTTGGAAGGTATTGGAAGTTATGGTGAGGGAATGAGTTGGGAGTAGAGAGAGAGAGAGAGAGAGAGAGAGAGAGAGAGAGAGAGGTAGGGGTTTTGTGGGGGAGATTGGGGGGAATCTCACCCCATGAAGGTTGTAGAGGTGAGTTGAAGCAAGTAGCAGCCGTGGTGGGCTATGAAGTGGGAGAGAAGAGGAAGGATGCTATGGAGATTGAATAGGATTTGAGGTGGGAGAGTGAGGGGGGGTGCTAGGTTGACTTGGTTGACCTAGATAGGTTGGCGATGGGCTAGCCAAGCCTTAACGTCACCTTGTTAGCATTGCCTGGGGTTAAACGTGTGTGCGTAGGGGGTGGAGCGAGTGTGTGTCTATATATATATATGTTTAAAAATCAATTACAAAATTTATTCAGATTGTGTATTATGATAAGACGAACACAGTATCTTAATTATTATTATTATTATTTACTTAAATATTATAAAAATTAATTTTGAAAAATTGTAGTTCCAAACATGATGGAATTTGAATCATAGCACCCTTATTTTAGAAATTGAGTTTATATTTTATTTTCTATTAATTATTAAAATTAAAATTTTAAAAAATTTATTTAAAGAATCCTAATCTGAATTGCTCTCGAATTTGTGCAAGAGTGTATTTAAATTTTTAATTATCTAATGAATTTTTTGTTAGAATATTATTTTGAATTAATCAAGAATCTTGATTTTGACTTGATTCAATTATTTTTTATCTTATTAAGTTCGTAAAGAACACTAGTTGTTTACATTACTCAGCCTTCTCTAAATTCATATTTATTAAAGCAAATTATTTTGAAAAAGAGTCAAAGTTATAAGCCTAAGCTTGGTTAATCATTCAATGAGAATTTTCGACCAAGTGAGATACTTAGCGCAGTTCAATGAACCATGCTGAACATTTGAGAACATTTTTAACCATCCATTCTTGAGACAAAAGATATCTTTGGGTGAACAAGTCTTTGATTCTAAATGATAATTGAAAACTTAGTTAAACTTAGGGCATTTTTTTTAAGTGCTAAGAAACCTAGGCTTTGATGAGTTATATAGAGACAAGGCATTACAGATCCAAATTGCACTAAACATTTTATAAGAGCAAGAATTATATATGTATCACCTTTGTTCATTATTCAAGAAGAGAGGAGATGATCTTATTTGTCTACTATACATTGTAGAAGAGAACAAAGGACAGCGATGGTGACAATGGACGGCAAGGACAAACGGCGATGATGAGAGCAGCAAATGGCACAATCAAGGCTAACTTGAGCCGCTGTAATCACAGCTCAATCGCAAATTCTGTAAACTTTTTCCGCCTAATTTGGGAGACCGTTTGTTTTGTGAAGAATGAGAATTTTCCACCAAAAATTTACATTAAAAAATCTTAACAACAAACAAAACAAGCAAAATGGCCAATGGTGAAAAGGGATTAAAACTGGCAATGAAAAGCAATGATAATATTGGTGATGTTCTAAACAGCAGGCTTCTTCTGCTCTCCTGCTCCAGGCTAGTTGATAGCCAATCACTCAATGATTTTTCAAGTGCTGAAGATCTTCCTGCACGCTCTTGGCGACTCCCAGTTCATTCATCCAATCATCCATTGGTGGCCTCTACAATCATGATAAGCTGATCAATCAATTTTGCTGAGTTCTCTTTCCTATGATTTAATAGATCAGCAATTTGTATTGCTAAGAACTTTGTATTTGTTTTATTGAGTATAATGGAATACAAGCTTGGCTCTAGCCCTTAACTGTTCTAAAAAAAGAAGACGTGGCACAAGAATGAGGTGACGAGCTAGGTAGTGGCAAGGGACAGGCCGAGAAAACACAAGCATATTTCTATTATAAATAAAAGCCAAAAAACCTATAAACAAGCATCAAAAGTGTCATTCTCACGACTGAATTTCAGTCATTCATCATTAGCAGGATTTTTTTTTTCCTTTTTCATAGAAACCAACAAATCAACAACAACAACAACTACTACTACTGCAACAGCAGCATCAACGAAAAAAAATGATCTTGTATGGTAAAGAAATGCAGGAGCAGAGGTTGAAATTAGTGCTGCCCACATTCTCCGAGGATATGGTCAACCTGTGAATAGATAACAGCAATAAAAGAATTGTATTGTGCCAAGTAAATACAAACCACAGTAGCGGGATGGGCAATCTCCATAACCAACCAACCAAACAAAGTAAGCAGCTAGTCCGATCTCGGCCGATTCGACCCCCTCTTTGGGGTGTTGTAAAGCGGCAAAAGGTATCCAACAAGCTTTCTTCGGCCAAAGCACCGCCAATAGAGTGCAAATACCAGCAGCAGTAATCCGACAGGAATTGCCCATCTAATCATAAGAAAAAGAGTTAACAGAGATCATGCCAAAGAAATTCAAGGAAAAGCTCACCACAGAAGGCTAGAAAACCTACTTATCAAGATCAAGTACCGGGCTATAAACAATATGCTCCCAGGTGGCCACAATGACATGCCAGGCAGGGTTATAATAGAGGGACTCCGACGTCCAAAACATCCTTGTGTACGTCTCCAGGAAGACGAACATCAGCCATGCGCCAACCTCAAGAAAAAAGGACTTCACGAAAAACCGACCCACCACAACCATTACAAGAGAGAAAGCCACCAGCCAGTTGAAGAGCCTGTTGTTGTAGTCCTTGATGAAGAGCGCACGAGATTTCCCCAGCAGCTGAGGGCAGTGCATTTATTGGTTTTATTTGTATTAGCATGAAAAAGATAATACATGTTTCATTTGGTACTTCAGCCCATAAAATATCATTCTTTGTTTCATTTTAAAACATGGACATTGCATTGAGATGCCTCCTTTTATTTAATGATTTTGCATGTTTCGTAGATTTTGATCAATGTTGTTTAAGCCAGCTAAGATGGTAATACCCCTCCATCCGAGATTCTTCATGGGCTGAGCATGTGGGGACATGCCCATTTGAGTAAAAAGCTGTCAGAACGGACCGGACCCACCTGCTCGGCCAATGAGGTGACTAGGTGGATGCGGAATATACCTCAGCGGGCTTGCAAATTACCGCTCTAAAATTTTAACCTCAAATGGTATTTAATAATTTTCCCAAATATGATGATAAGAAGTTATAACAAATAATAGGTAGGCATAATAATTGTAAGAAAATCAACATTTTTCACATAAAATTGAAAATAAAAACAGAAGATTAGTTGTAAACAATTATAAGAAGAGGCACAACAGTTGTCAATAGATACGCTAAAGAACTAGAGAAAAAATTGTTAAGATGAAAATGGTTCATGATAGGGATGTTGTCATTTTTATTGGTTATCAATACTAATATCGATCTCAATTATTATAGACACCTTTTTGTAATTAGTTGCAATTGTTTTCTTTGAAGCTATAAAATACTGTGTTTGGTGCACATGTGAAACATTCACGCACCATCAAAACTTAAAGTATATTTTACCTGAATGAGTTGAACATTTGCTAGTGCTAATGGTCAGCTTGGCAAATCTTATTTTGTAGTAGATGCTCTCAACCGCTCCACAACTTCAAGTGGTTGGAACTCAAAGTCTTCTTTATCGAAGTGCACGCCCTAGAATGCTTTTATTTTGCTATCCTTTTGGGGTCAAATCATTTTTCATAACCTGTTCTGACAGATTATGTTTGTTATGGTACCCCATTCAGATCTTATTTTGGAGTTTTGTACTCTAGGTTCTGTCTAATGATAATATTCGCCAACTGATTCTGCAAAAATCACATTGTTCTGGAGACAATCTTCACCTTGGATCTACTAAAATGTATCAAGACCTTCACATTACATTTTGGTGGTTCGATATAAAGAAAGAAATGGCAAATTCATGTCTCAAAGTACCATGTGTCACCAGGTAATGTTGAGCATTAATATTATGGTGGACTTCAGTCTCTATCCATTCCCAAGTGAGATGGGAAGAGATTTCAATGAACTTTGTGATCGGCTACCCTTGGCCATGCCAAAATCTTGAAATAGTTTGGGGAATCATGAATTTGTTGACTGAATCTACCTATTTTCTACCAATCAGTGTTAGACTCTGTAAAAAAGCTTAGTCTCCTGCATGTTTGTGCGATTGTACAATTGTATGGTATTCTTAAGATAATCATTTTTTACCATGATGAGCGATTTAATTTAACATTCTTGAGGACAATTTATCATGACTTCAATACCCATCTTCACTACAGTACTTCTTTTCAACTGCAGACAGATGATCAGATTGAGAGATTCAACCATTTTTTGGAGTCTTTTATCTCTATACTTTGAATTTTGTGGAAAAATGGGAGGACCACATCCCTCTCATCTACAACTGGTTGTTCATATAACATTCAGCATTTGGGTTCAGTATTCGGTATTTGAGATTTCTAGTTTTAGTGAATTTTAGCTTCAGTATAATTTTTTGGTTCTGGGTTATTATTTTTTAGGTTCATAGCAATTATTCACATTGTTCATATGGGCCTTTTGCAAATTTGAATGCGTGATTTAGAGGGATCGTGCACTCAAAATCTGGTATAATTACCAATATGATTCTGCTAGGATCATGTTTGTGAAAGTGCTGAGCCGCAGATTCTCACATGGATAGTTGGGATTTACTAAGTCATTCAACGATCATTATTTAGGATATTGAATGATTTGAATTATTTAATGGCACAATATATATAAACGATCGGCTATACGACAAATTAAGACAATTTCAGACCAAGCCTTTAGAAAACAACGAGAGAAGGAAAATAGAATTGGATAAATGCAAAGAATGAATTGTATCAATTTATACTTAAGAAAACAATAAAATACTTTTCTAATGGTCAAGTCTTTATATCTGTATATAAATTACGCTCATGCCTTTATATAAGCATATTAATTATTGAAGTTTTTATAATTGAATATTAATACCCAAAAGACACCTAGAACTATATAATTTTTTTAAAAGGAAAAGTTGTATGAGCATCACTCATATCTTTACAGTTTTCATATTAAGCACAGAGCTTTTTTATAATTAATATTAAGCACACAAATTTGAGTATTAAGCATATATCTTTATATATTTATAATAAGCACCCAAAAATTATAATTTATAGAAATTGAGCGTGGGATGGGGCAAGGCAGATCGAGACGTAATGCACAAGCATGACGAGGCACAATGCATGAGGGGGCTGGGCATGGTGTGGGGCGTAGCATGTGGGCAAAGAACAAGAGTGATGTGAGAAGGTGTGCAGGGGGCAGAGTGTCACTAAAAGGCAGGTGAGCGGGTGCGGGGCGTGAAGGGTGAGCTGCCGGTGTGGAGCATGAAGGGCCATGCATGGAGTAGAGGCGATGTGTGTAGGGCAGTGTCAGGGTAGAGTGTACCACAGATCAGCAGAAGCAGAGCTGCCGCACTTAGCTGGATGGTAGGGTAGAATAAAACTAGCGCTGGTGCGGGTGGGCAAGGATGAGGGTGGAGCTCAACAAAAAATTTAAAATGCCCCGCATGTCACACAAACCAACATAGAAACAAAATGAGGTATGAAGTAGTGTGGGGTAGACAAAGCGCAGGCCAAACATGAGCCAGGGTAGAGCGATGTGAGGACAACATACAACGGATATGGCACAAAGTGATTCAAAATTAGAGCAGACCGAAAAGGGTCACAAAGTACATGTTAAGCATTTTTGCGATGGGTGTGAGTCAAGGACTCACTGAGACAAAATGTGAGTGTTGGGGATGACAACACAACGGCTGTGTATAGATGAGATATACAAGCACAAGCGTGAAATATGTGTGGGGCAAAGTAGGACCGATTCGAAGTAGAGCAATGTGGGGTGAGGCTATATAAGAAATTATCACCAATATCATGATCTCTGAGTTGAGGATGAAGCTGAAAACAAGATGCAACGTCGTGCTCGATGGTCGAACGAGGAGTACAATACGAATTGTTCTCAAAAATACATACTTGCAAGTATCCGTTTTCCTCGTTTTCAATCCAAATTTATGATTAAAATTTTTAGTGAGATCGATTTCGAAAAAAAACGCGCCACCGAAGGATGAAGAATGTTGGCGGTAGCGAAGTTATCTTTGAGCGGTTTGCCAAAATAAGACACGTCATTAAGTCAACCTTTAGAAGAAGACAGGTAACACAAACTGGGACAATGTGAGGTTCATTCCTTCAAAAAATATCATTCATTTCAGAACTTTCATGTGAAAATTCCCAATGAAATATGAGCCTCTTGCAAATATTCTAGTGTAATTGACTTAATTAGATAGTTTGAAAAAAATTTGACAGAAATCAACTAAACACGCATTGTAGGCACCCGGCAAGCTAGGCTATGAAGAAATATGCGAATGGCTACCATTGACGGTTTCATATTAGCAAATGTTCCAACAAGAGAATACTTGAAAGGTTTGTTCAACCTCTGGATTCCATCATTAAAGAGTAGATGTGTTGGTTTGCCTCGAGATACTAAAGCTTCACGAAAGGATTGTAGTGCCGAAGAGACCGCCGATCGCCTAGAATGAAGATCGAAGTTTGGGCTACTCCATTCTTGCGAGCAGCCGCCGAAACACCTTTGGAGCGGTATCTAAAGCTGCCAATCCTTGATCGCTAAGGTCGCGTCCACCAATCACATTTTTTGTTTTGGGAACATCCAAGCCATGCGTCTTTGGGAGGGGCTTCTACTTGATTGTGCACTATGGAAACAAAGATCTTATGCAGCTGACCGTATCTAATGGGATTAAGGTTTGGTGTTGTTATTGAAAATATATACAAATAATAAAAATAATTATTTGCAAGTTTGACTCTAATTATACTAAATTGAACCAAAAACTAAAACATAAACAAATGCATTTAAAATAAAAAATTGAAATGTCAAAAAATAAATCAAGCCAAACCAAGTAACTAAGCTTGATTTGCTTATGTTTTCTAGATCCAACCAAGCAATGCACACCCCTACATACAAGAGCTGAGGAAAAATCAACCTACAGTAAAACCTGTCTAAAGTGATATCCTGTCTAAAATGATAAACACGACTCGGTCCCCATACAAAATGTGATAAACCTCCGTAAAGTGATACTCGATAATTTTTATTGGTCCCACTCCTTATCTAAAGTGATATTCAGTACATTTCAAAAAATAAAAGACAAAAAAAACTACAAAACAAGCTAGATACGCTTGAAGAACCTGTCAATGTTCTTCTGAACCATTCGGTTGGTACGGATCATACTCACCTTATCCTTCAATTTCTGGATGGAACTCACACAATATTCGTCCGCATCCTGTTGCTGCATGAAAAAGATCACAAGCTTATCCAGCATCTCGGAAGCGTCAGCGGCACTCATGGCAAGCACTTATTTGCTGTCGTCCTCTTCCTCATGCAGCACTGGAGCAAGTCCGGCTTCTTCAAGGTGGTTCTCAATGATGCTATCAAGATCCGGCGTGTATGACGTGATCTGCTCCTTCGGGTAGTTGAGCAGGTTCTTGATGTCCATTGGGTTCCTGTAGCGGAAGCGCTGGATTTGTGATTGTAGATCCACGATGACCTCGTGGTCCACCAGGTCGTCCTCCGTGACGTTTTCAACTGCCTCAGCCTGTTCTGTCGACCGGATCTTGCAGTGTAGGAAGCAGTTGGTAATCGTCGTTGGCTTGACTTCATAATTCCACGCGGGGACGGCAAACTGGATGGCCCCCAAAATGTCGACCTTCTCCGGCTCCGGCACCTTGTCCTCAATGCGCTGGAGAAGAGCACGGTTGAAGCGGCGACGGTAGTAGGCCTTGAAGTTGCCGATGATGCCGACATCGCACGGTTGAATCTTCGAGGTCATGTTCGGAGGCAGGTAGAGAATGGTCGTGTTCCGAAGGCGGATGTGATCCGGAATCTTCTCCACCGGAGTGTGCCCGCTGAAGTTATCCAGGATCAGGAGGACCTTCCACTGGAAACATGGAGATCAAATGCCCGGAGCCACTCCAGGAAGATGATATGTCATCCACGCGGACGCATTGTTCCTGTATACGCACCCAAGTGACGTGACGTTGATGTTCTTGAAACACCTGGGGTTCTTAAACTTGCCAATCACCCACAGTGGGAGCTTGTCAGAGCTGTCGCCATTGCAACACAGCGCCAGGGTCAAGCGCTCCTTCCTCTGTTTCCTGCCTTCGAGCTGCTTTGTCACAAGGGAGTTGTCCGCCTGCAATGCGGGCGAAGATGCTTAGTTAGCCAGGGGCAAACTCATTTGATATCTTTCTGAACTTACAGTACCTGCATGCGGTAGAACAACCCACTCTCATCCATGTTGTAGATGTCACGCCATTCGTATGCGTCAAGAACTTGATGAATTCCCGGAAGGGCAGCTGCAACAATAGTCATGTCGACTGAACTGCTTTCCCCGAACCTGCGATGCTTCTTGATCCCGTGACGGACCTTGAAAGCTTCAAGCCAGCCATTTGAAAACTCAAACGGCGGGTGATCCGAGTACAGGCGGTCAATGATCTTCATTGCGCTCTCACGTATGAGGTCCCCGCTCAGGTGTACGTGTTCCTGGTTGGCAAGGAACCATTCGGCTAAGGCAGCCTCCATGACAGGGAATTTCACCGTCTTCTGACGCTTGGAGTTGAGGTTAGAGGTGGTGGCCTTGGCGAGCAGTTTCGCCGACCGTTTGAGTGTGCCCGACACCGTTGCTTGGCTGACCTTGAGCTTATGAGTGTCCTCCAGCCACTTGATCAGCTCTTTCTGTGTGGCACCAGGATGATCTTTCTTGTACCGTACGAGGGCGAGGCGGACCTCGTCCGTCATCGTGGTGTATTGCTGACCTTTCTTCGGCATGGAGAAGACTTTGTGCACGAGGATGTGACGGGGTGGTACTTCCAACGCGGTTCCTGAGGTGGACAGCGAATTCTGTTTGCTCAGGGCAAACGACGACGTGCTCCTTCGCACCACTCCGATACACCCACACGCAAACAGGGGTTTTTTTCTGTGGAACTTCCCCCGGCACGCGGGTACGAGCAGCCACGAACTAACGCCCTATCGGTACAAACGACAACGATAAAAAAAAGGAAAACGTGTGTGTATGATACTGTATGTACTGTACCTGCCTAAAGTGATAACCTGTATAAAGTGATATCCTACCTCTAGTCCCAGCAATATCACTTTAGACAGGTTTTACTGTATCAATATCAAACAACTTACATCAACTTGTTCATAATACTCCATAACAATCATCTTCTCAAGTCAACTACTTCAACAAAAAGAAGCAGAAAACTATTAAGGCAACTTTTGAATAATAAACTAGATTAGCGGACATCCTAATTTTGTTCAAATATTAATAGCTCCAATCATGTGACTGAGTACATGTGATGGCCCGACATTTGGATGTTCACATACCGCAGGATCATATGAGCAATTTGAGAAAAAAGAAAATACACATACAAAAGTCCAAGATATTTCTTATTCATTTCAAAATTACATAATACAAAAAACCTTCATCGTACATCACGAACATTGATCAACCTTTTTAAAAATAAGGAGAAAATAAAAGATAAATAAAAGTTAAAGTAGCGCCATCATAGATTCATTGGCAGTCTGATAATTTAAGATTTTAAAGTTCTTGTCAGGCTCTCCCTGAAATACCTGACCTGGTATTGTAACAAAATAATATCAAAATTAAAAATCCTAGTAATTAGAGAATACTCTAAGTACCACATTAAACAAAATAATATTACATTTTTATAAAAGCAAATATGCGATTAGCAGATATAAGGATAAAAATACAGAAAAAGTAAGGTAATAACGCAAAATAAATAAAAGTTTCTTGCAACAAGTATTATCACAAAATGTATGTTACTGGTGTGATTTTTCTAGTAACCCACCACAAATGTCAGTGATGTCATTTTTCAAGTGACCCACAAATATTGCTGATATCATTTTTTCAGCAACCCACGAATGAAAATGATATTAGTTTCTAACAACCAACCAAGCATTAATATTACTGATGTCATTTTCTTATAATTCACGAATGTTGTTGATATCATTTTTCAACAACCCACGAATGAAAAAGATGTTGATTTCTAACAACCAACCAAGCATTAATGTTACTGATATCATTTTCCAGTAACCCACAAATGTTATCACATTGGTTCCGAACAACCAACCAAGCTTCAAATGAATTTGGCTCACAAAAAATAAGCGAAGCTAAATAGCAAATTATAAAAAGTAGTACATATCATATACTGTGTACCTTTGTTATTTAAGATCCAAAGTTTGACAGTTCGACTTTTGATCTGCATTTAGATTTGGATATTTTTAAATTAGCTTTTAGCCAATATTCTTAGGAGTAATTACTATCTTCTTTTCCATTATGTTTTTCTTTCACTTTTACATTAGGTTGGCGTTATTATTATGATAATAATAATAATAATATACGAAAATAAAAGACAGAATGAAAATGATAGAAATTAAATTGTAGAAAGTAATAATAATAATAAAATGTTAGAATAAAAAGTGTCTGATAGAAATAATAGTCTGTTTATAATATATGCACTATTTATCATTATTGATTAATGACAATAATGCTAATATGATGACAACCTTATCATATTTATTTTCATACTAATGATATATTAAGTATATAATATTATTAGCAAAATATCCTCATTTCTACCTCATTTCCCTCTCCTCTTACCTAGGATAGTATTGCCGAGAGGCTAAGGGTGGCTGGACGACTGAAGGAGGTGGCCGAAATGGTGGTTGGCTGGTGGCCGGTAGGAGGAGGGAGAAAGGCTGCTGCTGGAAGGGGAGGTTGGCAGCAGGGAGAGGGGACTAGCAGCAGGGAGAGGGGGCTGGCTGGCTAGTGCCCGGCAGGATGAGGGAGGAGGGTTGCTGCTACAAGGGAAGGTTTGCAGCAGAGAGAGGGGGCTAGCTGGTTTGGAGGGTCCGAATAGGGTGGCACGGTGGATACCGGGGCTGGTGGCTAGCTGGGAGAGGGGGCTGGCAGCAGGGAGAGGAGGCTGGCAGCAAGGGAGAGGGCTGGCAGCAAAGAGAGGGGCTGCTATTAATGAGGGGAAAGTGATGGAAAAGAATGATGGGAGGGGGTTTAAATAGGGGATAAGGGGGGGGAGGAGGAAGAGTCTTCCACCACTTAAGCAAGGGGGGGAGAGGAAGAGTCTTCCCCAACTTAAGCAAGGGGGGAGAGGAAGAGTCTCTAAGGAAACTTAAATAAATTACTTAAAGTTAAATTTTTCGCATTTTTCCGCCGTTTGGCGTCTAAAAATAACGAAACTTGACATTGATGTGTGTTATGATGTAATGAACACTCTCGCGCCAAAAAATTTTGATTCGGACAAATATTTAATTTTATATTAATTTCTGAAATTTTAAACTTCAAAAATTAATTTAAGTTAAACCGAAGATCCAGAATCGATAAAACTTCATGAGCAGCTTTTAAATAATATTCTTAACACAACGACATAAAAATTAATGAATTCGAACACGTATTTTGATATTCTTGATTTATTAAATTTAAGAAAATTCAAAAATTAAAGCAGGAGTTTCTGTTATCCGAATTTCTCCCAAACTAGAGCACTTTGATTTAAAAATTTATTCTCATCTAAGGGTATTTTTGTTTGCCCTAATTTGAAATACCCCAGGATCCTGATTTCTAAGGCGGGATTTGACCTAATTTACAAAGTAACGACACTGGGTCGTTACAGTACATCTCCCTTGAGTTGGCCAATGTGCCTCAAACATCATTAATAGAGCCACTTGCCTTTGCAAACAATGTAAAATTAATATAAAATAAAAAAAAAGAAATTTTGCAATTGTTCTAAAATTCATTAAATTTTAATTTGAAAATTGTGGGTTTCCAAATATAGTTATTATATTGTTGCTAAGAATATAAGTTTCAAATTTTTTGATATTTTAGAATTTTTTCCAAAATCTTTGCAAATTTATTGAATTTTAAAATTTTTTAAGTTTAATGCAAAATTAATTAATGATATAACAAAAAATTGAGAACATATTTGAACCTTATACATATTTTGTACATGTTGGTTTATTCTTTTAACTTTTAGTAAATTTAAAATAAAAATATTAATGAAATAATATAATTTGAACATTAATTTCACATTCTAATATCATATTGATATTTAGTATAATAATATTTTACGCCTGCCAACTCACCTTTCCACCACCTACATCAATGCAGCCACGACAAGGCAAATATCTGTCTGCAGGGCCAAAATGGTGAACTGTTGAGTAATACTAGGTTTCAATGAATATAAATACTTGTGAGATGAAGAGACAGGCCAATGCAGCCCCTGTTTCTTGTCGTCCGTCTCTCTGTATTCACATCTCTCTTTCTCTCCCTCTCCCTCTCTCCCATCATGTGAAAAGTTGATACCATGACGCATTTCCTCACTCTCTTCTTTATCTCTCTATCTCGCATCCTTTTTCCCTTCTAAGTTTCTTTTTTTCCATCCCATTTCTCATGTTCAGTAATGAGCCTCACCGTTAGCAAAAACCCAACTGCCAACTGAGACAAATACCAACATCCTTTGGTAAATTTATCATGCATTTAATATACTATTGTAACATTCTTTATCTCGCTATCTCGCATTCTTTCTCCCTCTCAAAGTTTCTCTTTTTTCATCTCTTTTCTCAGTTCAGCAACAAGCCTCATTGTTAGCAAAAACCCAACAGCCAACCGAGACAAATACCAACTTCCTTATGTATATTTATCATGCATTTATTATAATATTGTAACGTAGCAGACATTGGCTTGAAATCTTTTACTAGTTAAGTTGGTTTTATGTTTATTAGATAATATTGTTACCTAGATGAAAATGATTTCAGATAGCAATATTTATATAAGTTAGAGTCTATTTGAATTAATGTTATCTTAGAGTAATTAATGCTAACTAATATATTTCTATTTTTCATATTTTGACAAATAAAACAAGGTAATAAAGATAGAATCCTTTTTAGACCTTTATTTAATGCTCTTAAAATTACATCAATGTGAAAATAAGATTAACCAGACACTGCTTATCTTAAATAACATTGCATTCATTATTGAAGTGAACATTAAAGCCAATAGCGAAGCGTAGAAAGTTTTAGAATTAACAAAACAAAACTTGAGAAATGAAATGAATTTTAGAGGCTGCTAGCAAAAACAATTTGTTATCATAAGAAAATAATGTAGCATATATGTAAAATTGGTTTAAACGTCCTAAATCTATAATACAGAAACGAAGAATATAAATGAACAGAAGTGAGATGCAGTAATACTCAGCCTCATGCATTTTCAAATAAATTTCCAACATCAAAGCTAATAAGGAAAATGGGACATGTCATGGAAAGACTAACCTTTGTAATTCTCTGCTCGTAACTCTTTTTTGAAGGGCCAACACATTCCTTTTCAAAGCTTTGGTTACACTGAAGAAACCCAGCGTTAAATTTAGCCATAGTTGGAAGCCTCAACGTTTGCAGATGGTCCATTTTATCGTCACATTTTGTGTACAATGACTCGCACAGTTTTGAGGACTGATATTCATTGGCCAGAATGAAATTTTTATAAACCTGTAAACATTAAAAAGCAAAGCTTTTCATAATCATTTGGATCTGAGAAATGGTTCTTTCCTGGCAATAAATGATTATATAACTCATTAGAATAAAGCATGTGAATGAAACAAAACCTAAAACACCAAAGCAGTTAGATATAAAGTAATCCGGCTTATTGTAGAATTGAAGGATGTTTCTACCTAGACAATTTCGCAAGTAAACTGTTACAAGAATAATCTTCAACACACTTTCAAATCACAGGTTACTTTAAGCATGCATGAATATTAATTTCTATTATTCTACTCATTCAATGCTCACTCATTATCAATAAGAAACATATTCATACACATAGAGGGTTTGTTTGGAGTAGACTTTTCATAGGGATTTAAATTGTTAACAAGACTTTTCCCTCGAAAAGTGGATTAAAGTTTGTTTAATTCTGGAGTTTAAAATTTCTTATGGGCACAAATCTCTATAGTCAAGTATACTTCCAAATTATGAAAAAGAACTCTCGTACAAAAAGTGCGTAGTGACTAAGCAAGCATTAAACAACATATAATTTCGGGAAAAGGGGGGTAAATGGAAATATACTGATGCAGGGAAACACTAGGGTTTGGTGTTGCCGGGCTCTAATGCAATCCTAGGGTTTGTGAATGCTTGTGAATGCAGATGTTTTTCTTTAAGATGTATTTGGAAATTTAAGGACTTTTCGCGCAGCCGCTTTAGATCAATTAAGCTTCAGCATTTACCTACGAAGATTTCACAGTAATTTGAAAATAACTTTCGTTGGCAATGGGATGTCCTGAGCCACGAACAGGAAGAGCGGTCGGCACCGGTTCCGGATCAAAGGAAAGGCTCCGGTCCGGAAAGGTAACTCGCACTTCGAGTTGTACTTGCCATGCGGGTGTGTTGCCGGGCTCTAATGCAATCCTAGGGTTTGTGAATGGTTGTGAATGCAGATGCTTTTCTTTAAAATGTATTTGGAAATTTAAGCACTTTTTGCGCAGCCACTTTAGATCAATTAAGCTTCAGCATTTACCTACGAAAATTTCACAGTAATTTGAAAATAACTTTCGTTGGCAATGGGGTGTCCTGAGCCACGAATAGGAAGAGCGGTTGGCACCGGTTCCAGATCAAAGGAAAGGCTCCAGTCCGGAAAGGTAACTCGCACTTCGAGTTGTACTTGCCATGCGGGTGTGTTCGTAGGCGTTTCCGTTCCGAAACCACTCGCAACGACCGGATTTAGATTTGCGCTCCTATAAATAATTTATACCCGAAAATCGCCACAAGAAATTAATTGAATAAATTCAGTTTAGGGTATGGGAAGAACGAACACACGCTAGTTAAACCGGGAGCGAGAAGGGTGATCCGAGTAAGATCTATTGCAGGGCTAGGGCAACGACGGCTGGGCAATGGAGGCGGCGGGACAGAGGTGGAAGGGGGTGCGGAGCGGAAGGCGCGGGAGGACAAGGGCCCGGGGCACGAAAGCAGGGGGCTGAAGAGGAAGACGGGGAAGAAGAGGCGAGTGGTGGCCGGACAGAAGGCGACGTGCGGAACCAACGAGCAGAAAGGAGGGCGGAGGATGGGGAAGAAGAAGGGGGAGCAGGCGGAGGAGCATGGCAGAAGGGGTGGGCAGCGGAGGCGAAGGATGGCAGAGCAGGCAGGGGGTGGCGGAGGCGGCTGGGAGCAGAGGTGGGAGCGACGGCGGTTGGCAGCACGGCTGAACAGCAGAGGTGGCGGGCAGCGGCAGAGGCGATCGGGCAGCGGCGACTGGGGTGGTGGCAGCGGCTGTCCTGCAGGGAGAGGTCCGAAGGCAGCAAGGGGAGGGGTCCGGAAGGTGGCAGCTAGGGTTTGGAGAGGGAGGATTTGGAAACTAGGGTTTCCCGGGGGAAACAAGAGCCGTTCTCGCTGTTTGGAGAAAACTCAGAATTTCTATTTATCAAAACTGAAATTAACATACACATCTTGGGTATTTATAATACTCTCAAAGCAATCTAGACCTTAGAGTGTTTTTAATAAACGATCGGAGGGCTAATATTCGTCCCTCCGATCAATACATGAAATGGACAAAAATAAATGCGAAAATAAAATTGAAACGGACAAAAATAAATGCATAAAAATAAAACTGAAATATCAAGGCCGGTATGGGTCCGGGCGGGCTCGGCGGCAAAACCCGCGCCGAAGATGGTCCCCATCATATACTCTATCAAAATCTCAAGGTTTTGTCATCCCAAGTCGACTTGTGTCTCAATCCACTAACGTCAAAGAAAAATTTATTTGTAACATCTATTTTATTTGTAACATCCATAGATTATGATTAGCAACAAAGGGTTGCCTGATCTTAGAATAGAATCATAGACTAACGTAAGAGAAATTTGATGTAATTTGTAAATGACTCAATCTTTGTGTTCACTATCAAGTCATAGGCTAGTAGAAGGTTGATCATACCAACTTACCCAATAGTCTGGTATTTGAGAGTATGACAACTAGCATTCAAAAGTTCTAGATATACCACTAGAGGTTTAGATGAATGCTTAAATATTATGCCATAAGTCTTAGAATTTGGGTTATATATTTAGTGTTTGAAGAAAGACGCGGGCATAATAGTTGCAATGTTGGCTTGTGTTTAGTTTGTATTGAGGCTTCATCTAATGGGATGCAAGAGATTTGATTTACAATTAGGCTTACATCTATTAAAATTCCCAAAGTAGTGAATCTTACATCCTTAGTCATTAAGTAAGGTGGCCCATGATTTAAGTGCACAATGGAACTTACACAATAGAAAACCCAAGTGGCAGATTTACAACTTAGCTAACTAATTCATGCAGCCCATAATATGTCTTGGATCTATTAAATTATGTAGGAATTGAATCAAGTAACATAACATCATTCAACTATGAAAAATCAAATCATCTAGGAATTAGATTACCAAGTTGATTAAATCAACTAAATCATTAGGGATAAGATCTTTAAACATGGTACAAATCCACTAGAATCACTTAGAGAGAATCATTAAGCATAAGCACATCCACTTAGAGAGAATCATTTGAAATCAATTAAATCTACTAGAAATTTGTGTATCAAGTTTAGGATGATTCTCACAAGTCTACTAAAAATCAGTTTATTTATTATTAGGGTGGTTCAACAAAGATCAACCAAATCAACTAGGAATCATTTTGCTTAAGTTAGGCTAACTTAGGATCAATTAGATAGACAAGAAATCTTATTTTTTATCTTAGGCTAACTCAACTATTGTTAGTTAAATCAGCCAGGAATAAGATCATCAAACCTATATTCGAGAAAATCTAGGATCTTAGCTCTGCTTGACCTACTGAATTACTATTTAATTTCACAACTCATATTTCATGCATATTTCTTTTTACATGTGCAATTGTATTGTACGCTATACTTATCATTTTTTTTTCTTGTGAGCAGGTTACAATTTGCAGGTGGGAGAATAGGAGCTTTGTGAATCCAAGGACTAGAGCAAGTATTTTTTTAGAGTACATTGAGAAGCATATGCTCTTAAAGATTTGGATCCTTGAGAGTAGAAGCATGAGAGCAATAAGTATGAGAGTAATGCTCTGGCACACTGAGAGATGTGAGCTTTGAGAGAGTTTTGTATTATAAAATATGAAAGCTTTGATGCATGTATTAATTTGCAAAGTGTAATTCCCCTCTCCTTTGCTTGATATAAGATTCAACATGTTTAATAATCAAATTCAAACATAGCATCTATGTTTGAAAACAGCAATTATTCCTGAATTTAAACTTTAATCTAAGTTCAAACACAATGTGTTATCAGCTTGTAAAGCAATTATTCAGTATAATTACTTTAACATATTTAAAAATTTTAAATTGACCACCAAAAATCATCGAAAAATTCTGACATCTATTTTTTTATTATTTCCACTGCAGCCTCAAAATTGATTGACAATTAACATACATAATTAAGTAAAATAGGTAATCAATTTAATTGGTTAGGTAATACTGTAGATTAATTAAATTTTTAATTTTTATTTATTCAAATTCATTGTTAATTGGCCAAAATATTTTGGCAATATGACAATTTTTTGCGCACTATCAGTAATTTAATGATGTTTGAAATGGTATCAAATATCACTACCTTGCTTTAAACCAAAGATTGACGAAGGGAGTTTAATTGCTTTCTATTCAAATCGAAGATAGACAACACTAGAGTCATGAAAGTGTAATTTTCTCAGCCAATCTAATGATCAACAGAACAAGGGTCTTATATCTGTTGCTCGGGCGAAGTTTCCTTAGAGGCCTTGAGTCTGGAATTGAATGGGAGAGAGGTCTACTTTTTATGGAGTGGAAAATGAAGTAGTTTGCCCAAGGCAGTTGGGACTCGAGATGGGAAGTTATGAACAGTTTATAAGTGGTTTTGTCACACAAGATGACTCTAAAATCATGAATCAGTACAAGTTCAGCAGCTAAATCATAAAGGCGCCAGATTAGGCCTCTTTACTTTGTAGGATTGCATGAGATTAGAGACCGCAGAGCACTACACATGATATGGAAAGTTGTATGATTCAGTGATGCAGCTTGTGGACTGCAGCTGCTAGCATGGACACAAGGACGTGCCCGGGTCCAGCGATTTATGTGGATTTGCACATCTCTCTACGAGCGTACAATGTTGCGTGCAATGTCAAGGATTCTGCGGACAACCTGAATCATGTGCTAAAACTTGAAGATGACATCCAAGATTTGGAGTTGACCATAAGAATAGCTTGTAGAAGCAGTACACATGGGCAGAGGAATTGATGATGTGTGATGGTGTAGTAGCGGAGGTGAGGCACATGTAGCATATAACTTTTTAGATGTTAAAACTTTTAGTTTCTAATTGGTTATTGATAATTATTGGAGTGAGAAATGAATGAATTCAATTAATTAAAAATTGAAAACATTTTGTTCATCCTTCAAAAAAACTTTTACAATGGCCAGGTTGCGACAATTCCAGCAAGAGTCAATAAGAGGCTGGCGAGGGCCGCTTGAAATCAACTATGGTTAGAGTTTAAGGTTTATGGTTTAGTTGATAAAGCCCAATAACTGATCATTAGATGACAATCATGGCTCATTTTTTAAATAAAGAACTGGCTTGAGCTGATAATGGTTGGATTTAGCCGAGTTTGGCCCAACAATGGCCAGTACAAAGCAGCAAGTGTCAGGTTCCACCATCGAAAGTCTGGTAAGACCAGATTCGTTTCAGCATTTTTTAGCTGTGCGAATGAAGTGAAGAGTTTCACCCAATCTACTTGTAATTTTGATCAGGATTTTTAAAATTTAGAAATAAGTAACCCCAGCAAAATTTTACTGTGCAAGAACTTTTACTTAAAAACAAACATGAAAAAATATCAAACCACATAAAAAATGCAAATTAAAAACAATTAAAAATGCAGTATCACATTTCTGTAGGTTCAAACGAATAATTTTAGAAATATAGGCTATTAATGAAAAAAATTTAAAAGAAACAAATATCAATTCAAATTATAATAATTTAATCTGCAGTTGAAATTTTCCACCATAAGAAATAATCCAGTGGTATCAAATTTGAATAAAAGCAAGAACTCACCAATAATAACACATTTAAAAAATGGATAAAAATATTTACTAGAGAATAAGAAAAATTCAAATCTTGCAATGTAATAAAGAGATGGCTTCTCTTGGCATTAGCTAAGCATACTCGTACAGCACTTAAAAGGGATTACATATCTAATAAAATGGGTCGTTCAATGCACGGAGCGTTCATCCAATGTGGGGTCCAGGGAAGGGTTGAGCCACTTGGGCACACACAAAATATACGTACACAAAATAAAAACTGGAATTTCATTAAATAAAAATCGTTTTAGTGCCTAATATAATTTATTTAAAGACTTTTCAATATATTCAATATTGTTGCTCTGTTGAAGATAAAATTAAATGGGCACAGCTTGAACGACTGGACAGAACTACTAAAAGGTAACAACTATGACATGAAAAGAAAATAGACCGCAATTAAAATAAATAATAAATCTAGAGTAAATATGAAAATAGAAATTTGCGTCTTGATAAACAGTGGAAAAGTGAACGTAGATATACTTTGGCTGGACCAAACATCAAAATTTAATAAGTACAAATTTCACGAATCAAGTTGCGAACAAATGCAATAAAACATAGATCCCAGAAAGCCCCATAAGTCAATTAGCAAATTAATGAAGAAGATTCAAAAAGAAGATATGAATTGAATAGATCATCAATTTCATTAAATTTGAGTAAATACATTATATATTAAATTAACTTGATAGAGTGGGACTGAGATATTTCTTTATCCAACAATTAAACTGTGATGGTCCATATTATGTTAGTAATAATCAATCTAACATCGAGTGCATCTTTTTGCAGGATCATATTGACGATTAAGTAAAATAGCAGTTAAACAACATCCAGAGCCAAACGAGAATAAAGAAATATCATTCATTCAGTTTAAAATAAATATCATCCATATTATAACATATTTGACATCATACAGAATATAAATGTTAATCTCTAGTAGAAAATTAAAATTAAAATTATATTCCGCACCATGATTCTCTTTAATGTATTTAAACTATATCAGCCTCCAGAAGGATTTGGTCTGGCTTTATAAAAATAATGCCTTAAAGCACATTCTAAGTACAAGGGATATTAAATTATATACTTTTAGGCAAAAGCGGAAGGCAAAAATGATATAATAATAATTGCATGAAAACAGGGTATAGTGCAAATAAAAGATAATCATAACTCCTGCAAAAAAATAATTCTTTGTCACATGCCAATTTTCAAATGATGATCGCATAAAAATTTATGTTTGTCTTGGTATCATGAAGCGACGTTAATAGTTCTGATGGGCAAAGCCAAAACCTTGAGGCTGGATTCAATAAAAAACATAAAAGCATATCCTTCACCCGGGCCCCCTCAAAGGCTCAAGATGACGCCCTTATGTCTCCCGAGGACTAGCCCCGTCCCTAACCTATACAACCACTATTTTGGAACCCTTTGCAACATTCATAAGATATATAAACATCATTTTGTTTATCTTACATCATCAGTAAGAATAACGCATTAAGTAGCAATATGAAACAGGCTCAAAGCGATACTTAAGCAGCAATGAAAATAATAAGAGTATATAAAGTAATATCCAATGTACCTTTGTGTAGACTTAAAAAGACGAATCACTCACAACTCTGATGTGTCTACAAGAAGTTATATTTATAAACCTTCATTAAACCTTTGAAATAAAATTGCCAATTTACAGTACTAGAATTAGTAATCTTATCCCCAAATTTTGGTTTTATTGGGCTACAATAATCTATAACCCACATTGCAATGATTGTGAGTACCCCATTCCCTTTCCAAATTGGAATACTGCTAGGAGATCTAACTATAAGCTATGGACGTGCTTAAGATCTTTTCATAATGACATATTATCAATATTGAATTCTTTGAGTAAATTGAACCTGCTCCACATGAGGTTATGAAATTGATCAATTGTATTCTAGATACTCTCATCAATAAATAAGGTTACTCAATAGAGTTTCGTATTCCTAATGGTAATAAAATAAATTGCACATTCATGATGAGTGAGTGAAATGGGTGAAAACACAACATGCCTAGTTTATCTCCCACCTTACACTGTATGAAATTGCTCACAAAGCAATTTTGAAATACAATAATTAAATTAAACATGGGACTATAAATTAAGTATTAAATCAAATCTTAAAAGATGCTGGTCACACAAGAATAAATGACAGGTGTTATAAGCATTCTTAAGGGATCGAATCATAGGTTTAAGCATTTCAATCTATATTGTCTTACATATGAATCCAGTAAGCTAATCAACAGCTCCTAACCTGTTTAAATTCTATTGGTAAAATTTAATTTCTTATGCAGTAAAATAGGTGTATATACATTTGAGCATCTTTTTAGAGAGTATAATTAATTACAATTGAACCTAGCAAATCATATACAGATCTGAATACAAATAAATTATAATTATAGGATGGTGTGTTAAGAGACTCAATGTATCATCCATATAAGCTGTTAAAGAAAGATATGCTGATCAATTATTCATATTTTGAGGGATGAGTTAACCTGATTTATCTATTGTAGCACTATGGGTTTAGGCTGATCAACTCTCGGCGCCTACACAATTATCTGCTCCTAATGTTATTTAATCAAGACAACTATGTTATATTAAGCCTAATTAGCAGATTCAAAAGACTTTGCAAAGGAAATACTATTCCAAAATAAATTTGGCTGCATTATATCACTGTACGGTAGCTCCTTTTTATCAATTTGGGCAAATAAATAAGAGACGATCTCGTACCTTGCGGTCGAGTTATCTTCCAGGAAGCGGAAGAAAACGGGACGGCGGCTTGGATGTGACGATTCTTCTTGCCGACGATTCTGCTTGCTGACTAAACAAGGATCAGACGGCGCAGGTACAGGGAGCAGACGACGAAGGAATCCTTCTTGCCGACAGAGGTATGTCGATTGCAGATACGGGGTTGGCGAGGTGTCAAGACTCCTTTATGGGAGTCGCACGTTGCTTGAGAAGAGAGGGGGCGAGGAAATTGAGAGAGAGCTTGCGGTATTTGTGAGGGTGTCATAGGTGCTCGATGGCCCTAAATAGCGCTCTCTGGAAACCGTCGCTTTGATTTCGAATGTTTCCGGAGGTAATGGCGCCCATTTTAGAAATTCATTGTAGAAAAAACATCGTTTCCTTCCGTTTTTAGCGGAGGAAGAGGGAAGGGATTGCGTTTTCTAAGTGGGGCTTACTGTGCGAGTCTTACGTCGACTTCTCCTTTGGAAACACTCAGTTATTTCTATACGTGTCTTGGTTACGCCTTTTTATTAAGGTAGGTAAATTAAAAAAAATTGTATTACATTTAATTTCATAATTAATATCAAGATTATGATCATAAATTTTCCAAAACTTTCTAAAACACTAATTTAATCAATCTGTAATAGCAGGTTAACAGAAATAGGCGGGAATTTGATGAAAACAAATTATAGTGGAAATTTTTTTTTAACGGAAAACAGAAATTTCCGGGAAATAAACAGGATTTAGGTATTGCGGGAAAATAACGTCTTCCTTATAAATGACCTAGGTTCATTACATAAACTGATATAGTAGCGGTACTTTACCCTGACAGAAATTAAATAAATAGAGATTTTATCACTGGAAGTAGTTAAGCAAATGCAAAAAGCAAGACTCCCAAAGAGCCTTAGAAGTAAATTAGTAAACTAATGACTAAGATTCAAATTGAAGATGATAACTGAATAAATCATTAATTGCAGCATAATTCAGTTAAATAATCAACTAAACTGATCCAGTAGTGACACTGAAATATTTCATTATCCAGCAAACGAACTTTACCAATAACCAAACTGTGCAATTCAAAACTCCAAAGACATCAAATCTTTATTTGCAAACATCATAAACATGCCAAAAATAACTAAACTGGAAAAATATAATTCAATAAAACTACCAAAATAAATTTAGATGGTAAAGTTTTCCTGGATTGATATTTTTAATACATATAAGAAATCCCTATCAAATTTATCCGATTTGGAACATTATTGTTCCAAGAAACTGACATTTATTGTTCACAATGTAAATCACGACAAATCTAATGTTCTATGCAAAGTAACCCATAAGTTATAACAAATATATCTGGTCATATTACTACACTATAACTGTAAAATCACAATCAAAAGTGGATAGAATCATCCATAACAAAAATTGTAAATTTATTAAATCATTGGGAATGTGTCTCTGGAATAAATCTTAGCAGAAACAAGTATTGTCTTATATCTCCAAAAAATTCACTATGGCAAGATGCAAACATATTTCGGACTCTTTCAAAATCTCCCTATCACCTATTTGGGCATTCCGCTTTATAAGGGTCCCAATAAGGCTGTTTTATATGATGAGATCTTCTCCAAAATCAAGAATAAACTTAATAGGTGGGAATTTAAAACTCCCTCATCTGGTAGTAGAATTTCCCGGTTAAAGAGTGTTTTGACATTTATCCCTTTATACCTTATCCAATTCTGCATACTCCCTCTAATGTTATTAAGGATTAAAAGACTACTGAATATATTTATTTGAGGATCTAATTCGATGTTAAAAAGATTCACTGGTTCAAATGGAAGGATCTTGTTTTCCATTTGAAGGGAACTTTGGAGAAGCAATAAAGACCTCTTAAGTACTTAAAAATTGAAATTGTGGTGGAAATTCAGAATGAGAAATAGCCTTTGGGCTGTTTTCATCACCAAAAAGTACTGTAAAAGAAGTCATCCTTCTCATGTCTCATCAATAATTGGAGACTCCCCTTTGTGGAAAAGGCTTATGAACCATAAATCTTTATCGGCAAAGTTTATTGTATAGAATAATGAGTAGGGAAGGCCTTCTTTCGGTATGGCTGTTTGTTTGGAAAGAGACGTTTGGCCATTATATTCCCAAATTTGAGACATGAGTGTTCTAAAACTATTGAATTCTATCCAACTCAAACTAAAATCGAAATAAACTTCTGGATGTTCTTGAATACAGTTCTATAATATTGTAAATAGGATTACCTCTTTCCCTTTAATACTAGAGACCTTGATACAATCATCTAGAACAGAAGTATTGAGTTCAAAAGGGCTTAAGATATGATTAGAGCTAAGAGAAATTTTCTATGGGGAAATTTATTTGGCATAAGTCTATTAGAACCACAATTTCCTCTCTGTTGGAGGCTTTTTTGAAGGACTATTCCAGTAAATTAATCTCTTAGATTGAAAGGTTTCAAAATCCTTCAAGATGATTGTATTGCTCCTCAGGCTGTTGAAACATCAAATCACCTCTTTATTAATATTGAAAAAGCTATGAGTATTTGGAAATATTTTGATGATATTTTTGGCTTCTATCCCAACTATCTTTTTGTCAAACGTTTTATGTGGTCGTGACTCCTTTCTGAAGACTTTGTTAGAAAACATTATATAAGAATTATAATCCCTTTACTCGTTCTTTGGCTTATATGGGTGAGCAGAAACAATTGTAAGCTTAGAGGATTTAAATCCAGCACTAATTAATCATCTAGAGAGTGCTTTTTTATATCTCTAATGCTAAGAAAACTAACCTTATCTCCTCAAGAGATTTTAAAGATCATGGCACATTTCTTTTTTTGGGATTAAGAAAATCATTAAGACCTTTTGAGAGCTATGTTTTTAATTGGTCGAAGCCATCCATAGGAGTAATTAAGCTAAGAGTTGACGGAAGTTTCAAAAAATTGGGAAATAAGGCTGCTGGGGGAGGGTTGACTAAGGACTTTAATGATTCAATTCTCTTTGCTTTCTTCACCAAGGTTGATGCCTGCTCCTCTTTCTTGATTGAAGCTAAGAATCTTATAGCTAGTTTGGAAATCTGTAAAAATAGAGGATAAATCAATATATGGATTGTATGTGATGCTCTCACTCTAATTCATACTAGTTCTTATAAAGTTATGGGGGATTATAACTCTTGCTTATTTTGAAATGGTTGTATTTTCTTCTTAATCATTTTAATTATGTCTTAACATGCATATGGAGGGAGGCTAACCAAGTAGCTGGTCGGCTTGCAAATAAGGCATTGACAATGAGAATATAATTATCTTTCTCCAAATAATCTGCCTTCTCAGCTGAAAGAAATCTGTGGGTTGGATAAAATCCAATTTTTTTAAATTAGGAAATGATTTTTGATATATTTTATTTCAATTATTAGACTGCGAGGATCATGAATAACTGCTGTATTACGGTCCTTTATATTAAGCTTTTGTTTTCTTCCTTTTTGATATTTACCTTTTAGTTGATGTTTACACTCATGCTGCTTATTCAAACCTGCATATAGATTCAGAGTGATAATGCTCTCACCTGCTTTTGAATTTTTTGTTTTTCTGAAGTAACATTGAGCTTCTCTGTATTTGAGAGTATATTTATATTGTTTTTACCGGTTTGATAATAAGTGAAATTCTGTTAAGTTTTGATGAATTGTGAATAATGCTAGAGGGGTTGAGATCCATTTAACTGAGTTAAGGAAGAAGTTGTCCTTAAATAATCAGTTAATTTTGTCATTTAAAGGTTAAATGGTTTTTAACCTGATGCATTCTATCATGGATCTTTGACTTAAAATGTTTACTGAATATGCCTAATTCTTGCTCCGATCTGAAATTTGCTATTATCTGCAGAAGATTATCGATTTTGTCCCTGTTTGATTCCAAAAGTTCTGAGTAGTATTTAGCGATCCGAGTAGAGTATTCGATCCATTTTGGAAGAAGTTTTTCTTCAATAATCTGTTAGCTTTTTTCATTTTATGGTTGGATGGTTTCGAAACCTAATGCATTGAATGCTGAACCTTTTTCTCAAATTGTTTATTATATATATGCCTTGTTCCTATCTGAAGGTGGATGTTATCTCCGAATCAAATAATGTAATCCCTGTTGGTTCCAGAGTTCTGAATAGTGTTTATCAACTTAAAATTTTCTTAATGACAATATGAATGGCTTATCTTGAAGCATATGAAGAGCTGAGGCTTGAATTCTATTTGTTGTTGTACCCAAATATGTTTGTTGTGCACAATTTAAATTGGCACTAGATTTATTTTATGTAGTCTTCGCAAGTTATCTGAGTTGTGTCTTGAATGAATAGTTAAAATTCATTTGGCTTGTGGTTTGAATAGTTGCTACATCTAAAAATTCAAAGAATTGCAACATTTATGTAGTCTTCGCAAGTTATCTGAGTTGTGTCTTGAATGAATAGTTAAAATTCATTTGGCTTGTGGTTTGAATAGTTGCTACATCTAAAAATTCAAAGAATTGCAACACAGAATTTTTTTTTATCATTATTAGTATGAAAAAGTCAAAATATCTGAAAATAAGGAATGCATTTGAATTTGGAATTGGAAATAAAATTCTCTCCTGTGAGATGTTGTAGTTGTTTTCAGTAAGTCTTTTATTTCATCTAAATGTATGCTTGCTGAAATACTTCAATATTCATAAGAGTATTCCTTACATGTTTGCTTAAATGAATTTATTTCAGAGGTAGCCTATTCTAGTAATTTTTGGAGTGTATTGCTGATCTAAATCTTAATTTTGAGGTTTGGGTAGTAGCAATATTTCCTTTAATTTACTATATTAAGTTGTTGGTTTAGCCTCATTTAGTTCTCTTAAATTTTTTTTTTTCATTGTTATACTATAACCATTTTTTCACAAATGCTACTAAATCTTTTGTATTCATGTAGAGATTAATTGCTATGAATCTAAAACTTAAAGCAAAATAGAACTTGGGCTGATATTGGATGAAAGCGAAACCAGTGGAAGCTTGTAATGAAGAAGGTGAATCACAAGAAGTTGGGAGCGGGAGCTTGAAGATCTTTTTTAATTTTATTTCCCCTTTTCTGTAATTTATCATTTTTTTTTCTTTTTCTATGATTGTTTCTCTTTTCTTTGTGGCCAAACCCCTTGCAGCTCCGTCTATTTTTTATTTTTTGAACTATACATGATTTGATCCGCTTTGACCGTAAATACATAAGCACCTTGAAGAAGAGATTTGAGTCTTTTTATTATGACAAACTCTTTCGAGGCTTACTAATGAAATGGTATTTGTTTGTTTGTTTTTAACAGTGTTCGTACAGGCACATAATATGGTTTACATTATTATTTAAGAACTTTCTAATGATATAGGCTCACACTTAATATACTTTGTGTTTATTCCTTGATTTAAACTTATACTCCATACCATTTTTCATCAGCTTTGTTATATTTAGTTTAACTGTAATAAAAAATTTTCTTCCTAGATGGCAGAACTATTTAGAGTAAAAAAGAAAAGTGGATAGAATCTCATACTCCAAAGTAGTTAAGAAAGATTGGATATAGATATACAGAGAGGAAAAAAGAAATTCAAATAGATGATCGAGATTAAGAAAAAAAATTAAATCAAATACAATAAAGCTGAATTACTGATAATTTTTAAAATTCTAAATTATTGGGCTGGCTTATTATGCACTCAAAATTATAAATAACCAGGTTTCTCTTGCATTTAATTTCATGTATGAAAAAAAGAATTTTTTTCTAAACTTGAAAATACTACTTACTTATCATGTTTAAAAGCTCCAAATAGCACATATTTATATGAGCATAAAACTTAAAATCAACGTAGTAACAATTTTTTGGGAGTAATTTCATATATACATTATGCAAATGATAATGCAAATACACTCAACCTATTGTTAATAGAAGCTCAATAAACTTTTAATAGAATTTTGAGTTGATCTCAAATGCGCTCAACACAAAAAGTGGGTTGAATATGAATTCAGTGCTTAGCTTTCTCACATTTGCATTTAGCACTCAAAGCTATAATCATGATTGTTTCATGTAAGAACATCACAATAGAAAAACAATGCACAAAATCTACTGGCTAGGTGCTGACTGCAGAAGACCAAATCAATGCAAAGGCAATCCATGAGAAAACCTAGAATCAATGTAGCAAATTTCCTATGTCATCATTTGCTTTTTATCTATAGTATAATCGGTAGTAGAAAAAATACCTGTGTGCAAGTACTTCTCTTATAATATGATGGCAGCAAGAAAAAAATTCCTTGATGAAAAAACCAAGAATCAGTGCAAAAAGAATTCTTTTGCCATCTTTTGCATTATTTTCTTCAGTAAATTAATAGTGTAAAAAATGTCTATGTGCAAGTACTTTTCTTAAAGAAAGTTATATTTATAATTTGATATCATACAATTAAAATTTCTTTTCTAGTTATATGGCGTTCCATTTTCAAGAGCATAGATAATTTCACTTAGAGTTTTCTCTAATGTGTATTAAATTTTTTGATAAAATTTCACCGAACAGAAATATTTTGTTAAATTTGTTGTAAATTTTTTTAGATTACTTTAGCATAAGCTTAGAAAACGGGGCTGACTACACTCAAATTTTGGATTAGCACATAGCCTTCAATGCTCACAAGATTACAATTTATTAATATCCTAGGCAAGGATTTTCATTTGCTTGTACATTGATTAGGACATAAGTAGGGATGATAGTTTTGATTTGGATGGTATATTTGAATTATCAAAGTTTGAGTATTAAATATGCAAATAAAAAAGATTTGGTGTTGTACACAAAATTTCCCTTTAAATATGATGAGTATTAACTAATTTATATAAAAATTAATAAGAATGCAGGCATCGTAGAAATTTGATCGTACAACACCAACCTAGTACCACAATGTGGGGATATTGAAAGTATAAAACAGTAAAATATCATCCATACAAAACAAACCATTTTGTAATTTTTCATTTTTTATTATTAATAAAATAGCACCCTGATGATTAAATTTTCCAGCATCAGTAATCATTAGGCTAAAGTATATTTTGTGAGTGTTTGCATTTCATTCATACCATCAATTTTTTTAGAACGATGCTAACCATGTGAACTTTTATAATTATAAGAACAGAAATAAAATGGAAAAGCACTGAAAGCCTATTGTCTCCAAAGATAGGAGAATCTGTAATTTTGCATATAGCTTAAGAGTTTGACACTACTAAGAACTGTTTCAGCCAACAGGAAGATTAGGCAGATGAGGATTATTTTTAACAAAAACTGTCACTTGCATATGAGAATCTGAAATGTGATAATGATAAAGTTCAAAATAAAAAGAGAGGGAGACCCCAGCAAAACAGACAAGAAATAAGCAGTCAAATCATTAAAACAATTAAAATGAAGAAAAAATGGACAAAGTGATAAAAAATCTATCACTGTATTTTTTACACTAATCTAAAAAAGAAAAGAAGTTTGTCTGGCATTTGAAAAAAAAAATGTTGAGTACAAGAAAAAAAATGGGAGCATCATATGATAATAACAATTGTGAACATAATATTGCAGTTTGACAGTAGAGAAATAGTTTTATTATGGATCAACTCTTTTCATATGCATAGAAGTTATTATCTGAAATGGTCTCAGACTATCAAAAAATATCCAAATTAGTCATTTGACTATTAAGATGCTCAAAATAATCTTTGAACTCCTTTTAAAAGTCTAAATTAGTCTGAACTTAACTTTTACAACCATTTTGAATGAAAAAGTTAAATTACTTAATGGCATTTTAACACATGGATGTAATGCTATATTATCATAATGCTTTTAGTTTATTTAATTTTTTATCCAAATGGATGAAAATATTAAAATTGGACTAATTTAGACTTCTAATAGGAGTTATATTTGGTATTTTAATAATCGTGGAGTATTTTTCAATAATCAAGGAACCATATTAAGAAATATATCTCTATAAAATCGTATGATAGAAATTCTAAAAAGGAATGGGAGGAATAAATAAAATTAGCTCTTTAAGATATATATCAGATTAAGGAAACTAAAAACCAGTGTTAATGAAAATCAATGAATTTTGTAAATTATAAAATAATGAATGCAAAGTTTACTGTAGAAAAACAATAAAATACTCTACTTTCATCTGTTTAACCATAAGCTCGATCTTACCTTCTGCAGTTCCTCTTCAAGCTTAAAGGCAGATTGTTCAGCATGATGTCTACCAAAATGTTGTTCATCAAAAAGTTTTCTCACTTCGACTTTTGATTTATCATTAGATTGTTGTAACGTCTCCTCAGATAATGGCAGACGCAACCTATCCATCTGTTGATTGTATAGCTTCAAGCACCGCTCAAGGATTCCCTTGTTAAAAACCTCAACAAGAGAACCAGTGGATGGAATTTCCCCTTTGTTTAAGGCCTCAAGAACCTGGAACCCATTTAGAAACAGAGATCAAAAGAGATAGCTGTTAAAATAAACTATTATTTTTAGCTCAAAAAACCTATTCTTCCAAAAAACCTATACAAATCCGAATCACCTAATCATCTAAAATGTAAAGCAATTAAACTTTTATCAAACAAAAGTGCATTACAAGTTTGTAAATCTAAATAATTCATAAATAAAAGTTGAGCCAAATTATTATACACAGATTTTGTGTTTATAGCAAATAAACCTGTTTCGTTCATGCATCTGATATTAAATATTTTTTTAGCTATAGATAATTTAGCAAAAAGTTGACAAAGAATAAAAAACACCTGCTCTAAAAAAGATGCGAATTCCTCCCCATTGAGGGTTTTTCTTTGAACAATCTTTGGACGTATAATTGTTGCAACAAGTTGCTTCAAATGCTCCCTTTTTTCTACATATGGATGCTCAAGCTCAGCATCTTTCATTTCACAAAGTTTTGTCCTTTGTAGATGAGGCTGCAACATGCATTGGCTATTGTTAATCAAGCATTCAAAATTATATGACCATACCAATGGGATAAAAAAATCCTCAGTTATAAAATAAAACTTTAGAAAAGTAAATCACCAAATCTCCTTCTTACCATGTGCATGTGTATCTCCCTTCTATAACTACACACATATGCCAATCAACAAAACAAACATGCATCTCTCTCCCCCATACCCTACCCCTCTTTTCACATATACACAACAATCAACAATGCAGACGAGCAACCATCCGGTTTTCATTACCTCCCACCCTAATTCTCTTTCCTCACCCACACTCCTCACTTCACAAAACAAATTCGCAAAAAACGTCAATGCTAATGTTCTCCTAAGCCTGATTAGAAGTAAATGTTGTCTGCCACACAACAATACAATTTTCTAAAGAACACTGTAACATATGTTTTCCATAACTTGAATACAAGACCAGCTTTCTTTCCTTGTGATACTGTTATCCATATATTTTATAAGAAATCAAGTGCATCTCTCTCCCACTCTCTCTCTATATATATCTCTTTAAGAAGAATGGAGTCTGGTATCCCTTCCCCACCCACACTCACAATTGTGCTAGTCAAGAAATAAAAAACTAAAAGAGAAAAATACTGCAGCTCTCCCCTCTCTCTCAGACACGCACATCATCTTACACTATACAAGTAAGAAAAGGAAGTCTAACAGCATCTTCCCTCCCCAGTCTTTTTGCTAGTAAAAAAAATTATTGTAGCGCTTCTATTGCCTGCAACTTGAATACACAATGAAGCCCCTCTACTACACCCAAACAACAGTGATTGGTTCATAACTATTATTCTTACCCTGCATTTTCAAAACAAATCTCAGCACCCTCTCTGTCATTTGTAACCCTGTCTAATTTGCAAGAATGATAATCTTTGGCTACTAACCATCATTCTCAATGCGTCATTTCAAAACCGTCAATCCACACTATCATGCAAACAAGTATGCACGGCCATAGAAACAAAAGAATTACATCCAAACACTACAGTTTCCTGAAGCTTCAACACAAAATCAAATCCATCAACTTGGAGATAATATCAACGTTTGGCTCTTAGCTATCATTCTTAACTCATTTTTTCAAAATAATAACAATAATAAAATAAAAATGCAATTTCACATAAGTTAAAAGACATTAATGCAAATTAATAGCATTTTATTATATATAAATATGAATTGTATTGCAAATGGAAGAAAGACTATCAACCAAATATAACATGAATGCATACCTGGGGTAAGCTAAATGCTGTACTATTATCTCCCATGATAGCCAAAGAGTCCCTAATTTGGTTGACCTGTTCCAGGGTGTCAACAAAATTAAGAAAACAGAAATGGATAGAAAAAATATAGAGAGACTAGGAAAGAGGGGGAGAAGAGAATTAGTGCACAATTTGAGAGATGTTTCAGCCAAAAAATACCTGATTAATATATCTGTCCCCTGCAGTGTAAAAAAACAAGAAAAATGATCAAAGTTCAGCAAACATTGACAAGGCTCTAATATGAGCTGACTCAGATGTAAGGTTTAACAGACCATCAGCATTGGGGACTCGTTGGAGGGCTTCATTAACCATATGTTGAACAGATTTCCCTTCTGTGCAAAATCACCAAAAATAAAAAAGCACAATTCTCATTAACACTAAAACCTTAGCATAACTTTTTTTTGTTCCATTTTAAGACTTAAAAATCACATGGAATGTTTACTTCAATTAACTTAATTCGGACGTAACTCGACATTACACGGAGCAACCGTGCAAGAAAATTTTCGTTCGATAGCTCGAACGAACGAAATCAAGTGAGCAATGCAAGGGATTTCGGCAGCCGCAGCGTCTCTCTGAGTCTCCTTCTCCAACCCCAATGATCTGTGCAAACAACACCTTGACGTTGTCCTCCTCTCCAGACCCATTCTCTCCATTGTACACGTCGTTTGCTCCCTTCCAATCCAATGTCTCATCCAGTTCTTTGCCCAACCCACCCTCCTCATCTTTTGAGACCTTTGAGCTTCATCTTCATCGGCTTCTTCGAATGGACCAGCGAGCTGTGTGATACCACAAAGCAAGCCCTAGATCCCAACTTTGGAATGAGCAATAATGCAAAATCACAAAAGCAGACCACAACACTACTTTGCAGAGCCACATAGTTTGGGAAATCGATGGAAGGAATATGTTGGCTGCAAAATGTGAGAGTAGAGATTGCATCTTGATGATGTTGTTCAGAGGCTGAGCTTGCCACAAAAGCAGATCATGTATGTATCATGCGTTCTTATGAGATTTGACAAGTAGATCTTTCCTTTTGATCTAATTCAGTTGTTATAAATTTTTTAGCTAAATGCATGGAAGCCATTTCGTACCACAATGATATAGGTCACATCCACTCTACAATTGACAACTTTCATTACAAATCAGCAATGCTTGGATGAGGTGACTGAATTGGTGTAAGGGTTGATTCTACTTTATTTTTTGAATTCTTTACTATGTTTAATACAATTTTGATATCATGGGGCTTGTTTTATATATTGGTCTAACTAGAGATAATATATGGGTAAATGCAACTCGAAACTTTATTTATAAAAGGAGTAGTATCCTTTCATATCATTCTGATCTCAGGTTGCAGTTCAAAAGATTGTGTTTGCCCGCAATTGAAAACTAGCTGGTAGCAGAGAATAAAAGTGACTGCTTTATATTATCTTACATATGATCTGGTGTTGTCTAAATGCACATGATTGTACTCTATATATATTTTTGATCGAATTATCATTTAGAAGTATTTTTAATGATCATTTCTGGGCTTGAACCATTAGGATTTTTGCAAAAAAATTGACATAAACACAAAATTCAGCTAGGGGGATAATCTCACTATTCGAACTACTCGAAGCATCATACTCAGCAGATTACTGCATACCAAACAAAAAAATCCAGCTTTCCAGCATAAATTAAACATACAACCAAACAGCAGTAAAATAATCAAATTACACTATAGTCAAATTACACTGTAATCAGATTATTTTACACTCAGATTACTTTATGCCAAACAACCTCTTAATAAAAAATTAATGTATTGCATGCACAATATTATCATGCTTAATAGAAATGTTGTTACCATCCGAAATTAAGGTAATTAAGTCAACATGAATGATAGGAACTTGATGAATTTTATAAATACAAATATTATACGTGAATTAAAATTTCATGAGTTGTGCAATTTATAGATAGCCACTTAAATGAAAAATAGAAAAAATAAAACTTACGCAAGAAATCACGTTGAATAAGCCACAAGAGATTAGCGGGCTCAAATGCAACATCCTGACCCTGGAAAAATAACAAATGCTATTACAAATTGAAATCAAGCAAGTTCCCTAATGTTTGATATAAGTTAACAGCAAATTACCTTGACTCTGTCCACCAATGAACCGTCGAGAAAGAAAATGGGTACAATCAGAGTATATTTATAAAGTAAGCGAGAAAACAACAAATACTAGGCTAACCTGCCATAAAATTCTTCAGCAATTTCAACAGCAAATGATAGGCGGGAAATATCTGCCTCACGAATCTATAGCATGAATAGCTATAATAAATTAATCCAGATGACATAAATTAAGTTAATCTTTAATGTTAAACTTTGGAAGAGTTACTCGAGGCCTGTTAAAAGCCAATAGAATTTGCCACCAGATAGAGAACAAACCGTCTCAGGTAAATTATATATAAGCACGGAACTCATGATAGTTGCTAATGCAAAGATCCTGTCATATGAAGAAAACTCAACCTAAGCAAACAAAGGTAATACAGTAGGAAGGATCACTGAAAATTACAGAGTAATATGTTTCCAGCACTCTACCTGTCATCATATACATTTGACTTCCCAATGCTTTCAAACCCCTCGGTATCAAGATACAGGACAGAAACATTTACACCATCAACAACCACATTCAATGGATCACCCCAAAACCAAATTCCTGCAAGAAAACACTCGTTCACTAATATTTGAGATTCCAATGAAAAATTTCTGAAAAAACCAACTCCGAACATTACAGTGTTTTTTTAATTGCATCAATTTACCTTTTGTTTTAGTGTCTCGCATATGTCCAACGCCAAAACCTTTAAAGAAACACGCTCAAAATGAAAAACAAAGTAAATATATCAAAAAATTTTGAAGGACCGACTGGAAAATAGAAAACTATGAACAACAGAATAAACCTTCATCACATGAAAGAGAGAGAAGTTGGTTAAGTAGAAATGATTTTCCTGAGCGATATGGACCAATGACCTGATACAGCAAGCAACATGAAATTTTAAAAAATGGCAAAACATACAATTTTACTTGGTAAAATCATGTAGGTGATGATAGTTTTAACAATGTAAAAGAGGATATTCTATTACAAGTATAATTCCCTCAAAGTTCCTCAAAAACATTTAATATAACAAATTCAATAAGTTGTATGATGCTTTTGAAAATGCTTTGCTAACCTCTGTATCATGGGAAAATGCAAAACCACGAGAAATCACTTCTAAAATCAGAGCAATTAATAAAAGAATGCCAGCCTATGCATTGATTTTTTAAATTACTATGTAAACAAGAGCAAGAAAAAAAAAAGTCAGCCTATGCACCCAAACAGCTAGCAACACTCAAACTAACACTTTCTCTGCATAGTGTAAAGTTGCTCCCAAAATATAATTCATACAAATACCGAATAATGCAAAGTGAAGTGATGTTGGTGAAAAAGCGTGCAGGATATAGGAGATCGTAAGTCATATGATACAACTCCTAAGAGAAAAGGCAGAAGGAAAAATGACAACAGACAATTACCTAAGGGCTTCAATTCGGCATTAGTGATTATTAGGTTGTGCTTAAGATGCTTACACAATTATCGAGAGGGCCAAGGGTTAAACTAGGGCTTCAATTCGGCATCCCAAAAAGTTGTTTGAGTAATTATCGAGCTTAAGTTCAGCATAAGCCCAAACATGCAAACCCTTAAATTCTTATCACAAGAAATTGATCACTTTTGATTTCACAAGAGGATCTAAAGTGTCACTTTATTTATGCAAGTGAGGCTAAATTATTCAAAACTTTATATATTTTAAAATAGTTGTACAAGGCTTTGAATAGTTGAGGTTATTTGTTGGGAAATTAGCTTAGCTATTCTAAGCTTCAAACAATACTTTTATCCCCATGTCCAAGATAATGCTAAAACATTGCCTCTATTCTAAGCATGCTCTTAAGCTATCAACCCCTAACTTAAGCACATCACATATCTCCTTGTCCCTCTTTCTCACATTTATCACTCGTTATCTCCCAATGATAAATCTATCTTCACACTTAAACATTCCAATTTCATCTTAAAATATTTTCTATGGCTTAACTTGGGCTTTGCCAAGTTGTACTATATTATCCCTTTCTAGGGTTTCTCGCTCACAATTGATAGTTGATCAAAAGGTGACGAATGATTCCTCATCAACAATCCTCGCTTATTCGCACGATTAATGAAGCTAAATCAAGCAATGCCAGAGCAATTACCTAGCAAAAATACTATCTCCACAAATACTGCTAAGTGATTTCTAGAGCAATTTCTCTTCATTTCAAATTTTTAATGCTTTAATTTTCCTAGTGATTACCAATAGGCCCACTTCTCCATTGGGTTTTAACAAATTTCATAGGCCCTTTCAATAGTTGTGCCTACTTTTAACAGAAGTTTTTTTGTCATTTTTAGCCTTTTAAAATCTTCATTTAAGTTATTATGGCCATCTCTAATTACTTAGAAAGGTTATAACAACAAAATCATGCTTCTCTTAAGTTTCATTACTTGGTTGCCAATGAGATATGGATCACTTCACACATCAATGGTGCTATATTTTCTTGTTTTTAGTTCTAATCAATGAATTACTTTGCAGTTCTTATACAATGTTTATTGTTTAATATCTCTCCTTTCTTCTTTATGCAATCATAATGCTCTTGGGGTAGCTGCTAATCTTTAGCCCAACGATACTATTTTTTTATTTCTTCTAATGCTCTCAATTAATTTTCTCTATGTAGAAACAATGTTCATATTTCTCACATTTTATCCTATGTTCATTCAACAATATCCTATGCATAAACCCAGTCCTACCTCTCCCAATCACTTCAACAATATCAATCAACACAATGATAGGAGAGGAATCAATATTTCTATCCCACTATTTGGAAGCCACAAAAAAAGCTGTTGGCATGTTATAACAATGATCTTAATCCCTGCAACATAAGTACTTGCCCCAATGCAACCAATGTGTGGGTCAAATTACCCCAAATACCCACTCCATGGCAATATCATAATAAAGTTGATAAAGTCATTAGTCAAATTTGAATGGCAGTGTAACCCCCAATCTACATGTTTTATTCAATGAATTAGTAGTTTTTAAATAACAGTTTATTTCATGATATGTTGGGATGTGACAATAGATTTAATGCAGACTATAAAGGAAAACTCAAAGAAAAACAAAAAAATTCATCAATTGAATGATCAAACTCACTAGAGTACACATGAAGCCTTTGTTAAGCCAGTACACATTGACAATATGCTTGCTAGGCAACGCAAAATGTCATGCATGGAAAGATTTTTTTCAACTATTTCATTCTAAATCTAGCAATAATACAAACGAGCAAACATTCAAAACATAACCACGATGGGCTATTTTGAAAACTATACTGGCTATCAGGCAGTATATAAGATCAGGTGATTTGAACTATGAATGGCACACCTAAAATTTGTGATTTCATTGGGGACAAAATTAACAAGAGAAAATGTTTCCTTTTTCCCTTTAAAGGTTATTGTGAAAATATTGCCCCCGTTTTAAGCTACAAATTGCAACATCGAATCATCATGAGCTTGCTTCCCTTAAAGAACATTTTTCTCAGTTTACAATCAATTCACCATTAAATATAAGTACATAATAATTATAGGGATGCACGACTGAGCAATTAGAACTACAAGAGATTGGATGGTGCTCTACTTCAATTTCACAGATCTTCATAGCATTAACCAAGATGATTTTTATAGGGATGGAAACTTCAATGCAACTCCCATGCAATTGTATTTAGCTGACAAAAATTTATTGTTGATGAAATCAATACAAATTTGTTTGGGGGAAGTGGCAGTTTAGGGAAATCTCATGAGGCAGAAAATTCTAGAAGTAACCAAATGCGAGGGAGGCACTCGCAAGTGCAACTGGAGCAATACCTCATACCCAGCATTAAAGCAAGGCAGTGTCATGGGCACAATATGGCCACTTAATGCAGGAGTGCATCAACAAATTTATCCATCACTACTATAGGAGTTATCATCATGAACTTAGTATATGCAGGTTACCATACTCATAGAAGCCGTCACAACTAATTGGGATGTTCAAACAGCATTCATAGGCAGGTTACCAGACTCATAAAGGCTGTTGCAACTAATTGGGATGTTCAAGCAGTATTCATATGTTAGGATAAGAGGGAACGACTCGAAGGGCTTATGTTTAAGAATATTGTGTTGTGACCTTTACTTGGGAAGATTGAGTTTATTTTTCACTTACCTATGTCTAAAGAATAGTGAGGGAGTTTATTTGAAGCTTATGCAAATCATTTTTAGCACATTTATCAAATATATTTTCCTTAAAAACATATTTATCGAGCGACTTTAGATTAGTGTCCATAAGTGGTTTGTGAACATGCATTGATGTTGGCAAATACCAATAATATTACATTGTATTGTTATCATTAGCTTGATGAGAGTGCTGACATTCTGTGTTGCCTTCTGCTACATCTAGATATTGTTGAGATGATGGGTTCAAATTATGCATGGGATCTGCTCTAAGATTTGTCATATGACTTGGCTAATGAGCCAATGGATAAGGACTTTGCTGTCTTCAAGTCACCTAAACAGATGCCTATTTACACAAGCATATGATAAAAAATATTCATGCACATGTACTGACATTATGTGTTGATAAATACCAATATCATTACATTGTATAGTATATCCTTGGCTTGATGATAGTGCCGACATTCTGTGTTTCCTCTGCCTACATCAAGACATTGTTGAGATGATGGGTACAAATAATGAGGGGGACTCGCTCTAAGATTTGTCATATGACTTGGCTAAAGAGCGAATGGACAAGGAGTTTGTTGTCTTCAGGTCCCCTAAACGGATGCCTATTTACACAAGCATATTACAAAAAACATTACTTGGAAAAGACCCTTGTAGACACCTTGTCAAAGTGCTTCCAAAACATATTTATCGAGTGACTTTAAATTAGTGTCCTCAAGTGATTTGTGAACATGTATTGATATTGACAAATACCAATATTATTACATTGTATTGTATATCATTAGCTTGATGAGAGTGGTGATATTCTGTGTTGCCTTATGCTGCATCAAGACATTGATGAGATGATGGAATGTGTGGAGCTTGCTCTAAGATTTTCGTATGACTTGGCTAATGAGCCAATGGATAAGGACTTTTTTGTCTTCAGGTTACCTAAATGGATGCTTATTTACACATGCATATTACAAAAAACATTACATGACAAAGATACTTGTAGAACCTTGTCAAAGTGCTTCCAATTGTTGTCAGAGTACATGTACTACCCAAAGCCCTAGCAAATCTCATGCACATGTACGATCTTCCATAAGACTTAAAAACATTATGCATAATGAATTAGCTGGCCAATTTTGTGAGTGCTGCCCATGGTCATGTATATCATTAGTTTTGTGAGTTATTTCAGATATCAGTAGAAAACATTAAGAGGATATTCCATAGCATGATGTGTTCTCTCACCACATTATTGTCAAAATTAGTAGTTCAGTTGAACAACAGGCAGTTGATGCACTCCCCTCCCATTCATGAGTGTGTGAACTTCCACATGCACTTAAAGGGTGTTATGCAATAGGAAATTCGAGTCTTTCTAGTAAACAAAAAAATGACATCAGGTTAGCCCAAAAACCAAAATATTTACAGCACAGTCAATCATTCTTAACCTGAATGCGCTCATACATGAGATGAAAGGCTCAGCCAATAATTTAAAAAGAAAAAGCCTGTCTTGGTTTAAGTAAAGATACCAGATCACCTAGAATTTATCCCATTCCGCCAAGGAGTGCAGCATCTCCCATTCCATCAGGCTTTGGCTTAAATCTTTCATTTCAGCTTTCTAGCTCTTTGGATTACTTGTCAAATGTAATAAAAAAGAAGCCCTTCGAAAGGACAATGGAGAGCTCCTCTAACCAATCACAATGATCGAGAAACTAAACTAGGGGTCCAAGCAAACCTAGAGAACTCTTCCTCCTCTGTGGTGTGAAAGTAAAGCGACGAGATCTATCTAAAAGCCAGGTCCAGCGGTTTACAGTTAAGGAGGCTGTCGACATCTATTCGAGAAGTTGGGCATGTCACAATTTAAAGTTGAAGAAAGAAATGAAAAGATTCAGCTAATCCTAGTGGGTATCTCCCTCTATCTTATTTTAATGATTCATATCTTCTTTAGTTGGATGTCTGATCTAGATTGATATTCAGGTTGCAAAAAAAATCCAATCATCTAGTCAATGCAAGACTAACTTACACAGAGGTAGTCTCCTTCTTAAAACAGAATGATCTTTAATCTTAGAAATCTAACTCTTCTTCTTAATGGGCAACACTGCGAGCACCATTAATATATACTAATAAATCGTAAAATCCTTTTGTTTTTAGACCCCATGACCTAACTACCCATGCAAAAGTAAGAGCCACCTTTCTATTAGAGCTAACTTTCCTTTATGATTTGCACTTGAGCTAGCCTTTCAAAACATTTGAATGAATATAAAAGCTCTTCTCTTATAGAAATAGGATCCTGACCCAGATAGACCAAACTACCACACAGAGCGAGATAGGACTAAGAGAGGACCCGAGTTACTAGTTTTAGTAGGAGGTTGACTAATTTGGAATTACCTTCTTTTTTGTACATCCACTCCGGTAGTTGATTCCTTCTACATAATCGGTTTGAGGTTATTTAATGGATATGACAGGAGGGTTGGATTCTAAAAAGAAGTGCTTGCTTCAAAACAAGTATGATCAATTACATACATGTTATAGTTATTAGATGTGAAAACATAATGAAATGTGCTTTACAAGATGTGAATTCTGTCCCTTTTAAAAATTGTTAATATTACATAAAATTCTGAAAAGAATGATTAACCAAATCAAGATTACAATATACGATGATCCATTGATGAATGGCTGTAAGTGCCCTATAGAAACCACTACTTGGTTGACTCCAAGATCACCAACTTTGGCAATTTTCTATTGCACCCAAAAAAGCTACAAGTACTTCGATTAGATGCTAAGCCAAAACACAGCAATATGCCAACCCACAACAGCACTCAACTATAAGCATGCACAACAGAACTACACGTCAAGACAATGCCTAATTTTGAAGTATCAATTCATTCAAAATGGGCTATTATCAATTAAAAATATTATGTAATCAGTTGAACCTTCTGTTTGTCAACTTTTTGGTTTGTAGACACATTGTTATGCAGTTTTTGTTAAGAGGTATTACAGTGTACAAAATATAGGAGTGGAAATAAGATACAATGTTTGTTATAAGCATGTAGCTCTCGTATTATGAAAAAGTTCACCTATGGAAGGTGTACCAATAACAATTATCAAAGGACATCTCACCCGAGCTGCTCAACCCTTGACGGAGGGAATTCAGTCTTGTCATATTCATTCTTGTTTTAATTCTTTATTGAGTATACTTTGCATATTGTTTAGTAGGTACTCATACAATAACATATTTTTATGTAGTTGATAGTGGGTATTACCAAGCATCTTCTCAATGTATGGTGTTCTGCACATTAAAGCATCTACATATTTTGACTAATAATGGGTGAAGCTGTGCATATTGTCATTTTGAAGGTTAGCTATGTCGGTGAATGAATGTGATTATCCTAATAAATTAACTTTTTTTATTTCTAAGAAATTGTTTGGTCTGAGATAAAACAAACTAATGTAAAATGTTGTCAAGTAAAATAAGCCTAGTTTAAATATATGTTAGATGTTTGGAAATTTAATGATGCATTTTCTTTTTTATGTTTGTTTTGAATACACATTAAATTTAAGAAAAAGGAAATTGTTAGATTTTTGGAGACACAAGTGACATTATCCTAGGGTGAATTGAATATTAACATATTAAAATTAAACTTAAGAAATTCTTACTTAGCAAGTTTGATATATTTTAACTTAAACTAAGAAAAAACTAAAATAAAGCAATAAAAGCAAAATAAAAGGAAGAGTAAAAAATCATACAAGACTTATAGTGGTTAAGATAAATCTCAAGCCCTACGTTCACCCTTCAAAGATTTACCACCTTCAAAATTTTACTCAAAAATAGTTATTTCTTTGTTTTCTCAAGCAGACAAAGAAACTCCTACAAATCCCTCCTTCAAATACTTTGATTGCAATGCTATGAAACTAACTCTCCCTGTCAAAGCCATGCCTTGGGAGAGCCGCCAAAATCCCTCATTCACACACTTTAACTATGTCGCTGCAAAGTTACCCTCCATCACAAAGTTATGCCCGGAAAGAGTTGTTACATTCTCTCCTTCCTAAAAAGGTTTACCTAGCAAAGTTGTCTGAAACTTTTTTTTGCACAACACAAAGAGTAGTGACAAGTCTTGAAAATATACTAAAATCATCCCAATATTTTGTGTTATTTTGTATTAAAATAGACTACTTTTAATTTATTTTTGGTATGTTTGTTTTCATTTATGTTTTTCAAGTAAACAAGAGCATACGAATAATTTTTACTCAATTATGCATCGAAAAAGGCAGTCGATCAGAGCGCCCTATTTCCACACCTGAGCAGCATTCAGAGGCCTAGGCGCTCAGGAGCGCTCAAACGCCCTAATGGCAAAACCTTACACGCTCAGGTGCGCTCAAGCACTGAAGTGCCAGAAGCCTGCGCACTTAGGCGCGCTCAAGCGCCCTATTGCCAGAACCTCCCGCAGTCGGGCGCGCTCAAACGCCCAACTGGCTAAACGTTGAAAGCTCAAGCGCGCTCAGGGGCCAGGCCAGCAGAACCTCTCGCGCTCAAAAATGCTAAGCGCCCTACTGGCAGAACATCACGCGCTCAGGTGCGCTCAGGTGCGCTCAAGCGCTCGATCAGCAGAACCTAGCGCCCTCAAGCTCTCGGCAGGTACAGCTTAGAAAGGTCAAAGCAAAGAAAAAAATGAGGCGTCCCTTGGCCCTCCATGGGCAGTTCTGGGGGCGATTCCAAGGCCAAATAAAAGCCATAATCAGTTAAAAGCAAGAGAGGAGAAATTAGCGAGAAGAAAATCTAAGGAAAATTTTGAATTCCAAGAGAACTTTCCAACCACCATTAAAAGGAACCCTAGGCCATTAGAGACTTGAAGAAGGAAGAAGAAGAAAGTGAAGACGAAGAGAACTCCAGGGATGTTCCTTCAGTAACATATTTTTCACTTCCTTATTCATTACTTTTGTACTATCTTGTGTATAAATCATAATGCTCTTGATAATCTTTTCTATCTTTGCTTGTGACTTGTAATGGTAGCCTAAACCCTCCCTTTTAGGAAGGGTTAGACTAAATCTATGTACTAGACCTTCCTTATTTAATGTTGAGTTCAAATTATGTAAATTGTTAATGAATGTTTGTGATGTGTTTATTGTTTAATTTTCTTACACAATTATAAAATAATCACTAAAATCAACGGAGTGCATTCACAAACACTACACCTTGGATCGAACCAAAAATTCAAATCAAGGTGTGTGTGCATGAGAAGCATGAAAGTCAAGAAGTACTAAATTTAAGATCAAAGCAAAAGTCCAAATTAAGAATTTATGAGCACATAACACAATTGTGCATTGAAACTTAGAACGGGGCAAAAGTCTTATTCAAGGTATCAAGTGCACTAGACATATAAGTCGTACTAAATCCTAGATTGGAGCAAAAGTTTAGATCAAGGATTTGAGTGCACTTTCATTTCTTGTCTTCCATGTTCAGTTCCTCAGTCAGTCTTATGCTTAGATGTAAGGTAAGACCGAATAAAGAATTGTCAGAGTAAAGAGATCTACATGTTTTCCTAAAAACATGGAGATGTCTATGTGTAAATGAGAGCAAAGATGGAAATTTGGTTCCATTTGCACTAGATAGGAAATGCTGATAAAACTTAAAGAAGTCATCGTTTAAATGTTAAGGTCCGAAGTCAAGAGTTCTCGTACGAGATCAGCTAAATACGATCTTAGGATTTAGTGATGAGTGACCCATGTGCGTAAAATATCACTAATGAGTTTAACTATCTGTAGCCCATAGAAATATAAATTAGCATACTCATATTATTACCATTTATAAAACTCAGCAATTATTAAAAAGGTTGAATCATAGTCAAATAGTCTAACTCTCTCTAATATTTTAATCATAATTTCATCCACATAATTTAGATTTTTTATCTTGCATGCATATATTTATTTTAATTTAAAAAACCAACTTTTTGATTGTCTAAGCATTAGGAGAGAGAAAACTAACAAGTGACCTTCTATTAATCCCTGAGAACGATAAGTCTGGGACTCACCATCCCTATATTATTTCAAATCACGTATACTTGCGTGTGATCAAAAGTCACACTGTTTTGTGGCCTGTAAAGTAGGTCAAGAAATAAAAAAGTAATAAAAAATAAAAATACTTACAATTTTGAGGTGAAGTTCCCAAAATTAGATCCTCCTAAATGTTGAGATCTTAGAACACCTTAAGGAGCCTTAAAACTGGGTTAGAGAAATGTTAGCTCTTGCTAGAGAGGTATTGGATGAATGAGTAGACTAGGGGAAATATCTCTTATTTATAAGTGATGCGAGGTAGGAAGGATGTAAACTCTAAGCAAGAAAATGCTCTTGAGCAAAAGGATAGAAATGTGTAGTCAGTGATCTTTGCCCCAACTTATTCCTTTTTGAGCTTGCTGAAGGGTGAGAGGAAACCCACTCAAGTGTGGCTTAAATGGAGGATTCTGACACCAACCTGCCAAACAAATTCAACCCACCTAAATCACGACTTCGCCTGAGAGCATTAGCTAATGTGTTGAGCGCAAAGGCATGTTAAGCAGAAAAAATGCTATAGTTTTCAAGTTCATTAAGTATTTATTATCTCTCAAAATCTAGCAAGAAAAACTTAAGTCTTCATTCCACATAAAGTATAATGTGTAACGATCCAATGTCGTTACTTTTTCAAATTAGGTCAAAACCCGCCTCGGGCATCAGGACCTTGGGGAATTTTAAATTGTGGCAAACAAAAATACCCTTAGATGAGAATAATTTTTAGATCAAAATGCCATAGTTTGGGACAATTCGGATAACGAAACTCCCATTTTAATTTTATGAATTAATTAAATCCAATAAATCAAGAACATTGAAATACGTGTCAGAATTCATTGATTTCAGCATCGTTGTATTAAGTAAAATATTTAAAGGCTGCTCGAGAAGTTTAATCAAATTCTGAGCGCCGGATTTATCGTGGTTAATTTCTGAAGTTTTTAAACTTTAGAAATTAATTAAAAATAAAATATTTGTCTGAATCAAAAATTTTTGGCGCGAGGGTGTTCATTATGTCATAACACATCTCGGTGTCAAGTTTCATTATTTTTGGACTTCAAACGGCGGAAAAATACAAATAATTTAATTTTAAGTAATATTAATTTTTTTAAGGAAAATTCATGTTTCTTTTTTCCTTTCTGCGAATCCCCCATCCCCCGATTCCGCTCGCCTGCACGCGCGGAAGGTTCCGCACCAGGAACCTTTCCTGCGCCGTTTGGCGCAGGAATGGTCGGCCAAGTAGCCGACCAGCTCCCCCTCTCCCCCTTCCCTTCCCTCCCCTCTATTTAAACCCACCCCTTCCCCCTTCCTCACCCACAGCAGCCCTCCCCCCCCTTCCTGGCAGCCCCTCCTCCTCTGCCCCGCCAGCTAGCCACCCTACCGCCAGCCAGCTCCCTCAAGCGGCAGCCAGCCACAGCAGCTCCTCCCAGCCTCCGGCAGCCTGCCAACAGCCCTACCGGCCAGCCAGCAGCCCTGCCAACAGCAGTCCATCCGCCGGCCAGCAGTCCCTTCAACGGCAGCCAACCATCCAGCAGCCCTCTCCAGCCGCTGCCAGCTTGCCGCAGCCACCCCGGCCAGTCGTCCGGCCACCCACTCCGGTCTCTTACCATTTTCCGGCAATCCTAATCCTAAAGATAAGATGTTAAGATAAAGAGATAGAAAAGGGGGGAGAGAAAAGAGGAGAAATTTTTAAGTTCTTTTAATTTATTCATACTTAATAATTATTATTATGAAAATAATTATGATATAATAACGTCATTCACATTAATATGGTTCTCATTAATTAATAATGAAAACTATACTTATGTTATAAAAATGACTATTATTTCCTATTTGTCAATTCAGTCATTTTTATTCTGACTTTTTTTTTCGTCGTACATTATTATTATCATAATCATAACGCCTTAATGAATATAACAACTTAAATAAATCGAACTTCAATCTTAAAAATGGAAGAAAAACATAATGAAAGTAAAGATGGAAATTGACTCCTAAATCATTTGATTAAAAAGCTAATTTAAAAATGTCCAAAACCTAAATGCAGATTGAGCAAACTGTCACTCATCCGAACTGTTGAACTGTTGAACTTTCGAACTTAAAGAACAAGATACCAGATGTCTTTTATTACTCTTGTTTAAATATATTTTTCTGCTCAGCATCGCACAAATTTGATAAAAGTGTTTTTTTTTTTAAAGTCACATAAAATGATATATGAATAAGTTTGGATAAGTGAGAAGCAAGGGTTTCATATTGCTTTATACTTTTTGTCTGATCAGACAACCGCTAGGACGGGGCTATCCGACATCGGGAGTCATAAGGAGCCTATACTGATAAGCCTTTGAAGGGGCAGGTATAGAGGGAAGTTGAGATATGTAACACAAAAATGAACCCCCTTTTCCTCAATTTTGTACTTGCCCAACAAAATTATATTTTACCTCAGATATCAAGCGCTAAAAATTTTGTATTTATTTTTGTGACTGCAATTATTTTTATGCTAAGTTTCAAGTGCAATTGAAACAAGTTTGCAGGGATAATTTTGTACAGCTTTTATTTCCTATCAAATATTGATTATTTTGCTTATTATTTAACATTTATAAATATGACATCTATCAGTACTTAGTTTTGCAACTAATTGGTATTCGAATACCCGCACTTTTGAAACGTGCCCAGATCAGGAGTTCATCCTCGAGAAAATGTGCTAAAGAACTGAACAGTGCTGATACTGCTACCTGCTGATCCACCGCTTTTTTTTTACTCTATCTACTTTTAAAAAGTTTGTAATTTTTCTTGTATTTTAATCTATATTCTCAAGACTCGTGAATTAATGAATAAATAAGTTATGTTTGATGTCTATATATTTATCTCTTAAACCACTCAATATGATCTTGCGACTAGAGGACTTGTCGTTGCTTGTTGTTGTTGCTATTACTATTCCACAAGCAAACTGGTGCTGGATTAGCTCCCGCTGACCCGGCATCGGGTCCTCACATAATGTACAATAAACATAAAATAAAATCTTAATTAAAAAAAGAAAACTTCTAGTTAATCTATCATTTGAGCTGAAGCTTATTTTTCTGAAACATACACTAAATAAATATTATTAGAATTATATGCAAAAATAAAATTATACTTTGTGCTTATTAAACCAAATTAAGCTAGGTTCAACAAAAAACTTAAAATTAAAGGATTAAATATTTGATTGGCCCCTAACTACAGCCAGCAATGCCGCATAGGCCCGATGAAAGCCTGCAACACTTGCCAAGGCCCAACAATTTCCAACCGTGTCCGGTAGTGGTGATGACCAATTATTTGTAATAATTTCTTCATGCCTTGAGCAACAATGGCCGATGGCATCAAGCAAAAGCTAGTGAGGGCCAGGGCCGCAAGAGCCAATATGACAAGAGCAATACCATAAAACTAAGTGTTGATTAGCATCAATGTGTTGACCGAAAATGCTGGCGAAAGGCAAGCAAGCCCCCTTAGTGGTCAAGTCAAAGCCACCTAGCAAGGACAATGACACCCATAGAAGTGATACTTTTTTCACCGTGTTGGAAGTCTCCCATTTTGGGTGTATTATAGATCTATGGTAAATGGTGAGTTGGGGGATTCCCAATCCCCCAAATTTTTACACTATATTTACTCACAACAAACCAAGCAATTATATTTAACTTTACACCCATAACCAATAAACTAGCACCTCCTAAGATAAAAGGTGCAATTCCCACTAGCATATTCACATGTTTTAGCCTAAAAAAGTTTTTAATAGAATTAAAAACTTAATAAAAGCCTAAGCCATACTATAAATAAAACAACTAAAAATATTAAATTCAATTTATCCTTCTAATAAACTAAACAACTTAGCAAGCTTTAGAGCTTTGGATTTAGCTAGTTTAAGCTAAACTAAGCCTTAGCCAAGTAACCCCTTTGAAATGTTAATGTGAATGTGAATTTAAGTCTAGAATATATGAATGTATTGTATAATGAGTATAGCCATATAATATGAATTGGTATAGCATAAATAATATAATTTGTTGGTGATCACAATTACATGTTATGGACAATAAGTCACTTTATATATCAATCCACTATAACATTCAGCCTGTTTAGTTATGTTGTTGAAATTGTTGGGACTATTGGTCGGGTATAACATTTAACCCAATGGCCAACAATTTATCAAATAAATAACAATCCTTAGGGGAGTGAAAAGCAGAGAAGAGTATTATTAGATAAAGTTGGAAATATGAAGAATAAAATATAATCATTCAACTAATTCTCCTTCCAAACCCTAGCTAGCACTAACTTTTAGTTCTCCAACTATTTAAGCATTCATTACCCATGTATTCCCAAAATACAGCACTCAATGAGCTCACCCCCCTTTATAACACATACCAGTTTAAAAATATATCAAGTCAAATTATTGCAAACTCATCTGGTACATTTATTATAGCTAGAGATTACAATAAAGAAGACCTGATAATTGCTCTTAACACCAACCAATGGTACCAAGTGCTGACCACTACTTTAGCTATTATATCTAGCAAAAAAGTAAAAGAAAATTACAATATTCAAGGTTACCATGATAATCTACTTTTGGTAATCCTCTTCTAATAACATTCATATATGTCAAAGAACATACTTTAAATTCAAAATATTCCTGAAGCTTAGAGCTTTCTATGAGAGAAATTATTTTGGCTAAATTGGAATATGTTTTATTTGTTATGATGTATATAAAGAATGAATTCAAAAATGAAGGTTAATATTTTATGTGTAAATGCAAAATAAGCCACTATTGCATTATAACAGTGAAAAGCACAGAATCCCAAAACTTACGGCAACAGCAGCTATAGGAGATCTAATTCTTCGAATAGCATCCAAACCTTCTCTTGCAATACGAAGCTTGGTATGGCCAAAATCGGGCTCAACAATAGGAAACCTGAAAATATGATCACTGCAATAAGTATGTAATATTGATCACATCAACAATCCTTATTTCCATAATAAACTACACGCTTGAAAGAACCAACTAATAATAATATCATATTTGAAGGGTTTTATTTGGTTCATTAACATTTACAATACAATGTCAAACTAAGCATCCCAGTTGTTTGGTATTCTGGCATTTACAAAATATTTTGATAGCAAAATATGTCAGCCACATCTACCAACATTTAGATATCAGGCTATCTACTAGCTTAAAGTAGCAACAAAATTTATGATTTCAATCACTAAGCTTTATAAATTAAATAATATTATTTAAGCAATCATTGACTTAACCACAAAGAATTTGATAGATACTATTGTTATATTACTTTATGAATAACACTACCATATAAACAATCACAAAGAAATTAAAACATACTTTATAACACTATCAAATAGATAATCAACATATAATTTAACCAAACAGCAATTATATATATATATATATAAACAAAACAGTCAACAAAAAACAGAACATCAAATCACAATAAAAACCTTTATAGTTATTATATCATTGTTGCATGTCTATATGGTTATGCAAAAATCGCTTATATATTTTATAAGAATGATGGGCAAAAATGCACTGCTACAATAAAAATAGAATTAGGGCTAAGATTCATCAGCATTGTTAATAAGCAACGCACAAAGATTTAGTTAAACAAAACAGTCAGCAAAAAAAGAACGTTAAATCACAAATAAAAGCCTTTCTAGTTATACAATTGCTTCACGTCTAGATGGTTATGCAAAAATAACTTATATATTTTATAAGAATGATTGGCAAAAGTGCACTGCGACCATTAAAATAGAATTAGGGCCAAGATTTATCAGCATTGTTATAAAGGGATAAAGATTTAGTTCGAGAAATTCACTTCTAAGCATCGCCAATAAATGTGCACATACATGCACAAAAAAGAAAATTCACTACAGGAAAGAGCAGATAGACCCATTGGATGTGATTTATAAAGAAATAAAACTAGCCAAATCAGAGAGCTTTAACTTCTCGCATGAGGAAAAATATAAACTATGTTGACGCAACTAGCTCCAACTGCAATAACCTTCCATTATGGCATTAAACCGCAATTAAACCGAACAGGAAGGACAAAAAGAAAAGTTCAAGCAAAAATCAGTGTAAAGGGTATTACGCTCGCCGGAATTCATTTACTTCGCATGACCCAAGTATCCATAACCACCCCAGCGATAGGGAGATCAAAAGAAAGTCAGCATAATGTGACATTGTTCACCAACCGAGCATATGTATTAGAACCTTGGAAATAAACTGGAGAGAATGTCACAGCGATGATCCGGATAGAGAATTATATCCAAAGGAAACATAGAAAGACTTCCACAAGAGAAACATAAACACTAAACGGTTGAGTTTCTGGAAGTGTGCAACTCAGGATTAGGAATGTGAGATCAAAGACACGATTCAAGGGTTTTCCTTTCTTCGTCGGAATTGAGAAGAATCTGCGGAGAGTTTGAAAGCCTGGGCTAAAAAACGGTGAGTCCGAGAAAATATGCTTTATAAATATTAATAAAAATACATTTCTTCTCTACTTAACAAAAATTATTTAAATGTTTTCTTAAACAAAAAAAAAAACGTGTGAGATAGATTATTATAATAAAAACAAAATATTAATCACTAAATTATAGCATTATTCACAAATTGATAAAAAATAATTAATATTATTCAAATTTAAAATTCTTAACAAATTTAAAATTCTTTTGTACATCAATTTATTATGTTTTAAATTGTTTGAATATTATATTATTTTCATATACATACATTCATATGTATTTATGTACATACATACATATATATACATATATATATATTTATACATCAATTTATTATATTTTAAATTGTTGGAATATTATAATATTTTTATATATAAGTTTGCTCTACAAACTATAATAAGATAAAATTAAAATTTCAATGATTTAGCAAGTAAACATTATAGTTGTTTCTGCAGAGATAATTATAGCATGAAGAATTATTTGGCCAAAGGATAAGCCTAGTATTTAAAATTAGTGATTTTTATATAGTTCACATTCCACAACATAAAATAAGTTAAGTTATGCATATATGATAAAGATCATGCAAATTGAAGAAATGAAATTGACACATGTCCACTTTTAGAAAATTTAATCCCCTCGTTATTTTTTCAATTATTACATGTTAGTATGTTACAATTGTCATGTTCTAGAGGTGAAGAGTTGTTCTTTCTTCCAAGCAACCTCAGTGTTGAAAGAAAACAAAAAGAAGGGAATGTCAAATTCATCTTGGGTCCAACTTAGGAGTCAAATATATTTCCATTGCATCGATGTGCTTTTAACGATAATCCTCATACGTAGTTTAGAGGCTCAAAATGTAAACTTACTCGTGACTTGCTTCAAAAGTGGCGCATTAATAGTAGATGTAGTGTAATGATCATGGCACCTAGGGAGGCGCATGAGTGTTTAATAACAATTTTCACATAATGAATGGTTAGCTAAATTGTTTTGCAAGCAGTTGTGTTTATGAATTTTAACAATGTTACAATGGCCACTAGCAATAGTGTTGCATGTCTTCTACAATTTATTTATAGCTAGCGATGTGCTAGCATAGAGGACATTGAGCCGAATATGCAATGGGCCACAAATGGAGAAATATCATTCAATCCAAATATGGATGACTCGGTGTTGTGGGGATCATCGGGTATTTACAAAGACAGAGTGATTATTATGTAGATAACAAAGCAATGGTTGACCGAGGTGATCTTACGAAATGTCTAATGTTGTCAACGTTGATTTTTTAGATGCAATGTAGATTAATGGTGTAATAATTCCCCAATCTTTTGTGATGAGCAAGAGGTTTTTCTATGGTTTTCAAGTGTCTTGAGATTCAGGTAGTTTCTATAGTACAAAGAACAAAATAAGAGAGCTAGATCATTATTTTATATTCATTAAAGTGCCAGTGGATGCAGGTGTATCAACCTTAGGTTGTTATCCCGGCTAATCTAAGCTTAACCAACCTCTAATTTTCATTTTATTGGTTTTATCAAGACATTAAAATTAAACCTTGAAGTTTTTGGGCCAATTAAACCTCAATAGGTTGAATTGATAATTTTGCCAATTTTGGAACCCTAAAAAATAGCCAAATTAAATTGATCTTCAAATCAATTTATGATTTCATTTTTGAATTTCTCATCCCAAATTAGCTATGGGTGCAAGTTTGAAAATTTTTGAATATCATTCAGGCCTTAATTGAATTTAATTTGATTTGGAGAAATTACAAATTATGGTCTCCAACAATTTAAAATTACATATTAGCCTTCCAACAGTTTGGTCTTCTAGGCTCCGTTGTGCGGACCGTGAGTGATCCGTTGTGGAGCTCGGGTCACGCAACAGCGGAGCCAGCTCCATCTAATTGTTAGTTTGTGTAGATCGGACGGTTCGATTTTGATCCAAGTCACGAGTATTCATAGATTTTATATCACACCCGTGATTCGACGATTAGAATCTTCCCACCATCAGTCGTTAGGATCTGGTAGGTCGGAGTCATTTCGTCTTTCCTTCGATCGATCAGATGAATCCCGTGCATCCCAGTATTGTGGATCTTCGTCTCGGTTTCATTCGCGCGTCCGACTGGAAATATTTTCTCGTACGCTGGTGTCAAAGCCTATCTCCCACTCCATGAGCCACGTCGACAGACCATTGGCTTCCTTCCCCAGTCGGTTATGTGTAAAAATCCACTTAAGTAGTAAATAAGTGAAATTTTTAAATATCGAAGCATCTTTTTAGATAGCAGTGGAGTTTTTGATAAGAACTCTAAAGTTAAGTGTGCTTATGTGGGAGCACTCTCATGATGGGTGACCTACTATGAAGTTATCTTAAGGTAAAATTGTGAGATATTTCAAGTAAAAGCGAACAATACCTTAGTGCTTAAGAGTTTAGGCTATTATAAATGGTATTAGATCAGGTCATATGGTGCCAAATAAGAGCTAGGTGTCATACAAGACAATGTACCACTTCATATGAGTAGTCTTTTGAACCTATGATGATTAAGGTGCTACATAGGTTGTGGTTGAGCCTATATGGACCACTTCTACTCTTATTTACCCAATAGATGGTTTTAGGATCTATGTGTGGATACTGAAGAGGATGTCAGTTACTTAAGTTAGGGAGATTGTAAAGATCCACTTAAATAATAATAAGTGAAACTCTTAAACATCGAGGCACCTTTTTAAATAATGGTGGAGTTCTTAATAAAAACTCCAAAGTTAAGTGTGCTCATATGGTAGCACTCCCAAGAAGGGTAACTTGATGGAAAGTTATTTTCTGATGGTAAAACTGTGAGGCATAACAAACCAAAGCAGAAAATACCAGTGCTTAGGAGTTTGTATTGTTATAGTCAGGCACCTCCCATCGAGCCCTATGGTCCGGCTATCTCCAATTAAAAATCTGAGGGAAGAGCTTCAGCCTGAGCTCTCGGATCAAACCTGCTCGGCTGCACTATGATTTCTCTTATGAGGCTATAAATAGCCTCAGTCTTCCTTGCAGCAAGCTCTTTTCTCACTTAGATCCCTAATTGAATCCCAACCTCCCCCCTACTCCCAATTGCAACACGACAATTCCAACTCTTGTCCGTATAATTTAGTGGGCGAGAATCAGATTTTGAGTACCCAGTAGTTAGCCTGTAGCTCAGGAAGTCCAGCACAATCATCTCGATCTCTGCTTTGCCCTTAATCACTTGCAGCTTGTCCATCCACTTCAAAACCAGGTACTCCTCTTTTAGGCGTACAAAGCAGGCCATTAAGCCTTATTTCATTTCGATTGTCAATTAAAATCATTATTAGATTGATTGTTGCAATCGATTAGGTTCGATCGACATGATCGAGCAACAATTGGCTCGGGCCTGTACAATAGGGTACAGTGCCCGATCCATAGTAAGCTCTCACATATTTTGGCGGCGGAGCGGTGCGCCACTCGGGAAAAAATTTCCCATCTTCCCAAATAGCTGAAACAAAACCCATTTGAAGGGCTGCTGACTCAACCTCAAAGAAGAGTTGAGAACTAATACATAAGATAAGAGTTTCGGCAAATACATTGATTGGATTTAAACTACAACATGAAGAATCCAATATGTGTATAAAATATCAGCATTTCTAGTATGTTGATCATATCACAATACTAAGCTTAAGTAATATATAAATAGAGTGCAGATGTTAAAGCAAACATCCATAAATATTCATCAAGAAGCAAAATGAAATACAGGAAAAAAAGAAAATATATCCAGAATTATTACAAACGGTTTACTGAAATATAAGAAATAAATCTAAGTACTGAACTGAAAATAGTAACTACACAAAATAGTAAAAGCTGAAGGAAAAATCCACTACGGCTTTTCAAACTTCTTCTGAACCTCTTGAATGTTCTCCTGACCTAGCTCAAGTTGCTCAGGATCTAGCAAATTATTGGATCCTAAAAGTATCACGTGTCTAACACATTGAAACTAATCTTAATAGTTCTAATTATTCGCTTAACATTTAAATAATTAAAAAAAAACTGCATAAATACTATACAGGTAACTGAAAATATAAAACTGTATAAAACTGAAGTAAGGTTAAGTAAAGCTGAACTATAAACTGAATACTAAAAGTAAATATGATAGTAAATAATTTGAAACTGAGTAACAACATGTGAAGCTATGTTATATGTGTGAGCCACCGCCCCTTCTAATCATATGGTTTAAGGAGTGGTCGTCACTAAGCACATCTCATACTTAATATTAGGTTGGAATTTAAGACTCCAATCCAATCTTAAGAAAAGAGGTGCTTTTCTAAATAAGGCAAATATTAACAATCACTTAATGAGTATCAGAGTGCGGAAGAAAAGTAGCAACTGAAGTAAATATCCATATTATAAAATAAAGACATCCAGCTCAGAACATATACAATGCAGGAAAGTAATGCATAATTTAGTCATGTACTATTATAAATATTTAAAGTTAAGAACTGAAATGAAAAGAGTCTCGCATCCTCATAATATAAAAGTAAAGTAAAGTAATTTAATAAGTGGACTAAGGTCCCTCAATAATTTGGACCTCCTCCTGGATCTTCTCCTCTGTAGGCTCAATCTCCTCAAACAGCTCAGAATCTACCATTATCGATTTCATAATGGTAGGGCCCCAGCCAACAAAAGAAAAATCTAGTTAGACAAAATATCTAAGTATATTTTAAGATAATCATTATTAATGTATTTAATGATATCATAACTAAAATTAAGCATAGCATAGCAGTAAAGCAATAAGAAAGGAAGAACAAATTATGAGGTAGAAACATACCTCAACTCAGGCTGTAATATAAGGTAAGTAAAGTAAAGCTGTAATCTACTAAGTACAAAGAAAAGTCTTAAGGAATATGATCAAACTAACATGCCAGTTATAGTATAAGTAAAAGTACTGTACTAAAAATATAAAGACTAGCATCCTAACATGCTCTCAAGTAAGTAAAATGGCTAACATACAGAAAGTTCTGAAATGTAAAGGAACTGCAGAAAATGAAAAATATGAAAGAAAGAAAAGTGTGCTGAAATAGTAAAGTAAAGTAAGTCTGAAGTATAATAAAAATATGTAAAGTAATAATGATACTGAAAAGTAAATGTAAGTAATGTAGATTAAAGTGCTATATGTGTGAGATATTCTTACTTAGTCTGTTAAAAAGTAAAGTCCATCTGATAATTTAGGAGAAACATCCCATATTTAAGTAATGTCCACTAAAGAGGCATCTAGGAGAACATCCCAGATCCTAAAGTAAAATCCACAAAATATCTAAAGAGCATATAGGAGAAATATCCTAATGCTAAAGTAAAGTATCATAGGGGAAATTCCCTAGGCAAAAGCTATCCTAAAATAAAGTCATACTAAGTGGTAGGCTAAGTAAAATATAAACCACAAGTATTATGTTGTTTATTAACATTTCTTTTAAAATTATGCATATGATATATGAATGATATTCAAAGTATATTATAAAGTATGTATCAAGTATTTAAGTATGTCCAAAGGTGTAAAAAAACTTAAATAATACGGAAAGCATAGCAATTTCAAATCAAGGAAATAAATAAGCACTACACAAACTCTGATATATCACCTATTTTTTAATTTAATCATTCTATCTACTCTAAGTTATATAAGATTCAGAATCAACAATTCATACACTGGTTGTAACTTAGAATCGCGAACCTATAAGTTAAACATAATTAGGATTGGCAACATCCTAATTATAACTGAATCAAAGTCGCTTAAAAGGTTAAAATAATTAAATCAATCGTCCTAAGTTATTATTTTATAAATCCCAAATAAACCTTGATTAGCCAAATCAAGATTTAAAGAATTAAGAATTAAACTCAAAGAATGAAGTTTAATTCTTAATCACAAGGTTATCCTAAAGGACTAAGGTTTAATCACATCTCACAGATTAAATGTTAAGAAAAATCCTATTGAATCAAGTCATATTCAATAGGGTAGATCTCTAATCCTAATTATAATGTTAAAATATCAAATAACCAATTAATAAACTATGAAAAATCTAATAAACTAGTAAGATCAAGGTTTCACCTTAATGAGTAACCCACTTTACTCATTAGATAAATTTTAACCTAAGATCTAATCCTAATCTTAAGAATTAAAGCTCTTAAGTGCTAAGAGTATCACTCATGACACACTTCCTAACTAGTATTATAAGACTTAAGGAAAAATCTAAGAAGTTCAAAGGAAATGAAATATCTCTCATATATTACTTAAGTTTTACTTAAGACTCAACTTAGGGTTTTTATTAAATTTTTAATTTGATACTTAGAATTATCTAAATCAAGGCCTAAATCATTTTAATTACTATATATCATGATTTAGGAATGAAATCAGGTCTTAAATTCATTAAACCCTAATTTTAGGCAAAAAGATTATTTTATCCCTTAATTAAAGGTCTAAATCTCATCTTTGTGAATTAGCACTTAATTCTAGATTTTAATAATGTGGAATGATTACTTACTGTCTAATATGAGCTTAGATAGTAAGTTCATTAGATTTGGTTAAGTATTAAGCCTTATAGGGTCAATTTAAGGAATTTGACCTATAAGGGTATAATGGTACTTTTACCCTAATGATATATAATTTTTCTATCTGTTTATTAACATTTAAGTTCTGAGCTTTCCATAGAATCTAAAATTATTGAATTCTGATGTGTATTAGCTAAGTTATAGCCAATACAAGCTCTAGGGTTTAAAGGATAATTAAGGATTCTTAATTAAGGGCCAAAAACCCTAACTTTGTCATTTGGTATCCAAATTGAATAATTTTAGTAGCTGTATATCACAATTTATCCACTGATTCTAATGACTAGTGGTAGGCTCAATTTGGACTCCATTTGGCTAAATTATGGCCTAATTAAGGTTTAAGGTGATTAGTGAGTGATTAGTGAAATTAATCACCAATTTACTAATCCAACTCTACAATTAGGTTCTAATAGGTTCTAGGAGCTCTTTGAAATTTGAATTGTCCAATTTGGGTTATTATATTTACTAATATTCACTAATTAAGTTTTAGGGTAATTAGGGTTGATTATCAAATCTAACCATTATATCCTAAATATTCTTGTAGATCTCTGTTAATTAGGTTTTTCTAATCTGATTTGATATTTGGATCACTCAATTTGGAGCTTAATTGACTAAGTTATGGTCAATTAAAGTTCTAGGGTTAATTAAGCTAATTAGGTTTAGGTCCTAAATGTGATTAGTCTAAATCTAATCCAAACAGCAAGATTAAAACTACTAAATTATTCCTTAGGGTTTTTTGAGTATTTTGAGACCTATATTGGGTATGTTTGAATTAATGATTTACAAATTATGGTTGATTAAAGTTTTGGGATATTTGGGGCTTAATTAGGGGTCCTTAATATCACTATATTATATACATATCCAAATAAAATTCTGATAATGCCAATAAATTCTTTATAATTTTCTGAATCTAATGATATATAATTTTGATATTTTTGGATTTGTAGTTTTCAATTTATAAGGGTTTAAATTAATTAGAATTAATTATATTAATTAATTTAGTTTAAGTTATAATGTAAATATAATTAAATCTTATCGATAAATATAATTAATTCTTATCAGGTATGGCAGCAGAATTTGATCCCGAGGAAGCCACGTGGCACGGAGGGATTGGTCGAGGAGTGTTGGGGGCCCACCTGCTGCCGCAGAATTCGCCACGTGGCGCGTCGTCGCATGCGATGACGCTGAGCGAAACCTGCCATCTACCTTTGGCTATCACCTGATAGACCCGTGCTCGAGGATCGGGCCGCGGGTCAGGCCTGACCCAAAACAAACGACAGGCATCTACCCTAGACTCGCTACGGTGACTTAGGGCAGGATTTTTCGAACCATTCCCGGCGGCGACGAGGTCTAGCCCACACGGTTGAAGATAGACAAGGATGCTATCTAACCAATGGTGGGTGAATCATCAATGGAGACGAACTATGCCACCGGCTAAGGCTTGACCTAGCGACTAGGGTCCGGTGAACGAAGAAGGTAACGGTTTAAACTGTGGATAGATTGAAAAATTCGATCGATCAAGCCATTGATTAATCGATCAGATGATATATAATTGCAATCCATGCAATGGAATAAACTTAAGAACTGGATTCAAAGCAAATGAATGAAGGTATAGGAAGTATGGAGGAATACCTGATCAACGATAAAAACCATCGTTTAACCGAGGGTAGTTCGATCCTTTTTAGAGGTCAAACTGGGGACAAACAAACATTGAAGGAGTGATCAGAAGACTTATTTTGTGCTTAGAGCGGTGGATCGACACCTGCTTGGCCGTGATTTGCACAGGAGGACGGTTAGGGCGACTCGTGTCCTAGCCTTTGCTGCGTGTGAGTTTCGCAGGGATGATGATTCTCAGCCGTCTGATCGCTCGATCAGACGGCATGGATGATTCGCCTCAATCAGATGGCGAGGTCAGGAATAAGGTAACGACGTGAGGCTTAAGTAACGGTAGGGTTTATATAGCGGATGGCGCCATTAATTACTTTATTAATAATAATATTATTATAATAATTTATTTCAATTTAATTAATTAAAATTAACTTATTAAACGTATTCCAAAAATTTCCAATAAATCACCCCTAACTAATTGAGGGGTGATGAACACAACGGAGCGATCGGATTTTTGATCTGATGAGTATTTAATTACTTGATTTTTCGGAGTATTTAAATAATATTAAAATATTCGACGAAAATCCAACGACTTCCAAATGCATTCAAAATTTCACTCCTAGCTAATTTGGGGGTGGTGAACGCAATGGCGAAGTTAGATTTTCAATCTGAGGTCTAAATAAAAAGTCAAATATTAAGGGTTTTAGGATTTTCAAGAAATCAGGTTTTGATTTATTTGATCCCTGATTTGATCCAGATCTTAGAGGTGAATTCTAAATAACTTAATTAAGACTCTAGAACCATAATTAAGACTTAGATTAGTCTTAATTGACCTAGGTAACAACCTGGGTTATTATAGTATGTCACTGAAGTCATACATTGATATATATCATGATACGATATGCAACTGATATGCAACCAAAATATTACTGAATGGGTATGAATCATACGATCCAATGTCTATATATATTCGATTGGGAATCTAGTACTAGTCATCCTGCAAATTCCTAGATTGATATATGCGATATTCTGTAATCCATAAATCATCACTAATACTCATACGTCATGCTCATGTTCATGCTTATGTTCATGCTCATGTTCATGTTACATGCATTAAAATTCAGAAATTTAGAAAATAATTTAAAATCAGATAATAAATCAAATATCTCCATAGTGCAGAATCCATCCAAATGGATTATGTCTCATAGTTCTAATTTCAATAACTAGCTTTACTTAGGATTTTACCTAAAGTTATTAGTTGGAAAGGATGTATACACATGGTTGTATATTTATAAGAACTGAATTTAACACTTAGTTTGTTTTAAACTGTGCTTATTGATGCGCACAATGATAGGAGGTAGAGCCAGTCACAGTTTATTCTCTCAAACTGAGCTGTTAAATACCTTAACTATAAGCATACTGAGTGTTCTAAGAAGGGTGAATTGAGATACTTAGTTTATCTTAAACTGCACTTATCGACGTGCACGATGATAGAAGGCGGAACCCAGTTGCAATTTATATCTCAAACTAAGGATTTAAATCACTAATTATAACACTCTTAGTATTGGAAGATTTACTCTAACAGGATTGTATTTGTCTAATCTTTCAGGATAGCACCTAACCAAAAGCTCACATTGGAGTGACTCAACCAAGCCCAAATATTACTGAAGTAATTCAGCACCATGGATATGCATAATTATATCCAACTAATAATTTAGGTTATAGCAATTCTATTTAGCAACTAAGGATTTACCAAAATTATGAATACTGACTCTAATTGGGTGAATCTTACACAAGGTTCCAAGAGTGTGACTAAGAGGTCACTCAATATATGTTACTACCACATGAGAGGAATCTCATTCTAAGGACTTTGGGTGATCCTACCATAAGGGTTTAAGATCAATCTTCTAAGGCTAAGAAGGATAATATAAATTTCTACTTCCGGATGTAATAATAAATTATTCCTACCTCAATCTATTAATATTTTATTAAGGCTTTCATTTACATAAAAATTCTATTATAAGATCATCAAGATCTTATACATCTAACATTTAACTTAATATTTTTCCCTAAGATCATAAGTTACATTTGGTTGTCTAAATTGGTTTGATCAAATCAGATGATTATACCAATCTAATCACATCCTATACTACAATTATGGTGTATAATCAAGAGTATTATTAAGATATGATCTTGTGATAAATCAACTTAGTTTTATAATTAGCTTTATGCTAAGAGTCTTATATAAGAGAAAATCAAATATCTAAACTTCAAGTTCAAATACTTAATCACACAAGTTCTTTAATAACCTTATCACTTCTAATTTAATGAATTAAGATCAATGTTAAATCATATGCATTATTGGAATAATATCGTTTGAATTATCTTAAAATCAAATTAATCATTTAAGTGTTTAAGGGTTTAGATCTTAATCAAATAGGTTAGGGTTTAACTCCTAACCTTACCCAATTAAGACCAATTATTGATTTATAGATTAATGGTCAATCAATATATTATTTGTGTATTATTGATATTAAATTTTAGATTTAGATTAAGTATCATTTACTTAATTAAGATCTTAAGATTCTTATACTCAAATCTAGTTTAATATCAAATTTAGGTAAATCAAAGTGTCCAAATCAACATTTAAGGTCTTTAACATACATAAACATTAAATTGATTAAAATAACAAGTAATTAAGGCTAATTAAATCTCAAATCAAACACAAAAAAAATTAGCACTTGATTATAAATTTAAAGCAATTATGTTCCTTGCAATTTGATTATTAAGATCTACTTGGCCATACAAGCAATCAAAGATTCTAACATTAATATTTGGCACAAAAAATTAAAGTAAACACATAAGAGATTTTAGCACATGTCATAAATGATAAATTTTCATATTTGAATTTCACATAAAATTTTATACAATGCTTAATTTTACTAAAACTAAGTTCAAATTTGATATATTTCGGCCCTACTAGGGTCCTTAAAATGCAAAAAATGTAAAGTTTTGGCCATTCCGGATAGTTCTGGGCACTACGATGAGCTGTGACGCCTTCTGACCAAAAGTCAAGCATAATAGCGCGCTGCGGCGGATTGCAGTGCTGTGGAAGAAAACTTTTCAAAATCTAGGTGCTGCAGCACGCTGCGGCGGAAATCAGCGCTGTGGCATGCTGCAGCACTTTTTGGCGCTACGGCGTGGCCAACCCGAGAGCTGGGTGCTACCGCGCCTGATTCGTCGAGGTGCAGATGCTACGGCGCGATTGGCGCTTTTAGGCGCTGAGGCGCATTGTAGCGCTCTATGGCGCACTACGATGGACCAGAATTCGTAACTTCGGGCCCTGCGGCGCGCCGCAGCGCCCGGTGGTGATTTCGTCTATGATAAAATTGTGATGGGTTTCCTTTCGCACCCAAATACTCTCAATCCAGAACATTCTACGTGTGGTGCCATATATTGATTGAAAGATCGTTCCAAGAGCTTTCCATTAATACCAAAATCAGAATGAACGGATCATATTAATAATATAAATAGTTAAGTTAAAGCCTAGGTACACATAAATCAAATATCTTTAACTGCATTTTAAAAAGGAGAAAATGGAGCTTTGATCTGATTCATTGAGTCCAATTAAGGCTTGACGATCAACCTAGAATCCATACTACAGCTATTTGAAATATCATTCACAATATTTTGATAAATCATGAAGAGAGCACAAGGAAGAGTAAGCAAAATGGTACCTTTGATTAGGAAAAAGAATAGAACTCTGTTTTCTTCTTCAGGAACTTGGAGGAAGGGAGCTTCTTCTTCAGCACAAAGCTCAGCAATGGAGGAAGGAGGAGAAACTTCAACTTGAGGGTAAAGAAAGAAAAGAGAGGATGGTTAAGGCTTCTTTTTAAAGGAGGAGGAGTAGGCATGGCCTAAGGGAGAAGGGGGAGAGGTTTCCCCCTTGCGTGCCAGAATTTGAGGGAGAGGGGCGCCGAATAGGAGGAATGGGCAGCCAGAAAAGAAAATTAAGAAAATGGATTTTCTTAAATAAATAATTATTTATTTATTTTCTAATTTTTAATTTGTTAAAAATTCAGATTTAATAAACACACTCCCAAAAATCCAAAAAATTCACCCCTAGCTAATTTGGGGGTGAAGAATTCAACGGCGAAGTCAAATTTTGATTCAAGTGTGCAAAGCAGTCAAAGTCAAAGTAAACAAGAGACTCAATCTAGACTTATGTGATATCTGTTATTGTCTAATATGTCCAACTAACTATTCTGAGAAGATACAAGTTTATGATCTCCAATATCCATCTATCGAGTATAATTCCAGAGTCATGACATTAATGTTAATATTATAACTTAACAAGTTCTAATTTATAATCATATGATGACTATAAGGATTAAAGTAAATAAATCAATGAATTAATTATTATTATATTCTTCTCTTAACCAAAATCTTGATTAAGTAAATCAAGATTAAGGATTTTAGACTTAAACTCCATTTTGGTGTTCAAATCTTGAATCCCAGTAGTATCCTAATAAGGAACTAGGGTTCAAACTTAAAACCCAATTAAAGATAAGGAATCTTATAAGCTGAAGGATTCAGAAACTAAGATCTTAATTGAAAGGTCACTCTACTGGTTATAAGATAAAATAATCAATTAAGAACTAAGAATCTAAGATCTATATTCAATCTTTAGGATGATTATGTTCTTCTATAGATTGAATCAATCCTATACCCACAAAGAAAGTTTCAAAGGATTAAATAGTTAATCAAATAAGGAATCCAAAATGAAGGTAATTCAATCCAATTATAAGATTTAAAGTCAAAATCTAAGATCTGAGATTTAAGATCTGAAGTTCAGATCACTTAGATCTAAACTAATAAATCTAAGTTTAGGGTTCTTTAAAGCTTTTGCTTATACTTTCATTGAGATTATAATTCATAAACAAGCTTTGGTAGGATATATAGGATTAGAACTTTAACATTTATATTAGTTTAAGCTAAGTCTTTATGAAGGGGTCTTAAGATCACTTAAGATCTTAAGAGCTTACTTAAGGATTTTTAAGATTTAAACACTAAGATTCATTCAAGAGATGATAGCATTTAGCAATTGATATTAATACATCTCATTATTGATTAGTATTACTTTAATTGAGAATTCTAAGGTTTAAGGGTACTTAAACATATTTTGGTCCAAATGACCAAAATACCCCTCTTTAGGCTAAAAATAAGATTTTAAGATTTACTCATCCAAATTGATCCAAGTCTATTTTAATGAGTTCCATATTGGTTAATGAAGGAGGATACACACTTACCTTAGGTTTTGGTAACCTAATTATCCTAATTAGCACTAATCACAATTTTAAGCTAATTAAGGTGATTAAGGAAATTTGGGAATACTAGAATAATCAAAACATATTTAAAGGCTCTACTATACTTAATGAAGTATTAAAAACTAGATTTACCAAAATCAGAGGTTAATCTAAGGCTTAATTCACTAATTTCAAATTATGGTAATTAATGGGTGATTAGCAAAATTATGGATCTTAATTTACTTTTAATGGTATACATAAGTTCTATATTATCTCATGAGCAATCAGAGACCTTAATCAATATTTTTGGATAATTAATGAATTTATTATGATTTAAATAAAAATAGAGAAAGATTAAACAATTATTTAAGATCTAACCTTTGGATCTTTCATTTTATTTTATATTATTATTCCTTGCAGTTTTCTGATTAAAATGGTATATTGGATCATACTATTTAGATAAGTATTGATTATATTATATTATTAATACATTCTGAATATTTATTTAAATTGGAATCATATGGTTTTTAATTAAACTTATTTATCATTTATTTTTCAGAAGGAAAATAATTCCTAAATGAATTAATTTACCCAGCCCGGATATTAAACAGCGCGGGTCAGAGCGGGGCCTGGCTGGGCTGGCACTGTCGCACCACGCGGGGCTGGGCTGACCCGGCCCAATGCGCCAGTAGCATTGTACCTGATACCCCCTTCACAGACAACTGCAGAAGGGTACCTTGAACCGCAAAAATCACCGTTGATAGACCACGCCATGACCAGCATTCAATCGACCACCTTCAGGAAGTCAAGGTGCGTCGATTGAATTTATAAGCCCTATCTAGGACAGACTAGAACGCTGGGTGGCTACTCCACCAAAACTTCCAATTTTAGGCGATTAGGGTTCACTATGAGGGGATAATTCTCCTCACAGTAGTCACTAAACGAACAGGGCTCGATCCCTACACCATCAGTGAGGTGAGGCGAGTCGAACCCCCAAGGATTCATAACTTGGGGTGCAGCCGATCGCTGGGTCCTTACTTGAATTCAGCCTTGGCTCGGCCAATAACTTGATCCATCGATACGATCGATCAGAGCTAGCTCAAACCTTGGCGACAATCACAATAGGTTTTCTAAGTGGCTAAGCCTAGTTCAACGACATCCAGAGGCTCAATTAGAAGCTATAATGGAGAACTGAGCTCACACAGCTCAGTTGGGAAGAAGTTGTACCTGATGTTGAGGTTGCAGGCATGGCCGAGAGGAATTGAGGTGAGCTGGAGCTTCCCTGGTAGCAGACGCAAGTTCGTAGGGAGTCTGAACACTAAACAAACCCTCTATCAGCGATTTTAAGCTTCGGGAATGCCAGGAATCACCAAGAGAGATAGGATCTCCAGGGGACATCAGATAGCCAATTAAGGATTCGCAGTGAGCAAAGGGACTCACTGTGAGGTCATGGGGGCATTTATAGGTCTAAGAGAGGTCTGGAGGTGGATACCAGAGCTCGGGAATGGAAGAAAGCTCGGGCCGAAGGGAAGGCTTAGTTCCAATGGCCATGGGCAAATTAGAGAGACTATTATCGGCAGACGATCGCGCCAAGGGTAGAAGAGGAAGAACAGGTCTTTCCCGTACTGCCATGTGGGTTGGAAGGATCTTGGTTATCGGAGGGGGGGGGGGGGGGGACAAGACGCGGATGGGGCGAGGCGAGAGAGATGATCCACAGTGCTCGAACTCGTGCCTGCCATCTGATGGATCGACCATTGTGACCGGAAGGTTCTGATGGATTACTTAAATGGGACGGATGCCAGCCGTCAGATGCGCCCGATGGATCCGATGCCTAGGATTAGATCCTAACCTAGAGGAGATCCCACCGTTGGATGGATTGTGCTAGGATGCGTGCTAACGCATCCATTGGTTGGATTGCACGTGCCACTGTCCGGACCCTGTAGCAGATTTGCCGCGGTCCCGACAACAAATCCCATATATTAAAATTATATATATATATATATATATATATATATTTAATTTAATTAATATTAAATCATTTAAAATTAACTAAAATCCTAATTAATTCTATATATCCAATTTAGAATTAAATGATCTACAAAAACTCTCAAAAATTCATCCTTACCTTAGCTAATTAGGGCATGAGAAATTCAAAAATGAAATCAAATTTTAATTTGGAGATCAAATTAATTTAAGTATTTTCTAGGGCTCAAAAATAAGCAAAAATACCAAAATTCTCAATTTAGTTTTGATTGATCCCAAACTTCTAGGGTAGGTTTAAATGACCCATTGAGTCTAATGGAATCAAAATTAGGACTTGGTTTAGCTTAATTAATCTGAATTTAGCTAGTGTAACAACTAGGGTTGTTACACTTTCTCCCTTCTCTTCCATACTTGATGGGAGAGCTCAAGGGAGAGCCATGCTCTCCTTCTTCATTAAAAAGAAGCCCTAGCCCTCCCTCCTTCCTTGCTATCCAATTGAAGCTCCTCCTCCCTCTTTCCTTACTGTGCTTGCTACTGAAGAAGCTTCTTCTCTCCAAGTTCTTGAAGAAAAGTAGAGTTCTTTTCTTTCATCCAAAGACAATGTACCCATTTGTTATGCTCTTCCTTGTGATATTCTCTACAATTGATTTAGCAAAGTGTGGTGAATTATATTTCATTAGCTATGGATTTTATGTATGATCATCGAGCCTCAATTGGACTCAAATGAGTTTGACTGAAGCTCATTCCTCCATTAAAATTTCTGTCAAAATTGTAAAATTTTGTATACCCGTAGCTAGGGCATCATTTTTTGCTCATTATAATAACCCATTCATGCTGATTTTGGTATCAATATAAAGGTCTTAGAAATACCATTCCATCGATATATAGCACCATACGTGAGGTTCTCAAAATTGGGAGTATTTGAATGCGAAACGAGACCCGTCACAGTTTTTGCACAGGCGAAAACACCATCGCATCGCTCAGTAGCGCGTCATAGCATGCTGCAATGGCATATAAAGCTGATGAAATTAAATTAAATGCATCACAGCACTAAAATCTGCCTTAAAAGCGCTGCAGCGCACCGTAGCGCACTATGGTGCGCCGGAGCGCCTGACTCTGGCACCATAGCGCACCGCAGCGCCTGAAAGTGCTGCCGCGTGCCACAGTGTTGAAACCTGTCGTAATGCGCCACGATGCCTAAAAGCGCTGCACCGCATCACGACGCGTCGTAGTGTCCAGAAATATTGGAAAGTGCCTAGAACTGTCCGGGATTGCCCGGATTTGTGATTTTTCACATTCTAATGCCTCTATGACCCTAATGGGGTCTAAATATATCAAAATTAAACTTGAATTTAGTAAAATTAAGCATTGTTTGAATGTGTAGGTGAATTTTAATGGAAAATTCACCATTTTACCCTAAATGTCATGTTCAAAATCTCATTGAGAATTGTTTGAATATTTTGTGCCAAATATAAATGTTAGAATCTTTGATTTCTTGTACGATAAAGTAGAACTTAATAACTAAATTATATAAAATTTAATTGCTTCACATTTGTAATCGAGTCTTAATCGCTTTTTATGTTTGATTTGAAGATTTGATTAGCTTTAATTACTCGTTACTTTAATCAATGTAATGTTTATAAATGTTAGCGAAATTTAACGTTGATTTGGATACCTTGATTTACTTAATTTGATATTAAACTATATTTGAACCTAAGAACCTTAAGAATTTGATTAAGTAGTTGATACTTGATCAAAATTTGAATTTTGCCATCAATAATATACTAATAATACATTGATTTGTCTTTGATCTATAAATCAACTATTGGTCTTAATTAGGTAAGGCTAGGGGTTAAACCTTAACTTGTTTGATTAAGATCTAAATCCTTAATCACTTAATCAATCAACTTGATTATAAGACAATTCAACTTGCATAATTCCAATAATATATCTGATTTGATATTGATTTTAAAATATTGAATTAGAAGTACTAAGATTATTAAGAAACTTATGTGATTTATTATCTAGACATGTACCTTAATATCTTTGATTTTCTCTTATATAATACTCTTAGCATGAAAATAATTAAAAGACTATGTTGATTTATTACAAGATCAAATCTTAATAATATCCATAATTATAGTATAGATATTGATCAGATGGGCTTACCCATCTGATCTGATCAAAATAAGCTTAATAAATAAAACTTATGAAATTTAGCATAGATATTGAATATGTAAGATCTTGATGATCTTACATTAAGTTTTATATGGTAATAATATTAGACTTAACAAATATTAATACATTGAGGTAGGAAGAACTTATTGTGACATCTTGAGGTAGGAACCTAGATGATCCTCCTTAACTTTAGAAGTTTGATCTTAGACCATTGAGTAAAATTACTTAAAGTACTTATAATGAGAATTCTCCCATGCAGTAGAAACTTATATTGAGTGACCTTTTGGTCACACCCTTGGAACCTTGTGTAGGATTCACCCTAATAAAGTCTGAATTCATAACTTTGGTGATCTCTGTTGATTAAATAAAAATGACTGAACTCAGATTATTAGTTGAGTATAGTAGTGTATACCTATGGTGCTAAGTCACTTCAGCAATATTCAGGATTGGTTGAGTCACTCTAATGTGGACTTATGAGCAGGTGCTATCTCGAAGGATTAGACAATTACAGTTCTGCTAGAGTAAATCATCTAATCATAAGAGTGTTATGATTAGGGACTTAAATTCTTAGTTTGATTAAGATAAAAATTGCCATTGGGTGATGCCTCCTAACGAAGATCGTTTTAATAGGGTGGCATTAAACAAACTAAGTAATTATAGTTACCCTCTTTAGGACACTAAGTATGCTTATAATTAGGATATTTAATAGCTTAGTTCGAGATATAAATTGCCATCAGGTGATGCCTCCTCTTAAAGATCACTTCAATAGGTGTAGCTTAAATAAACAAAGTATTAAATTCACCTTTCTTGGAAATATACTAAATATGTGTATACAACCTTTCAAACTGATGATTTTATATAAAATCCTAATTAAAACTAATTATTGGAATTAGGATTAGGAGTCAGAATCTATTTAAATGGATTCTGCATAATGGAGATAATTGATTTATTATCTAATTTTAAAGTATTTTTTGGATTTCTGGATTTTAAGACATGTAGTATAAGAGACATGAACGTGAATATAAGCATGATATATGAGTATCAGTGATGATTTATAGGTTACGGAATGTTGCATACATCAATCGAGGAATTTGAAGATACATCGGCATCACAGTATACTGTATTCCCAACCGGATATATGTAGACATTGGACTGTATGACTCATAGCATTTTAGTGATATTTTAGTTGTATATTAATATTATACAGTATCATGGCATAAACTATCGTGGCATGTACAGATGCATAACTTCAGTGGCATACAACATAGTTTTACATATTATTTACTCAGTTTCAGATCATATACTATATTTATTCTTTTTCAGTATTTAGTATATTGTCAGCTTTACTTTACTTCAGTTTTATACTGTTTCAAATATTCAGTTACTTTTACAGTTTTTATATAGCTCTATTTTATGTTATTGAAATATTAAGTAAATAATTAGAACTGTTTAGATTAGTTTCGATGTGTTAGATTTATTATCTAACATGCGGTACTTTTGGGATCCGCAATTTATTGTATCTAGAGTAGCTTATTGAGCCAAGTCAGGAGGACACTCGGGAGGAGTTTATGAAGCCTTAGCAGATTTTTTTCTTTAACTTTTACTATTTTTGATTAGTTATTTCAGTTAAGTACTTAGACTTTATTTTAGTATTATTTCAATAAACCATTTGTAATAATTTATGGATATATTTACTTTTTTGTTTTGAGATAAATGTTTTCATTCAGTTTCTATGATGAGTATTTTTGGATGTATACTTAGCTTCCACAATCTATTTATATATTACTTATACTTAGTGTTGTGATATGTTCAATATATTGGAAATGCTGATATCTTATACTTATATTAGATTCTTTATATTATATTTTAAATCTAATGTATGTATTTCTCTAATACTTAGGATAAGGATACTACTCTTATCTTAAGTATTAGCTCTCAACCTTCCTTTGGGATTGAGTTAGCATCATTCAGTATTTTAGTTTGAGCTATTATGGGAGATGGAAAATTTCTTCTCGAGTGGCACATCGCTCAGGCGCTGAAATTGATTATGTTATCTCTTTTGTAGGTGGCGATGGGGTGGATCTCTACAGTTACAATAGTCTCTCTCTCTCTCTCTCTTCTTCTCATCTTGTGGGGCCCTGTACTTTCCCATAGCTAAGCTAATACTGATATTAGCGTAACTGTGAGGAGTACGGTGCTCCACTCCGATGGCAAATCCCCAACTTAAGTAGAGTCAGATATGACCCAACTTGCCTTAAGCCAATGACTTATCACCCTGTAGGAGAACTGTGAACATACATCAATACAAATCAATGTGGCGGAAGCAAGAAACAGAATTATATAATATCCATATGCATAATATAGTGTAAAAGAGTAAAAGAAACAGTAAATCAAATCAAATGTAGAAAAGTAAATATATCCAGAATTTAATTATTATAAACTGAATTTAATAGAAATAAAGATCTCTCAATCTCACTATAAAAAAAAGGAAAATCTATCTAAGCAGCAGTAGGAAGATCTTCCTGCACTGGCTCCGATCCTACAGCACTGTCGATGAACAACTCTGAATTTGACATTTGTTGGTATCACAAATGCTAGGGTATAACAACCCAAGGTTGTTACCCAGCTTAATTTTAGCCTAATTGTATCATAATTATCATTCCATTAAGTTCATATAGTCATTAGAACCAAGCCATAAAGGTTTGGAGCGATTCAGAGCCCAATTGATTATTTTGGATTAATTTAATATTTAATTAATTAGAAAATTAAGGTATTTATTATGACTTTGAAATTGAAATCCGACTTCACCGTTGCGATTGTCACCCCCAAATTAGTTAGGGGTGATGGTTTGGACGCATTTGAAAGTCGTCGGATTTTCACGAATATTTTAATATAATTAAATGCACCGGAAAATGAAACAATTAAATAACTGTCTGAACCAAATTCCGACTTCACTGTTGAATTTCTCACCCCCAAATTAGCTAGGGTAAATTTTTGGGAATTTTCGGAACGCGTATCAAAAATCAAAATTTTTAAATAAGGGAAATAAATATGTAATTATCCGGTCCCTAAAATGCAATTTCCCCATTTATTTCTAAAATCCCTTTTTCGGCTGGCCATCCCCTCATTCAGCGCCTCCCATATAAAGGAGCAGAGCTCCATCCCCTTAGGACATGCCACTCTCCCCTTAAGCCATGTCCTCACCTCTTCCCTTCTCTCCTTTAAGAAAGAGCTCAAGCTCCTTCTTCTTCCTAATTTGGCAAAAGCTGTAGCTCTCCCTTCCCTTCTCCCATTGCTACTCCATTGTTATACCTTGAAGAAGCTTCCTCCAAGATCTTAAAGAAAGCAGTGAAGTCTTCATCCCCCACTCCTTCCAAGGATTAAAGGTACCCTTTGCTCCTCTCCTTATCATTCTCATATTGTTACATTACTTGAATGTATCTCTAGGAGTCTATAAACACGTATGGAAGCCATTAAGGCTCATTGATGCAGCTCATTTCCTTTAAAAATGTATGCTCTATGTTCATTTATTCTATACACCCTATCATTTATTTACATTTTTTGTATTGTTAGGATGCTTTGTTTGTGCTGATTTTGATATCGATGGAAAGGTATCGAAAAGACCTTTCCATTGATATATGGCACCACTCATGGAACTCTCTAGATTGAGAGTATTTGAGCTAAAAAAATAGCATTACAGTTTTCATCCAGGCTGAAAATGCCGTCTGGCGCTGCAGCGCCCGATTTTGCAAAACGGACCGCTACAGCGCGCCATAGCGAGCTGCAGCGGGCAACAGCGGTATTTCTACAAAAACATATAGAAACCTTTAATTGAACTATTTGAACAGTAACCCGCAAAACGGACCGCTACAGCGGGTTGTAGCGCGCTGCAGTGAGATTCCACGAAAAACCTTAGGAAATCAGACATAAAATTAATTGCACCTAATTCACAAAATGGACCGCTCCAGCGCACTGTAGCGGGCTGTAGTGAAAATTTTGTGGAACATATAAAAACATTAATATAACTAATGGAACAGTATTTTTGTAACTTGAACCGTTGTCGCGCGCCGCAGCGGGTCGCAGCGCACCAGCGCTAAAAGCGCTCCAGCGCGTTGCCGCGCTAAAAGCTCTCCAGCGCACTGTTGTGTGAAAAGCGCTACCATGCGCTGCCACGCGAAAAGCGCTCCAGTGCCTGAAATTGCAAAATTCCAGAATTATTTAAAAACTGTTTAGTTTTGGCTGAAATGACCAAAACTTCACTGTTTTGGTATTTTAAGGTCCCTAGGACCTTAGTGGGGCTAAGTTATATCAAATTTGAACCTATTTTAGCTAAAATTGAATATTGCATAAAACTCTACAGGGAAATTAGGTTTGACATTTTGTCATCTTTATAAAGTGCTTAAAACCTACTTTGTAACTTTAGATGTATTATGTCAAATACTAAGTAATAGAATTTTAAGTGTTTGTATCGAATAGGTATGTCTTAACAACTAAATTGCATGAAACTTTGATCTCTTAGATTTGTGATTTAGTGCTAATCTCTTTGGCTTGATTTAGAATTTGAATATCATTAATTACCCTTTTATTTTGTGTCATCTTTACATTCATATGTTTTCATAATCTTAGGGTGTATGTTAGAAAACCTTAACATTTACTTGGATACTTAAATGTGCTTAAAACTAAACTTGAATATGAGAATCTTGATAACTTGATTAAGTAGATAATACTTAATCTAAATCTCAAATTACCATCAATAATATACTAATAATACATTGATTTATCATTGACTTTTAAATTAACCTTTGGTCTTAACAATAAAAAGGTTATGGGTTAAACTCTAACTTGTCTTGACTAAGATCTAAATCTTAATCACTTGATTAATCAACTTGATTGTAAGATAATTCAATTGACATTATTCCAATAATGCATATGATTTGATATTGATCTTAAATCATTGAATTAGAAGTGCTATGATTAATATTGAATATATGTGATTCAACTATCTGAACCTAAACTTTAGATCCTTGATTTTCTCTTATATAAGATTATTAGCATAAACTTAATACTAAAATTGTAATGATCTATGAAATGATCTAACATTAACAGTATCTTTGATTTCATCCCATGATTGTAGAATAGGAAAAGGGTTAGGTGAATTGTTAGTTATCTAACCTGATCACTATAATTCAAAACTAATAAGTAAACCTTGAAAGTTAACTTAAGAGTAGGAAAGTGAGATCTTAAGAGTCTTGCTTTAGGATCGTTCTTGAAATGTTTAAGAATCTTAATTATTGATACCTTGAGGTAGGAAGAGCTTTTGTAACTCTTTGAGGTAGAAACTTAGATGATCCTTCATAACCTTAGAAGTTGAACTTGATACCGTGTGGTAGGAATCGCCTAAAGTACTTAGAGTGTGACTTATTCCTTATGGTAGCAACCTATATTGAGTGATCCTTTGATCACATCCTTGGAGCCTTGTATATGATACATCTATATAGAGTAAGGATCATTTAGCTTTAATAAATTCTTGTTGATTAAATATAATTGTCTAAGCTCAAATTATTGGTTGAATATAGTAGAGTATACCCATGGTATTGGATTATTTCAGTAATATTCAGAATTGGTTGATTCACTCTAATGTGGACTTATGACCAGGTGCTGTCCTGCAGGATTAACCGAATACGGTCCTATTAGAATAAATCTTCCAAGACTAAGAGTGTTACAATTGCTGAACAATATCCTTAGTTTGAGATGTAAGCTGTGACCGAGTTCTGCCTCCTATTGTAGTGCACTTTGATAAGTGCAGTTTAAGCAAACTAAGTACCTTAAGTCACTTTGCGTAGACCATTAAGTATGCTTATAATTAGGTCATTTAACGGTTTAGCTTGATACAAAAACTGTGACCGGATTCTGCCTCCTATCGAAGTGCGCTTCGATAAGTGCAGTCTAAATAAGCTAAGGGTCAAATCCACCTTTCTTGCAAACATGCTAAACATGTGTATACAATCATCCCAGCTAATGACTTATAAGTAAAATCTCAACTTTAACCAATTATCAAATTAGAACCTAGGAGTCAGAATCCTTTTAGCAGGATTCTGCACAATGAAGACCTAGGAGTCATTATCAGATTTCAAAGTATTTTTTGGATTTTTAGATTTATCTCATGCAGCCTAGAAGCATGTGCATGATTTGAGAGTATCATAATGATATATAAGTATCAGTGATGATCTATGAGTTACGAAATATTGTATACATTGACTGGAGAATTTCAGGATGCATCGGCATCATTAGTAGACAGTATTCCCAACTGGAAGTATGTATACATTAGACCGTACTACTCATAACAGTTCAGTGATATTTTGGGTGCATATTAGTAGCGTACAGTGTTGTGGCATATTCAGATGCACAGTTTCAGTGACATACAGCATAATTTTACAGATGATTATTCAGTTCAGATTCAGTACTGTTTTGGTTTAATTTTAGTATTTCAGTTTATAGTTCAGCTTTACCTTACTTTACTTTAGTTTTGTACAGTTTTATATAGTTTTATGCTTTTAGTTACATTTACAGTATTTATGCAGATTTAATCACATTTTGTAAATATTAAATGAAAAATTAGAACTATTAGATTAGTTTCGATGTATTAAACTTATTATCTAACACGGGATACTTTTGGGATCCGACAATTTGCTAGATCCTGAGCAGTACATTGAGCTAGGTCAGGAGGACACCCAGGAGATTCATGAGGAGCCAGCGGAGCATTAGCGGACTCTCCTCCAGTTTTGTTTTCTGCTTAGTATTTTCAGTTCGGTACTTAGTTTTACGTATATTTCAGTAAACTGTTTATAATAATTCTAGATGTATTTTTTCTTATTTTCTGAGACGAATGTTTTCATACAGCTTCTGTGTAAATGTTTTTTGGATGTTTGCTTTAAGCTTCCGCACTCTATTATATACTACTTATACTTAGTATTATGATGTGATCAGTATACTAAAAATTCTGATATGTTATACATATATTGGATTCCTATTATATTCTAAATCTAATGTATGCATTTATCTAATACTTAAAATAAGGATACTACTCTTATCTTAAGTATTAGCTCTCAACCCTCCTTGAGGTTGAGTCAACAACCCTTCAGATGGGCTTAGTTTTCAGTTATTTCGGGGAGACGGGATATTCTTCCCCGAGTGGCGTACCGCTCCGCCGCCGAATTATGATCTTTACCCCTTTGTGCACGGAGACGAGGTGGGGCGCTACACAGGGCTCCTGCCAACAAAAGAAAATAGTTATAGTTAGACAATTGTCTAAGTACATGTTATGCTATTTAAGTGAACTGAGTATTTAATATATCACATTTAAAAGTTTTTTAACATACAAGCATTATAAAGGTGCAACAAGCTACAAGAATAGGGTAGCTATAAGCTAATCATTTATAGCAAATCAACAGGTATATAAAATAACATACAAAAATATCAACAAAACATAGTGAGGCTAAAAGCAAAAGTAACTGCAACTATTGAAATAAATTTGATCCTAACATACTTATGATCACATTGAGACATGCTGAGAATAATAAGAACACAAGTACTGAAAATAGACATACAATTCTAGCATCCTAAATGCCAATATCTTAGTAGTAATCAGTGAGAGTGTATATATAAGTATGCAGATGGTCATGAAAAAGAGAGGTTACTGAGACATGTGGCAAAAGTAAACTAAATACATGCATGAGCAAATGTAAAGCCACTGAGACATATAGTAAAGCAAGTCAAGCACTAAAAGTAAGGCCACTGAAGCATGTGGCAATCTAAAATAACCACTGACAACTAAACTAAAGAAGCAGTAAGCCTAAGACATAGTGCTGCCATAACAGAACAGGTCATACAAGGGCCTCTGAATAGAAAGTTCAACATGTATCCATCCTAGGCATCCGCAGAGCTAGGTCCGAGTTGAACTTATAAAATAAGACATGTATCCATCCTAAACATCCATCGAGCTAGGTCCGAGTCTATTCTATAACAAAATTATAACTGAAGAGGTAGACTATGCTAGGATATACTCTACTAACTGTAAGCACTGAAAGAATTGACTAAATGCTATGATTTTCAAATACTAACTTAGGATGTATCTTCTGTATCCTAAGTTTACCTATCAAGCTCAAGGAACAAGGCTCAATATTCAAGGTGTGCAGAGCGATCAAGTCAAGTAAGTAAGAGACTCAACATAGACTTATGTGATATTCGTTGTTATCTACTTTATCCAAATTTAACTATTCTGAGAAGATACAAGTTTAGGATCTCGAATATTCAGCTATCGAGTAAGATCTCAGATTTACGACCTTAATGTTAATATTAGAACTTAATAAGTTCTAATTCATAATTATATGATGACTATAAAGATTTGAAGTAATAGAATTAATGTCTTAATTATTATTAGTTTCTTCTTTTAACCCAAATCTTGATTAAGTGAATCAAGATTAAGGATTCTGGATCCAAACTCCACTTTGGAGTTCAAATCCTGAATCCAAGGTAGCATTCTTAGTAAGGATCTAGGGTTCACACTTTAAAACCCAAATTAAAAATAAGAAATATTATAAGCTGAAGAATTTAGAAACTATGATCTTTATGAAAGGTTAATATACTGGTTATAAGATAAAATAATCAATAAGAACTAAGAATCTAAAATCTATATTCAATCTTTTATGATAATTACCTTATCCTATAGATTGAATCATTTCTATACCCATATGGAAGGTTTCAAAAGGATTAAACAATAAATCACTTAAGAAATTCCAAATGGAAGTAGTTCAATTTAATTAGACGATCTAAAGTCTAAGATCTAAGATCTAAGATCTAATATTTGATCACTTCAGACTAAAGCTAGATTTGGACTTAGAATTTTACGACGGTGTTTCTTTTAGGATCCAAGCATATTGATCAACTTAATTAAATCATTAAATAAGGATCTAATATTTTAAGATAGTTTAGACTTAATTCTTAAGATAATGTGATTTTAAGTACTCTTAAGTTCTTAAGATCTTAATAAGAACTAACTTAACATTTCTTTAATTAACAACCATATTATTACTTGAGATTTCAGAAAGATGCTAATATTCTAATTAGAAGTTTTTTACTAAAATTTTAAGACTTAAGGGGTGCTTAAACACATTTTAGTCAAAATGACCAAAATACCCCTCTTAAGGCTAAAAATGAGATTTTAGGATTTAATTATCTAAATTAATTCAAATCTATTTTAATGAGTTCCAACATAGTTAATGAAGTAGGAAATGCACTTATCTTAGGTTTTGGCAACCTAATTAGTTTAATTAACACTAATTACATATTTAAGCTAATTAAGGTGATTAAAGAAACTAGGGCATTCTAGAGTGATCCAATCTCATTTATAGGCTCTAATATACTTAAGAAGGTGGTAGGGACTTATTTTATCAAAATTAGAGGCTTAATCATAATTAAATTTACTAATCCCTAATTAGGATAATTAAGAGGCAATTAATAAAGTTAGAATTCTTAAATCACTTTTAAGAGTCTACAAAGGTCATTTAGGGTCTCATGAGCAATCAAAGCCCTTAATCAACATGTTTGGGTATTTATTAAATTTATTATGATTTAATTAAGAACAAAAAAGGATTAGTCTATTATTTAAAATCTAAGTATTAGATCTATGATTTTATTTTATATTCAGATTCCTTGTATTTTCTGATTTATATGGTATATTGGATCATACCATTTGGATGAGTATAGCTAAAGTTATTTAAATAATTCAATCTATATTTTTATTTAAATTAAAACCATATGATTAATTTTATGAATTGATTTCCTTAAGGAAATAAATTCAGAAATCCTTTAATTATAACAGTCGGCCCAAAACCCAAAAGGCGCGGGTCACGGCTCGGCCCGACCCGTGACTTCGTCTTCTACCTCTCGACAGCTCCGATCCTAGGGCAACCTTCTATCACTGAATTCACCACGCTCAACCCACGCCACACCCTAATCTCGATGACTACACCATCCCTGACACTAGACGCATCGATTGGACTATAAATCCCCATCTAGGATGCACCGGATCGCTAGGGTGCTATTCGACCGAGGCATCTTCTAAGGTGCAAATGGGGAGATCAAATTCTCCTTACGACATCGACGTCATGAGCTAAGGCTTATCCGTACACGTTCAGGGATTATAAGAGAATCGATTGGGCGAGTTGAGGGGTTTTAGGGAGAGCTAGATCACTGGAGTGTTACTCGGGGTGGAGTGCAGACGGGAGCCAAAAATGGGTCGATTGATTTCAGTCGAGTCGATTGATCTGATCGAGCCCAACCCTCGATATGGTTTACAATTATTGCTGAGAGGTTCTAGCGCTACTTGGCTATATAATTGCTTGAGGGAAAAGCAGCATTTGGCGAATCGAAAGCCGACTGGCAGTGCACACTCAGACGGCCAATTCGCCATCTGGTCCACTGCCAGGCCTCACCAAAAGACTTAGATGTCTACTAGAGAGTCAGGGTGAGGACCTAACGCAGCATCTAGGGCTCAATTAGAAGCGAGTCGAGCTGGAACTAGCTCGACCGAGGAGACGGGGTCAGAGGCTGTACCTGAGGATGGCCGAGGTGACTGAGGCAAATGCAGGCAGCTCGGATCACTCTATATGGTTGCAAAAACACTAGCAAGGGTGTCTGAACTCCAGACCTCACCCTCGATCAGCGGTGCTCAGCAGGTTCAGACGTCGGGGTCGCCGAGAGCTTTAGGGTAAGCAGCAGGGAATGAGAGGATCACAGTGAGCAAAGGGATTTACTCATCCATCCATTTAAGCTTATATTTAGCCTCTTTCCTCTAACCTAAATCCCTTAAGACCTAATGTATTCCCTCCCAGCCAAAATCCCTCCTCTTCATGCCAATTTTCCTGCCCCTCTTTTCGGCTAACTCTCATTCCTCTCGGCTATGGCCGACGGCCTCTCCTCTTCTCCATCTCCGCGACCGAGCAGCAGCCGAACATTTTCCTCCCGATAGAGCAGTAGCCGAACCTTCTCCTCCTGACAGAGCAGTAGCCGAACCTTCTCCTCCCGACCAAGCAGCAGCCGAACCTTCTCCTCCCACTCCTTTTATTACTACCAGCATGCAAAGCTCATGAATGCAAAGCTAGATCGTGTGCACTGTCGAGCGCCGTTCGTCGTTCTTCTTGTCGGTCACCTCCTTCATTTCGGCTGTGGTGGAGTGCATTCAGCACTTTGTTGTAGCAATGGATTGCCTCAATGTACTTAACTCTACCTACTCCAAACTTAATATTGACTATATGAAAGCTTTGCAAATTCTATCCATTTCTTTTAGGAGTCGTTCCATCAATGATTCATAAAAATGATACATATATCTTTTATCTTGCTAATAGATGTTAACGTTATCCTTATGGATTCATTACAGCATGAGTAATAGACTTTAATACATTGAATTTATTGTGCGTGAGATCAGATATTTAGATAATTAGTATAGCCGGCAAGGCAAACCAAAACTTCACCCGTTTAGATTATCCAATGTAAGCCTTTAAATCTTCTTCCTTTACTATTAATGAAATCATATACCTAAATTAGGATGAATGTTATAAAGCAGTTATGTAGTTATTTTAATGTTTCTTTTGGCATATATTTGGGTTATGATGATTGAATGTCCTTATAATCCTTTGTTAATTTTATACATTATTCATGTTATAGTGTGAGTTGCGTTATTAATTCTCAGCTGATTTTAGGCAGCTCATATATAATAGGAGTGGGAGCATAGTTGCATGCATTAAATTATGATAATTTTCAGTCATGAATGATGTTTTCTTCATGGTTGTGTTCAATAAAAATATTAAATTAATGTAAGAGAAGTGAATTTAGAGCTCTTACTTGTTGTAGTCCAATATAGGAAAATTGCTAAGTAAATCCTCTTTTGTTTTCAACATATACAACTACTTTATTTTAGACGTATTTAAAATTCAATATGCAATGTGAGCTAAATTATTAGATGGGTGAATACAATAAGCTTATTTAAGTCAAAAAAAGGGGGATTACCTTATTTAGTGCTAATCATCAATTAAATAGCACTCTAAATTGATGATTAGTACTAATAAATATAATACATCTTTTATTTTATAAATGAATTTGTCTGTATAAATAGAATTGTTTTTCACTATTCTAAATAACATTAATCAAGAACATGATTAAATATTTATAAATTGTAAAGAGATCTTTTGCTGTTAATTATTACATGTTAGTGATATTATAGTAACCATGCAATAAGCTTTATAAATTAGAAGCAAAGGAACAGCCTCATTAATAAAAGTAATCTAAGTTTAAGAGGAGTAGAAAGAACGGGTAATGCTTATTTAAGATTTAATGAACTAACTTACTAAAAACAAATTGCAAGGGTTGTGTGTTTGACGTCTCATTCCAATCAACCGTCGAGCTTCAAGTTCGAATTGCCTTAAAGGTACATTACATACTTAGAACTTTATTGAGTTCTATATTCATTTAACTATATTATTTTCTTAAGTTCTATGTACAGTGCATACACTACTTGCATAGATCTTAGCATCATTAGTAATTTGATTGTTATTTGAAAACCATGATATCAGGGTATAGGAACTCTTACTAACTAAGTAGTAATCATTATCTTAATTGAAAATTATAAATTATGCAGACATGAATTAGAACCTAGAGTCGAAACTAAAACACTTCCTTAAGATCTTCACTTCACCTTAGGATCATTTCCTTAAGATTAGGAATAAGCACTATGTTAGATTTCATTTATTGAATAAGTGATTTATTCAATAAATGGAACCTTGGTTTTATTAGTTTTTAAATTTTTATAATTTCATTTTGATTATTTTTATATTTCGACTTTAGATTAAGAATAGGAGATTCAATCTATTAAGTTTGATTTTTACTTGATAGAATATGCCTTAATCATCAGTTCACATATAGATTGAACCATAGATCTTAAGCTTACATTTTGATTATGTGATTGAATCCAAATTCATGGTGTTTAATTCATAATTCTTAGCTTAATAGATCTTAATCTGGTCTTAGCTTAGAACGTCTCAATTCATCAATTAAGACGTGATAATTTATTATTTAACTTATAGTCAATTTTGATTAAATTAAATTGGAACCTGATCAGTTCTGATTATTTTCAACTTATAAGGCTGTGTTTCTAAGTTATATAACTTGGAATAGTTAGAATAGTTTAATATATAATAAATGATGTCACCTTATGTAGTTGAGTCTCTTGCTTACTTGGTTATTATTGCTCCACACACCTTGAATATTGAGCCTTATTCCTTGAGCATAACTGGTAAACTTAGGATATGGAAGATACATCCTAAGTTAGCATTTGAAAAGCATTCGTTCAATTCTTTCAGTGCATTCAGTTTAGTAGAGTATGTCCTAGCTTAGTCAGCCTCTTTAGTTCTAATTTTGTTATAGAATAGACTTGGACCTAGCTTGACGGATGTCTAGGATAGATACATGTCTTATTCTATAAGTTTAACTCAGACCTAGCTCTATGGATGCCTAGGATGGATACATGTTGAACTTTCAGTTCAGAGGACCTGTTTGGCCTATTTTTATTATAGTAGCACTATGCCTCAGGCTTACTGCTACTTTAGATCAGTTTTCATTTTTTGTTTTGCTTTGTCACACGCTTCAGTGACCTTACTTACTACTTAACTTATTTTGCCATATGTTTCAGTGGCTTTACCTTAGCTCTTTTGCTGTACTTAGTTATTTTTACCACATGCTTCAGTGGCCTATTACATATTAAATTTGCATGTTGTGTATATGCTCTTATTGATTAGTTATTAAGTAATGGCATATTTAGGATGCTAGAATTATGTGTTCATTTCAGCACTTGTGTTCTTTATGTGCTCAGCATGTATCCATGTGATCATAAGCATTTTATAATCAGATTTATAATAGTAGTTGTAGTTACTTTTGCTTTTAGTCTCACCATATTTAGTTGTTGTTTTATATGTTCGGTCATACTGTTGGTTTGTTGCAAATGTTTTATTTGTGACTATCCTTTCATTGTAGCTTGTCGCACCTATTTATTTTGCTTGCTTAGTAGTACAGGTAAAATGGTGATATCTTTAAATTCATGAAATTTTAATAGCTTAAATTGTACTTATACTTATTAAAGTATAACTAGATTTTCTTTTTTTTTGTTGTGCCCTGTCATATATGTACATATGGTAGATCAGAAGTATATGTCAGATCCAGTGCTTGAGAATTTAGCTGCTAGCGGGCTAAGGTGAGGTGTGGCTCATTCAAGGAGATATGCTTCAATCTTCTTGGCCTGCATTTTTTAAAAGTGTAATAACTAAGTTTTCTTATTCTTACTGTTCTGTATTTAATGTATTGTATGTGAATGAATTAATGTGGACCGTGTCTGGATGTTTTTTTTTCATTCTCTGCACTGCTATACTATATGCATGTTTCTGATAGATCTTGCTCAGCTCCTGATTAGTATCATGGATATGTTTTTGGTTTAATGTCCATGGTATTAATGACGACCACCTCTTAAACTTAATTGATTAAGGGATGACCGCCACACCCTCCCAGCGATCCCTGCTGCTTTCAAGGCTGGTAGAGGGTGTGGTTTGGTGTTCAAACTTCCTAAGTAATTACCGAGATTGTTTGGAGCTCTTTCAATCATCTCCAGCCCTCTGACTGCTCAGGTGCATCTCTCTAGGGACATCCTCCTTTCTTGCTGAGCCATGTGGGCTCAGTTTCTAAACCAATGCAATTAGGTTAGCTCTGTGATGCTTGAATTTTCTTCCCTAAACTCTAGGCCATCTGGGGGTGGGACGGGATTGAGCTGGTTTAATCCAAACAGTGAAAATTCATTGTATGGATGGAGCTCTATCTAGAGCAGGTGCCGACACCTCTCTGGTGACTCAAGCCATAGCTCCAATCCACTTTCATTCCTGATTATTTGTGCGAGCTAACTAGACATAATGTGATTGTTCCTGGGGTATGGGCTAGCTTCGATCGATTATTCTGATCGATTGGGTTTCGATGAAGTCTGCAGGCAAACTCGAGTAAAGTCCTAGTGATCTGGCACCTCTCAGCTATCATGGCTATAAGGCTACGATCCAAGATGGTGCAGGGATTGGGCTCTGGCCATGTGATTGTCTATGTGAGAAGAATTTACTAGTCACGGTAAACCCAAGGTGCTCACGTAGGATCAATTTGGGGGATGTGATGACCCACTTAAGTAGTAATAAGTGAAACTCTTAAATATCGAGGCGCCTTTTCAGATAATGGTGGAGTTCCTGATAAGAACTCCAAAGTTAAGCGTGCTCAGGTGGGAGCACTCCCAGGATGGGTGACCTGCTGGGAAGTTATCTTATGAGGGCAAAATCGTGAGGCATTTCAGGCTAAAGCGGACAATACCTTGGTGTTAAGAGTTTGGGATGTTACATGGGAGTAGTCATCTGATGATCCAGTGCCTCCCAATGAGGGCTTCTTGGTGGAATTGAAGTGTCTGGACTCCCTAAAGGTGTAGCGATCAAGGCGAGCCGTCGGCATGGATTGGATGTAGAGAATTTAGCGTATTCTCTCTTAAATCTTAATTAGTGAATAAATAATTTATTTAATGGCCAAATTAAATGATTAATGTCTTTGATTATTCATAAGACATAGAAGAACCCATGTATGCCTTCAAAATTATATTAGTAATTATAAATTTACTAATCACTCTTAATTACCCTTAATCTTGATTAGTGTATAATGGCCTATTTTAACCTCTGATCTTGGTAAATTTAGTGTCAGTTGCTTTCCTATGTTTTCTAGAACCTATCTATGAGTTTAGAATCCCATTATAAGTACTAATTTTATTAATCACTTTTCTTAACTTTAAAAAAGTATTAATACTAATCAAATTTTCCTTAAGTCAAAAATTGGCTTTTTAAGTCTCATTTTTTTGTATTAGACAATATTAAGCCTATTAGAACTGATTAGAATCAATTTGAAAGTCTAAATCTTAAAATCCCAATTTTACCCTTGGGTAGGGCATTTTGGTTATTATAACCAAAAGTTGGTTTATCATTAAGATGCCTTAAATCAGTTAGGAAATTCTTTATAATCATTTTATAAGCTTTTGAAACTTTATTAATGAATCATAATCACTTAAGTTCTAATTTCTCTTACAAAATCTACTTAAGTAACTCTTAAGCTCTTAAGGTGGTTATAAACCTTCGATGTGAACTTATTAAATAAAATTTAATCTTATGAAATCAGTCTTAGTTAACTTATTTATCATCTAAACCAATTATAGCAGTTTTTCTTAATTAAATATCTTAATGAGAGTCTTAAATCTAACTTTGTTAAGATCTTAAACTAAATATAAGTTCTTAAATCTTAGACCTTAATAGTTGAGCTACTCATTTAGATGAAGTCCTTATTGAATTGTACCATTCATTCTTAAATTTATTTAGTGATTTAACCATTTGAACCCCTCCTTTGTGGGATAGGTGTATTCAACCTATATAATAATAAAATTATTATATATATTGAATCTAGTTCTTGGAGTTATAATTTCTCACTTGATTATTTTATCTTATGATTGTAGAATCAGCCTTTCTAATTATGATCATATTTTCTTAATCTTTCAGCTCTTAAGATCTCTCTCTCTCTATAGAGTAAGCTTGGTTTGAACCCTTAGATCCTTGAAAGATTAGTACTTTGAATAAGTTGTTGATTTATTAATTAACCTTTGTAGTCGTCATTCCTGATTATGAATTAGGACTTATTAAGTACTAGTGTTTAATCTTTAAGGTCGTAAATTTGGAATTTTACCTGATAGTTAGATATTGGAGATCCAAAGTTAGTACTATCTCATAACAGATTGAATAAAACAAAATTAGGCAACAGCATATATCACATATGCTGACTAGAGTCTCTTGCTTACTTTGACTTTGTTGCTACGCACACTTTTTTTTTAGTCTTTTTCCTTGAACATATTAGTCGGGCATAGGATTGTTGATGAATATCCAATGTTATGTTTTGAAATGCATAAACACGATTTAACTTTAATAAGTACATTTAGTTTTTTAATTTTCAGTTAGGTAGAGTGCATCCTAGTTAGTCTTATCCACCAATGATAGAGCTTGGAATATACAAGCCTGATTCTATAGTCTAGCTCAGATCCACCCATGTTAGAACTTGGATGATACATGTTGAACTTTAGGTACAGTGGTCCTAGTTTAGCCCGTTTATATTATGGCAGTATTAATGTATACACACTTCTACTTTCAGTTCAGTTTCAATTCAGTGGCTTGTCTAGCCAAATATTTTTTTAAGTTATATTTTACTATTTTTTGCACACTTTTATAGTTCATATCAGCTCAATATTTTCAGTTCAGTTTTATTCAATTTTTGCATATTCTAGGATGCTATTCTTACTTTAATTTCCTAGCAACCCTAGTCATTACTCTAGCCAATTTAAGCTTAATCATGTGCTAATTCTTATTTTACTAGAATCAATGGGTTATTTAAACCTAACACAAGAAGTTTGAATTTTATCGAGGCTCAATTAAGTAATCTAGCTATTTTGCCTATTTTAGGATCCTAAAAAATTAGCTAAAAGAAATTGACCTCCAAATTAAAATTTGACTGCCATTTTGAATTCCTTGCATCCAAATTAGCTAAGGGTGAATTTTTAATAAAAATTGGAGCTCATTTAGTCCAAAATTGGATTTGAAATTATCAGGCATTCTTTATAATAATTAAAAGGTAATTAATATTAATTAAATTAAAATTTATATTTAATAATTTTCTGGGATTTGCTGTCGGCACCACGATAGATCTGCTGCGGGGTCCCGACAGCGGGGCAGCCTGTAACAGCCCAAACTCTTAAGCACCAATATATTGTTTGCTTTGGCCAGAAATGCTTCATAGTTTTGCTTTCAAAATAGAACTTCCTAGCAGGTCACCCATCCTGGGAGTGCTCCTACCTGAGCAAGCTTAACTTTGAAGTTTTTATCAGAAACTTCACTGTTAACTAAAAAGGCACCTCGATATTTATGAGTTTCACTTATTATTACTTAAGTGGGTCTTTACAATGTCCCCAACTTAAGTAACTGATACCCTCATCAGTAATCACACACAGATCAAAGAGCTATCCACAGGGTAGATAGGACTACAGGCTCAAGAGATACTCACAACCATGTAGCACCTTAACCATCATGAAGTGGTACTTTACCTTATATGTCACTTAGCTCCTATCTGACATCCTATCACCTGCTCAAATACCATTTGTAATACCCCAAACTCTTAAGCACCAAGGTATTGTCCACTTTAGCCAAAAAGGCCTCACAGTTTTGCCTTTAAAAGATAACTTCCCAGTAGGTCACCCCCATCCTAGGAGTGCTCTTACCTGAGCACACTTAACTTTGGAGTTCTTATCAAGAACTCCACTATTATCTTAAAAGGTGCCTCGATGTTTAAGAGCTTCACTTATTACTACTTAAGTGGGCCTTTACACAGCCTTCCTGTCATATGGATGCTCCCACACGCATCCTGGCGCACCCAATGCAACGGCACCAATGTCCCACACTAAGATTCATTATCAGCCGTAGGATCGCTCCCTCAATCCAACAACTAATCATTAATTCCCTTAAGTAAATAGACCGAGCATATCAAGATAATTCAAAGCCAATGGTCGATCCATCAGATGGTCCCGAGCAATCCTGCACTATGGATCATTGTTCCTAGTTTTTCTGCTCGTGCGCCTGCCCCCCCCCCTCGACAGCTCGACCTCTGCGGGCATCGTGGCAGTACAGGAACATCTCGATTTTTCCTCTTCAGTCATTGAGCCCAACGGCTTGCCGGCTGCCTTCTTCCCAAGTTTCCCTCGACCATTGGAACCTTGCCTTACCTTTGGCCCGAGCCCCAACTCTGCCTCTGAGCCTAGAAACCATCCCTAGATCTCCCCATTGCCTATAAATACCACCCTAGAATCACAGTGAGCTCCTTTACTTACTGTGATCCTTCAATTTTCCAATTCTCTTCACTCGAGCTCTCGGCACTCCCAATGATCCAAGCTGCTGCGTACCACTAATAGTGGGTTAAGTTTGGCATTCAGACTCCCAATGCATCTGCTACAATTATCTGGAAGCTCCAGCAACTCCTCAATTCTCCTCAGTCATTTTTGCCTTATCCATTACCAGGTACTAACCTAATCTCATCGAGTCGTGTGGACTCAACATTCAATTGAGCATTCTAATATAGCATTTGGTAGTCGTCAAGCTTTTTGTATCACCTTAGGACGTCTGTATGTGCAATTTGAATCAATTGAGCTCAGTCCAAACATCAATTTCTCACTGTCTGGATGACATTGGTGCTCAGTGAGGTCGAAGCTACCCCAATGAACACCATGGCTCAATTGTTCCTAAATCCATTACAAACCTTATTCTCTTGGCCAATCAAATTCATTCTAATAATCACCAGGATCTGGGCTAGCTTCGATCGATCGTATCGATCAATCGAGCTAGCGGGATATTCAGGAGCTGAGTCCAAGTAAGGACCCAGCTATCGGCTGCCCCCAAAGTTTCATAACCTTGGGTGTTCAACTCATCTCACCTCACTGATAGTGTAGGGATCGAACCCCATCCATTTTGTGCTCTCTGTGATGATAATTGGCTTCTCACAGTAAACCCTAATCGCCTGTACCTAAGTCATTTTAGTGGACAAGCCACCTGGCAATCCAACGCCTCCCAGTGAAGGCTTCTATGTTCAATCAATGTGCTTTGACTCCATAATGGTGTGGAGATCTAATGCTGGCCGTGGCATGGCGTATCGGTGGTGAATTTAGTGATCCAAGTCTTACCTCTTCGGCCTGTCAACGAAGGAAGGTATCGGGGACAACGAGATTATTGCATCAGGCTGGGCCAGCCCTAGCCCATGCGGTGCGATAGTACCAACCCAGTCGGGCCCCGGTGAGACCCAAGCCTTTTGGATAATGGGTCGGGCTAATTAAAATGATTTAAGAATTAAATTCCTTTTGAAAATTAAATGATAAATATGTTTAACTAATTAGCCTATGGTTTAATTAATCCAAAATATTCAGATTAAATTAATTGAATAACTTTAGCTATACTTATCCAAATGGTATGATCCAATATACAATTTTGATCATAAGGGGTAATAATCTAAGATAATATTTCACTTTCTGTAATTAGAATTTCTAAGTTAGCCTAATCTCTCTAAAATTTTAATTAGTGAATAATTAATTCATGAAATGACTAAATTACATGGTTAATGTCTCTGATTGTTAATAAGATATAGAAGAATGTGTATGCCTTTAAGAATATTTTTAGAGTTTTAAACTTGCTAATCAGCTCTTAATTACCCAAAATCTTGATTAGTATATAATAACCTATTTTAATCTCTGATTTTGGCAAACATAGTGTTAATTGTCTCCTTATGCTTATTAGAACTTACATATGAGTTTAGAACTCTATTATAAGTCCTATCTTTCATTAATCACTTTTCTTAACCTTAAAAGTAATTAGTACTAAATAAATTATTCATAAGTCTAAATTTGACCTTTAAGGTCTCATTCCTCTTATTAGAAAGTATTAAACATATTAAAGTTGATTAGAATTAATTTGGAAGTCTAAATCTTAAAATCCTAATTTTACCCCTTAAGAAGTACATTTTGGTCATTTTAGCCATAAGTTGGTTTAAGAGCCCTTAAACCTTAGAAATATTATAAAGTTGTTTTAAATTAGTATTGAAATGATTTAGAATCATTTCTTAAGCTTTTGCAATTTATTATGGATATTAGTCTCTTAACCTTAATCTCCTCTTAAAATCTACTTAAGTAATTGTTAAGATCTTAAGGACCTTAACCCTCCAAATTAACTTGCTTAATGAAATTGAACCTTGCAAAATCAGTATTAGTTAACTTAACAATCATATGCCCAACTTCTTGTAATTATTCCTAAGTAAATATCTTAGTGAAAATCTTAAGTTAATCTTAATTAAGATCTTAAGCATTTAGATCTATGTCTTAGATCTTATATCTTTATAAAGATATTCATTAAATAAATCCTCTTTAGAATGTGAAACATTTCATTCTTGAAATCCTTATTGATTAAAATCCTTTAGAATAATGAAATAATTATATAGATTGAATTTAGTTCTTAGATTCATAAGTTCTTACTTAATTATTTTATCTTATAACTTTATATTCAAGCATTCTTACATGATCATATTTTTCTTAATCGTTCACCTTTTAAGATTCTCTATTTTTGGAGTAAGTTTTGGGTGTGAACCGTAGACCCTTAGAAATTACTACCTTGGATTTAGAGTTTAAACCCTAATTTGGAATTTAAATCTTAATCCTTAAATCTTGATTTGCTTGAATCAGGATGTGGGCATGAGTTATTAAAATACATTGATTAAGCCATTGATTAATTACTTAATTTTCATAGTCATCATTTCTGATTTTGAATTAGAATTTGTTAGTTCTAATTTGTTAATCTTTAAGGCCATAAATCTGGGATTTTACATGACAGTTAGATATTGGAGATCCTAAGCTTGAACTATCTCAGAATAGATATAACGCATTAAATTAGATAATAATATATATCACATATGTTTAGTAGAGTATCTTGTTTACATTGAATATTGTTGATTCGCATACCATATATTTGAGTTTTATACTTTGAACATATTAGTTGAACATTGGATATTTGATGAGTATCTCATGTAAATTTGAATGCATAAAACATCATTAAATTATAAATCAATTTATTTAATTCTTTAATGTTCAGTTCAATAGAGTGTGTATTAATTAGTCTATTTATTCAATTTAGTTCTTATGCAATAAAATAGACTAGACTTAGCTCTATGGTTTGCTAGGATAATATATGTCTGATTCTATGGTCTAATTAGACCTAGCTCTATGGTTAGCTAGGGTGATATATGTTAAACTTCTTTTTCTAGTGGTTTCATTTATCTAGTTTCTATTATGACAGTACTAATTTATCCACATCTCTCTTTTTTAATTCTTTAATCTAATTAGACCTAGCTCTACTGTTGGCTAGGATGACATATGATAGACTCTTTCAGTTCAATGACTTTGTTTAACCAAGTTATATATTATTAGTTATGTATATGTTTTACTGTTTATGCACGCTTTTAAAATTCATACCAGCTCAGTATTTTTAGTTCAGTTTTACTCAGTTCTTGGCAGTACTATGATGCAAATTTTTACTTCAGTTCATTTTATTTACTACCTAACCTTGTTACAAATTCTGGTTGAGGTATGTGATACTACATACTTCATTTTGCTTAGTTATAAATGCTTTATTTATGACTATCATTTTTCTTATTGCTTATTACACCTTTTAAATGCTTGCATGCTTTGTAAAATATAATATCTTAAAATATGCAATTCATTAAATCATCTTAAAATGTGCTTAGATAATTGTTTGACTATAAGTTTTTCTTTTCTTGGTTGAGGCCCTGGCATTGTGATGCCGATAATATTAGATTCAGAGCTTTTTATGGAGTAGCTTCATGAGAGGAGCTTTGTCAGGAGAAGGACATTCCTGGTGCTGTTGAGCATTAGATAGTTTCCCTTCTGCTAGTGATGACGAGAGTTTCCTTTTATTTAAATGACGTCTGTAATAATTAAATACTCTGGATGTATTTACTTTTTGCATTTTTCATATTGAATTAAGTTGTTGTCTTTACTTCCTTTTCTTTCTGTGCTGTGGATGTGGATATTATTCTTTTACTTGATTCTACTACTTTGATATTTTGTTGTACGACTTACAATTTTTAGAAGACAAGTATTTCAGCTAAGACGGATTAGGTTGATCGATAACTCGACTATAGTTGGGGGATTTGCCTCAGTTAGTGATCGTCTTCACTGTAATCATGTTAATATTAGTATTAGCATGACCACAGCAGGGACGGAGCTCCACAGACCGCCCCTTGCTCCTCCACCTCTTGTCGTGCCAACACTTTGTCGGCACCCAGTCAAACTCCTCCAAAGTTATTTCCCACCTCCTCGATAAATCGTCGTCTCCCTGCGATGAACCTCCTTTGAACGGGAAGAATGACCATAAAGACAAAAAAAAGAGTGAGTAATGAAATTTTTATGGGCAAATCAAAATATTAAAATTTTTAAATGAGATAAAAATAATTAAATATTAATTTTGACTCATAACATCACTATCTTACTAACCACTAATTTTTATTTTTGCTCATAACTTTTATTTATGATCTTAACATTTCTTTATGCATTTTCTGATCTCTTATTTTATTGTCCTTTTTATTTTATTTATTTATTAATCTTATACATACATATATATATATATATATATATATTGTATAGTATAGTATTATAATTATAATTATATTATGTTATAATAATAATAATAACATTAATTTGTTATTAGTATTATAATTATAATTATTATTATTACTATTAAAAGAAATTATAATAACAATAATAATTCTTAAATGTTATTGTTATTATCATTAGATAATAATAATAAATAATTTTATTATCATTATCACTAAGGATAATGATAAATTATATTAATAATATGTATATAAATTGTTATATTTATTATTATATGTATAATAATAATAATAATAATAACAATACTATTAATAATAATAATAATAATAATAATAATAATAATAAGTATACTATTATACAATTATTATTATCATCGTATAAATAATAATGGTAATAGTAATGATAATAATAACAATTATCTTATTATTATCCTAATATTATTTCTCTAAATAAATATATGTGTATAATATTATCATATAAAATAATGACATTATTTCATTCCCATTATCAGATTCACTTATTATGATAAATAATAATAGTACTCTTTATGTATAAATTTTCATATAAATGATAATGATGATATAATAATATAATAATAATAATATTATTATTATTATCCCTGATTATTATCTCTACTTTTCAAAATAAATAAATAAATATATATATATATATATTATTTCTTTCTTATTATTATATTTTTTCTCTAACTAATAATAGCATTTCTATTTTTATATAATATTCTTATCTTATAAATAAAATAGTAATAATAATAATATCGATATTATTATTATTATTATTATCGCAACTTTTCCCTGTCATCCTTATTACTATCTACGTTACCCTGCTTCTTCGCCATTTCAACCATCATCTTCTCTCCCTATTTAAGTTTCTTCTTCTCACTAACAAAAAAATAGAGAGAGGGAGATAGAGAGAGATGATAATAAAGTCTGTATTATTATGAAAACATTCTTTCATCACTTTGCTAAAAAAAATTTTACACGTAGATTTGCAAGAGATCAACTTAGTAAGAAAAATATATGTCCCGATATCATGAAGTACATTTATATATGCTGATTAAATTACAAGCTTTTTGTTTCATTTTGAAACTCACAAATTTCATTGATTTAATTATATACTTCATGCTCTACTTTAAATTTTGCAAATTTCATGATTTAAGTATATTATCACTATTTGAGATACTATCAAGAATATATAATAGATCTTGATTGAATAAAAATGAGATTTTGCTGAAGTTATTTGCATCATGTACATAATGTGATTTTATGTTTAGAATGGGGCTAGTTTGTTATCATTATACTTTGGAATGTATAAGAATATTATGACTATACTTATGAGGGGACATCATAGGTGAAATGATATATGTTATGTTATAAACTAAAATTATAATAATCAAGCAGACATACTTATTTTTCAAGGTTCAAGAATTGCCCATTTGAACGATATTATTATTATTTATTCAATTTTGAGATAGAGATATACATTATTATGTTGTGTGAGTTGTAATAGGTTATTTTTATTACTGTTTCAATTATTTTTTAATGTTAATTAACAAAAAAAACTACAATAATCCTCAAAAGAGAAAAGATTGTCTTTTTGATCCATATACTTTGTTTCCCTACATTTTACAAATTTAATTTCATGATTTATGCTTATATATATATATATATATATATATATAATATAATTAATGATATCCAAATTGCCTTAGTTATCTCTAACGGATATTCAACATGGCCATTTTTATTGTAAATGTCAGTTTAGGACGATGCTAAATATTTGGAGCAATATTGAATAATCAATCCTTGCACTTTTACTTTCTTGTTTTATTCTTGTATTTTAAATAAAAAAAAAATTATTATGTAATTACTACTTTATCAAAATAAAAATATTTTTCTTGTTTTCAAATTAATTGAGCAATTATCTGTGATGCTTATGTTATTATTCTAAACCCCAACTACAGTCCCCGACAAGTTAGACGTCACCACCGCAATTTTTGTACCTCTTCTGGGAATCAGAATTAGGGGACATCCACTTGTTCTTCCAATGTATTTTTTAAATCAGCGAGCAAGAGATTTGCTCATTTATTACAGTGCAATGAGCAATTGATTTCAAGGTTAAATTGTAAATGTTGTTCGTCAGGTATAATGCATTCACTAAATAATCAACTTTATTAATTATACTATAAGAAATAAAAAAATAATAGAAAAGAAATATCTAAATCAAGATTCTATAAACCTACTTTGATATTAATGACGGCACATCCTCGACAACGATACTAAGAACTTGTTTGTTGCTATGTGATGTGTGCAATTCTTTTGTAAGAGCACAATCGAGTAGTATATATATACTGAGTATCTAAATAATTTTCCTTATAGAGTGAGCGTTAATTTCCATTCAATTTTTGAAAATTAGATTATGGTTGATTAAATTATTTATGCATTTTGAGTGTTGAGTTTGAAAGTGAAAATGCAATGACTAAGGCTCTAGTTCTAAACTAGTTGAGCATATAAATAAGTAAGCAATTATAAGAAAATTAAATTACTTAGATACAAATTATTCAAGTAACTTATCAAGGATAAAATAGGAGTTCATGCTCATAGAGTTTGGTTTAATCATTGTAAAACACATGTGAAAAAATGCATGAACATTAATTAAACATATGAGATTTGTTACTCTCTTGATGCCAATATTTCTCTCCAAAGTTAAATTAATTACATTTTCTCTTACTATGGTCAACATAAAATTATATACATCTAGTAGATAATTTTCATATTATAGCTTACAAGATATAAAAGAATCCCTATTTACAGCAAACCCTAGTATGCATGAAAGTTAAAGTACATATAAATGATCTTTATCTTTAAACATGCATACATATTTTGATATATCTCTATCATTAAAGCATGCTAATAATGTAAACAAGAAATTCATTCAACACAAGAAGATTGTTAATGATTTTTAACATTTATAATATAAATGATCCTTATCTTTAGCAAACTCTAGAATACATAAAAGTGGAGGCGCATATAAAGCACGCTCAGGCGTTGGGCTTTCTATTTAATTGATAAAGGTCTAGCGCTAATGCGCGCTCAAGTGACAAGCCTTCAATTCAATTGATAAAAGTCTGACGCTGAGGCACCCCCATGCACCATAATTTTTATCTCAAAGTGCTCGATGAATGTTAAGAAGCATTCTGATACTGGTGGTTTGATCTTTGGCACTTGTAACTTGCTTCTCTGATGCTTAGGCCCACTCAGGCACTGGAGGTTTTGTGTTGAGCTCTGAGTTGGGTGCTTAGGCACTCTCGGGTGCCAATTTTGTGCTATATTTTGTCTCTTTGTGAGCAAACCTATAATTCCATGCACCTCTATCTTATTGTCTTAAATAAAATCATAATATACAAAATGTAGTAATAATCATCATTTAATCTAATGTTTAGCCCAATATTCTCCAGTTTTTCATGAAAATTATGTTGTTTAAAATATAATGAACACTTTTTGTTAAATTTGTTGGTTCTTGGGCGCACATAAACGACAAGAACACCTTCTATTCCTTCTGGTTTTCCCTGAGAATTTTGGTGCGCCCAGCGTTGGGCTCTCAACTTCGGCTAATCCCTGATGTTTAACAAGTAGTCACCTAAATGTCATTTAGATGCTCAACTAGCTGCTAACTAGTTCCTAAGCACATAGTTCAAGAACTTTATTACTTCTCTAGCCAGCTCAAATTGTTATACATTTAACTTTCATACATTAGACATATGGCCACCCAAAGATTATTCAAGATTTGAAATTTACTTATGGCTTACTCTAATGTGCACAAAGCTCCATCATCAACTCTAGTTAATGCTCACTTCAACACTCATAGTTTTGTGTCCAGGTGCAACCAATATTAGTGCACTACATTGGGTTGCACTCAAGGCTCCACAATCCCAACAAAGGTTGTCTTTTTCTAAGGAGATTAGTTGAAAAATGTTTGTTAATGAAGTAGTTTAGTTAAAATGCACTCACACCCATTGATAGATGCATTTTTGGGGGACCATAAAATTGAAAGGTTGCTAACATTTGATAGTGGGATGTTTAATTTTATAAGTTATTCAATACCTTACAAGTTACAAGGCATTATACTATGTCAACTTTTGAATCTGGAGATATTTTTGAAGTAATTGTCTATAACATATTGTGTGGTTGTGTCACAATGCCCATTTGTGCAACAAATCTCCCACCTGAATGTTTTACACATATTTTGTTCTTGTATCAATATTAATGCTCAAATAAGGCAAAGTAGCTCTCAATTCATTTGATGACCTCCTCAATGAACCATAACAACATAGTTTTGAGGGCCGTATTAATGTCCTTGTTTTGGCAATGGGCAGGTAATCATGTTGCGACCAATTCAACATTGAAATCAAAGAATGTTGCAACAATAATGGTGGCCCCCTTCATATCCATGAGTGGGTGAGCTTGATGAGCTCATTACCAAACATTTTTGAGGATATATGACCCAATTTCATAAAACATTTATAATATAGAGATTAAACTTTAATAGTCAAGACGAGATCCACATCCTTAGATAAAATTACATGCAAAAGAAATAAATTTAAATACAAATAATAGTAGGATCCTGATCAAAAGAAGAACACCTTAAAGGATAAAAGACCTTTGATCATCCCCAGCAAGCAAGCATTGAAACATCTTAAAACACTAGTGATAGTTGAGAATATGAAGACAAAAAATGAGTAAGAAGGCAAGAAGCACATTAAGATTAATTTCTTTCTAGTCCTCCAAAAGACAAAGACAAAAGTAAAATACAGATAAGAATAAAATAGAAAGCTAGCATCTTGGGGTGATTGTTTTTTTCGTGCTTTTGCATTTTGCCCCACTTTTCGATCTATTTGACCATAAAGTTTTTGCATGAAAATGAAGCCCTAAAAATCTTTATATCCTTCAATATACATGTAGGTAGGAGGCCTCATATATTAGATCAACAAGCACCCATTTTTGGGTAAATTTTATGCTTATCGTAGAAATCTTTATTATATAAGTAAGACATGTAAATACTTGATTTTTAAATGTACTGATATTGATTATCAACGGAAATACCTTATCATAGGGATGGGGAAACTCCAGCTTGATTTCCAACATTTGCTGCTTTATATTAAGAGCTTTAAACTATGAACAATTTCATACCAACCGCTGAAAGCATCGTAAAATTTCATATTTACAAATTTAACACCCAAATTCTTTGAACAAGTGTCAAATTTATCATTCACTTACCTTCTATCCATTTTTTGGAGATGAGTTTTCATACATGGATATGATTACATATTAGTTCAGTAAATGAAACTTGGGTGCTAAAAATGCAAATTGAAAAGAATTCGGCTGCCTTTTCTAATAAAATGATCTGAAGCAGCTACGGATCAGAGAATCCAGCATTTGCAGCCACCAGAGTTCTGAGGGCCCTCAAACCATCTGTCCCATGATTGGTTTGCAGGTCCATGCGTTCTGCAACAAGTAGATATATAAGAAGAGATGGATGAGAAGAAAAATTCCCAAGAGAAAGGAATGTAGATAGAGAAAATTTTAAGGTTTTTTACATTGCAAGAAGAGGCTCTGCATTGCTTTCCATCTTTTGCAAAAATCTGCAATGGAGCAGAAGGAAAATTAGTTCCCTCTGCAATTAGAAATTGGAACTAAGAAATGACTGAAATTAAAGGACATTCTTATTCATACTCTTGCAGTGCTGATGATACTTTCTCAGTCCTCTCGAGCTCCTCCAGCTCTTTCTATTCATTATGAGAATTACACATGGAAATTCAAAAAATACGGTTCGATTTAATATGCATAAATTAAAATATTAAAATAAGTGATTTGTTCTCAATTATAAAATTAAAAAAGACAATAGTGCATAAATAGCAATGAACGGTTCACATCCAAAACATTAAGCAACTGGCTCTAAATACCTTTGCTAAATAAAGAGCTAGCTTTGTTCACTGTTATTTGGCTGTAATGTTATTTTATTCCCCAATAACACTAAAAAACAGCCGTTTGGTTTGCTACTATAATTACTATGTTATCTTAAACATTAGAAAAATTGTGAGATTGCCACCGTATAATATTATTCAAATAGTATAAGAAATTGATAGTAGTTTCCAGATGGCAATACTATTCGTGCCATGTCCATAGTTTAGTTGCTGGTGATATTTGCCTGGTCAGAGTCCGTTCTGGAATAGGCTCTCCATTGGCATTGTACATTGTGATTGTTGTCTGGTTGTTCACATCCAGTCGTCATTCCAGTCTCCAATTCAGTAAAAATGCAATAAAAAAATAAAATAGGCATTATCTTAGAGAGTAATATTACCTAAAAATATCCTATCAAAACATACAATATGCAAATAACAACACAATCTCACTAAGTTATTTCACTAACATTATAATTGAATAGAATGCCACTATAATAATTATGCACATAACATGCAACCAAATTGGAGTTGCCAAAAAGTAAGAAAAAGAAGCCCATTTCTGTGTAGTTCTATATACACCTCATTAATTCGCAACCTAACTGGCCTAGTATTATCTGCAACTCCCTCAAGCGAAAGCAATAATCTTAATTGGATTCTTTTACAAAAAGGCACAAGTTTCTTATAAATTTCACTATTCCAGACTTGCTAAAACTGATCCATATGAGCTTTCAAAATAGTTCATGTTGTGTTGTGGAGATCTGTTAGTGTCCAAGAACAGCATAGGCGCTGCGGCGCGCTGCAGCGCGCTGCAGCGTGCCCAGGCGGTCCCAACCCGAGGCGGAGGTGCTACAGCGCGCCTCAGCAGTCAGCAACCGAGAAGAAGATACTGCAGCGCGCCGCAGCGTGCCCCAGCGGGTCCATCCCAAGACGCAGGAGACGTGTGCGCTCTTTTGTCAATCTCTACCGCTGCGAGAAGGAGTTCTGCACTCGATGGAGCTGAGATTTAATTACCAACAGTGGTATCAGAGAGAGTTTTACCTTGATGGCCCTAGGATTTGCTTGTAGTGGGAGCAATGGCCAAAGAGATGAGAAACAAGATTGAGAAATTCAGCAGAATAAACTTTGCATTCTGGAAAATGCAGACGGAGGATTTTCTCTACCAGAAGAATTTGTATCTTCCATTGAAAGGAGCCGATAAGAAACGTACAACTATGACCAATGAAGAATGAGAAGTTCTTGATAGAACTGCATTGGGTTTGATTCGTTTATCACTGTTTTCTTCTGTTGCTTTTAACATTGTTAATGAGAAAAATATGATAGATCTCATGAATGCCCTGATGAGAATATATGAGAAGCCCTTGGCTTCAAATAAAATTTTCTTGATGAAAAGACTATTTAATATGAAGATGATAGATGACTATTCAGTGACTGAACACCTTGACAGACCTAAACTACGCATCTGCGCTTTCACGCAAGTGTACGTGGTCTAAAGTAATAAGTGGAAAGTTTGAGTTTCTGGGATTTATCGAACCACAGAGAATTGGATGTTTTGTTACTAAGGTGTATCTATTATCACTAATATTTAAGCTATCTATGTCTTGTTTAAGTTGGTTCCAGAACAAGCACGACAATCACAGTAGTAGAAAATAAGTCAAATAAAAGGAAGAGGAGAGTTGGGTTTCTCCCACATGACATGATAGATAACTTATATATGATGATTCCTCAAGCGTTTATCTTTCATTTTCTTGATCTTAATCAAGTGCACATTGTCCTTCCTTGAGTTTTATCTCGAAGAATTACAAGTTCAAATCTTGTGCACGAAATGAACACACAGTCGATTCTATTTCAGCATAAAGATCCTTATAAGATTTGAGGTTCATAGATTTTACCTCATCTCTTGATCATGGAAATGAGGGTTTTTAACTTTTAAGATCTTATAAGCATTGATTCCACTAAGAGCGTCACGCGCATCACACATAGTTGAGATGAGGGATTGATTTCATTGGGCTCAATGACTATGTCACCTCGTTCATGAGCACACAACTATTCCATTCCCTTCCTCAATTATGTTGAGCTATGGAGCTCAATTAGTGAGTCTTAGCATCACACACATCAACTCTTTGGTTGAGCTTAGATTAAGGTGCACTAAGCTCAAGAACTTTCTCACATAGTTCTAAGCTCTCATGCACTCATAAATCTAGCATCAAACTAAGGTGAGCTATGGAGCATAAGACAATTTAGTTCTTGAGTTAAGAAGTCCTTTTCCTTTGGTCCACATTCAAGTCCATAATAGTCTTATATATTTTTTTAGCATGTCATTAAGTTCACAATTTTTATTAATACTTGAAGAAAACTTCATACATTTTATAGTAACTATCAAAACACGTGGGGCCCCAACCCTCCCCAAGGAAGGTTTAGCTCTCCATTACAAAAGAGATGAAAAAGAACACATATATGGATAAAGACTCTTTCATGATCAACTAAAAAAAAAAATTACAAAACAAGAGTTTAAAAAATACTAGGAACGTTCCTTGGAAAGTTCTCCGAATTCTTCTTCTCCTTGCTTGAAGAGCCTCTCTTAGGCACCTAGTGCTGCCTTTCTCCTCCTTCTCCTTAGCAAGTTGAGCTCCTCCACCCTTGGGGAGTTCTTTTCTATTCTATGCAGCCCCCTCTCTTTACTTAGGTGAAGTGAGCAATATTTGGAACCCTCCTCTAGTCAAGAGGGGAGATATTTATAGATGAGGGGCTGCATCCTCATACTCAAGATCAAAACCAGCAATGCCTTTTAAAAAAATTTGAGTAATGATGGTAAATTCTAATTAGTAGGTGAGGTGACTAATATTTTCCATTATTTTATCCTTCTCATCACATCAAAGAGGTTGCTTTCCATTAAAAAATGGAGCTGCAACAGAGGGAATGATGGCTGGAGACAAGAGGCTGGCTGGGGGTCTTGTCCCAGCCGCAATTAATACACCTGTCAGACAGAAAAATCGGCGGCCGCTGCTGTGCGTTGTGGCGGAAACAAATTGCAAATAGGCCCGCTGCAGTGCGCGATCGCGCCGACATTTCGCAAAATGCTCCGCTGCAGCGCGCGATCGCGCCCGCGGTTCGCAAACTGAAAGGCTACAGCGCGCGATCGCGCCCGCGGTTCGCAAGATGGCCCGCTGCAGCGGTTTTCCTTTAGAAATTTTGGAAAATTCTCCAAATTTCGTGGAATTCGTTGGATAGGCATTTTTCCTGAAATAGATAGACAAAATTGGATTAAGGAGCAATTTTAATATGACAAATAAATGAAATTTTCCTTTATTTAGGGTATAAATTATGGATTTATCACACCCCCACACTTAAATTCTTGCTCGTCTTCAAATAAGCTCAAAATAGTATTTTTCTATTTTTTAGGTATGATAGTCAACAAAAGATATCAATTTAGATTTTGATTTGTAATTCAAAGCATATGCTTAACTGAAATGATCCAAACCATTTGGCATTAGATGTTCTAACCTTGGATATGAAACAAGGTTAATCAGTTAATCTTCAAGTATTTAATTTTTATGCTTGTTACTAGGTAATGAAGAAGGTTCCATGGAAACCTAGACTAGAGAGATGGCGAAATACTCAAGAGTTTTGTGCCATATGTGCTCCTTCTTATGAATCACAAAGATGAATAGATTAAAGAAGAGATATTTTTTATCATTTTTTTCACTGTTTTCATTTAGGAGAGATATTTTTCATCATCCATTTTTATGTTTCTCTTTTCATTCTTAGGAATATATACTTTTCTTTATCATCAATTCACATCTTTGTGATTATGAAGTCCTACGGGAGCCTAGCACACTCTTTTAGAGTACTCACCATAATCTCTAGTCTATAGTCTAATGCTTTCCCCCACACTTAGTTCATAGCATTGATTTAAATTTTTGAAGATTAGATTTACCTTAATTCATTCCTTAGTTAAAAAGTTTTGATGCAGTCAATGCATTTGATCACTTTTTGTTAAGCACCCTTTTATTTCATATCATTTTCTTTATTGATATTTTTGTGGCTTTTATTTCTTGAAAAATTCAGAAAAAATTGTCATTTTCAAATACTAGAAGATTTGGGAATATGTGAATCCAAAATTTCATTCCTCAAAAACAAAATAAAACACACTAAAAGGAAAAGTACACAAACAATTAATACAAATAAAAAGAAAAGATACAACCTATTTATTCATGGGTTGCCTCCCAATGAGCGCTTATTTTAATGTCTCAGCCCGACACGAGAAAGATCTTTTATGTGATACCCTCATCCGGGAGGTCCTGAAGGGTCCATCCTCCCTTTTCTTGTAAAATTCCTTCCTCCAAGTATAACTTCAGACGATTTCCATTTACCTTAAAAGTATCATTATTGGAAGCGACTGCAACTGCTCCATGAGGGAAAACCTTCGTGATAGTAAATGGTCCTATCCATCTTGACTTCAATTTTCTTGGAAATAATCTTAATCTTGAGTTAAAAAGCAATATTTTCATTCCAGGTTAAAAATATTTTGGCTTGATCAGCTTATCATGCCATTTTTTTGTTTTCTCTTTATATAATTTTGCACTCTCATAGGTGTTTAATCTGTGAATTCATCAAGCTCATTTAATTGTAGCATTCTTTGTGCATCTGCTTTTTGGGAGTCAAAGTTTAATTTTTTAATTGCCCAAAAGGCACAGTGCTCTAATTCTACCGGAAGCTGACATGATTTTTCGTAAATAAGTTTATAAAGAGACATTCCTAAAGGGGTCTTAAAGGCTGTGTTCTATAAGCCCACAGGGCATCATGAAGTTTTGAAGTCCAATTCTTTCTATTTTGGTTCACAATTTTCTCTAAAATTTGCTTAAGCTCCCTGTTTGAGACTTCAACTTGCCCGCTAATTTGGGGGTGGTAGAGAGTACCCACCTTATGTCTCACCCCATAACTTTTTAAGACACTTTCCAACTGCCTATGGCAGAAATGTTTTCCTCCATCACTGATTAAGAATCTGAGCATCCCAAATCTAGCTAGCACGTGCTCCTTGAGAAATTTAATAACAGTTTTAGCATCGTTGTTCACACATGCTAACGCCTCAACCCATTTGGATACATATTCAACCGCCACAAGAATATACATATTAATTTGGGATAAAGGGAATGGTCCCATGAAGTCGATTCCCCACACATCGAATAATTCCACTTCAAAAATTTCATTTAAAGGGAGCTCATCCCTTTTGCTTAAATTCTCGATTCTTTGGCACTTATCACAACTTTTGACAAAGTCGGCAGCATTTTTAAATAAATGGGGCCAAAAGAATCTGGATTGAAGCACCTTTGTAGCCATTCGCTCAATCCCATGGTGCCCTCCGTAAGGAGATGTGTGACAATGATAGAGAATATTTTGAATGTCGGAGTCAGGAACGCATCTCCTTAGGAGTTGATCATTGCAACATTTTTATAAAAAAAGATCATACCAAAAGTAATTTTTGATGTCAGCAAAAAAAAATTTTCTTTGTTGATAACTCGTGTCTTTTGGTATGACTCCTCCAGCAAGGTAATTTGCAATGTCAGTAAACCAAGGAGAATAATTTGAAGCCACAGCATAAAGCTTCTCACCAGGGAAAGAATCACTAATTTCGATCAACTTATCATTATCAAGGTGGGTCAATATAGATAAATGATCTGCAAGCACATTCTCACTCCCTTTCTTATCCCGAATTTCAAGATCAAATTCTTGCAAGAGAAACACCCAACGTATCAATCGCGGTTTTGCTTCTTTCTTTTGAATGAGAAACTTAATAGCTGCATGATCAGTATAAATAATAATCTTAGACCCAATGAAATAAGACCTAAATTTAGTGAAGGCAAAGATGACAACTAGGAGTTCCTTTTCCGTGGTAGCATAATTTCTTTAAGCATCATCTAGGAGCTTACTAGCATAGTAAATTGAATAGAAGGTTTGTTCCTTTCGCTGCCCAAGAATAGCACCAACTGCAAGGTCACTCGCATCACACATAATTTCAAAAGATGAATCTCAATTTGGAGTAGAATTGATTGGAGCAGAGATTAAATCAGATTTTATGACATTGAAACCTTTTAAATAATTTTCATCAAAATTGAACTCGACATCCTTCCCTAGTAGTCTACACAGCGGCAAACTTATGTTGGAGAAGTCCTTGATAAATTTTCTATAAAAACTTGCGTGCCCAAGGAAGCTTCTAATTCCTTTTACATTGATGGGCGGGGGGAGCTTTTCAATCACTTCAACCTTTGCCTTATCAACTTCTATCCCTCTCCTTGAAATCAAATGACCAAGAACAATACCCTCTTCAACCATAAAATAATATTTTTCCCAATTTAAGATTAAATTTGATTCTTCACATCTTTTTAAAACCTTTCATAAATTGATCAAGCAATGATTGAAAGAGCTCCCGACAACTGAAAAGTTATCCATAAAGATTTCCAAAAATTCCCCAATCATGTCAGAAAAAATAGCCATTATACAGCGTTGAAAGGTGGCTGGAGCATTGCATAATCCGAACGGCATTCTTCTAAAGGCAAATATCCCAAAGGGGCAGGTGAAAGTAGTTTTCTCTTGGTCTTCAGGCGAAATAAGGATTTGATTATATCTTGAATACCCATTAAGAAAACAAAATAGGGATTCCCTGCCAATCTATCAAGCATTTGGTCAATAAAAGGAAGAGGATAGTGGTCCTTACTGGTGGCTTTATTTAATCTCCTTTAATCAATACACACTCTCCATTTGGTCACAGTTCTAGTGGGGATCAGTTTATTATTGTCATTGAGAACAACTGTCATCCCACTCTTTTTGGAAACCACATGTATGGGGTTTACCCAAGGACTATCAGAAATTGGAAAAATGATTCCAGCATCTAAAAGTTTAATAATTTTCTTATGAACTACTTCTTTTATGTTGGGATTTAATCGTCATTGGGGCTCAATTGAAGGGTTGGAGTTATCCTCCAAAATGATTCAGTGCATACAAAGAGTTGGACTAACTCCCTTTAGGTCAGCTATACTCCAACCAATTGCTCTCTTGTGCTCTTTTAAAACTTTACATAAAATATTTTCTTGATGTTGAGTTAACAGGGAGGAGATTATTACAGGAAGAGATTCTTTTTCCCTTAGATAAGTGTATTTTAAATATGAGGGAAGAGGCTTCAATTCTAATTCTGGAGGGAAGATTATAGAATGCTGAATTATTTTCCTTTCCTTAACCAATTCCTCAATCACATCCGTGTCCGTGAGATCCTCATATTTCTCACTTGCTAATAATCCCTCTTCTTCCACATCTCCCATTAACCACGCTTCTTCTATTGAATTAATTTTCCAACAATTCTCATTGGGTTTAGATGAGTGTCTCATAGAATCATTCACATGAAATTTAATCTTCTCATCCCCATATCGCAAACTCAATTCCCTTTATCTACATCAATCAAAATTCTTCCAGTGGCCAAGAAAGGTCTGCCTAGAATAATAGGAATTTCTTAATTTTCATCTTCCATATCCAAGATTATGAAATCTGTAGGGAATATGAACTTGTCAACCTTCACAAGCACATTTTCCACAATTCCTAAAGGGGATTTGACTGATCTATTGGTGAATTGGAGGAGAACAGAGGTGGGTTTTAAGTGATCAATTTCTAACTTCTTAAATATGTAAAATGGCATCAAATTTATGGACGCACCTAGATCACAAAGGGCTTTTTGGAAAGATTGGTTTCCAATAGTGCAAGGGATAGTGAAACTTCTCGGATCCTTCTTTTTGATGGGGAATCTTCTTCTGAAGGATTGCACTACACTCTTCTGTCAATGCCACAGTTCCTTTTCATCAAATTTTTTTTTCTTGGAGAGGATATCCTTCATAAACTTGGCATAACTAGGCATTTGTTCAAGAGCTTCTGCGAAAGGAATATTTATATGAAGAGTTTTAAATATTTCTAAGAATTTGTGATATTGGACATCAAGTTTCTCCCTAGCCATATGCTGAGGATATGGTATATGAGGAATTTCCTTAAGTTGATCTCTCGATTCTTCCTTTTCTAAATCCCTTACATCATTCCTCTCTTTTCTGATCGTTTTCATAATTTCCCTTTCTCACAACCGGTCTGATAATTTTTCCACTTCTTAAGGTTATTACGTTCCCTGACTCCTCTTCATACTTACTAATGACTCCCACTAATGATGGTTGCTCTAACTATTTCATGATTTCTTTTAGCTTTTGTTCTATTCTTTTTACTGACTCTTATTGCCTTAAAAGAGTGTGTTCGTGCCTGTTTAAGGTGGCATCAGTTTTATTCATGAATTCGGTTGTGGAGGTTCTAAATTCGATATGCGAGTTTTCCAATCTCTCTATTCCCTCCATGATTCATAATTACATTGACATTTCTTAACTCACCATCTTTCTCCTGACAAGAATTTACATACCCACATTCTAGCATTTTAGTGAGTTGAGAGATTTGCTTTTTGAGCTCAAGAATTTGTTGTGAATTTCCGAGTGACTTACATTCATTTTTATTATGATGATCATTCCTATAGAGAGGCCATTGGTAGGCATTATTTGTCATTTCTTCCAAGAGATCGTAAGCCTCCTCTTGGTTTTACTACTAATAGAACTGCCGGCGGCTGCATCAATGAGTGTCCTTGTATGAGCGTTCAAGCCATTGTAAGATGTTTGCACTTGCATCCACAAGGGAAACCCATGATGTGGGCAACGCCTTGGGCATTCTTTAAATCGGTCCCATCCGTCATAGAGTGTCTCACCTTCCAATTGAGTAAAGTTAGTTATCTCAATTCTCAACAGAGCAATTTTTGCCGGAGGGAAATATTTGGCTAAGAATTTCTTAGCCAAATCGTCCCATATCCGGATCGAATCACTTGGAAGAAAGTTGAGCCAACTCTTGACTCTATCTCGTAAAGAAAATGGAAAAAACCTTAATTTAACCGCATCTTCAGAGACGTCGTTAAATCTGAAGGTGTCACATATTTCAAGAAAAGTTGAAATATGTGAATTTGGATCTTCAGTGGCTAATCCCCCAAACCGGTTATTCTGAACTATACTCAGAGTGGAAGGTTTGATCTCAAAGTTATTGGCTTCTATATTAGGCCTTACAATTGCACGGGGGATTCCCCTAATAGTATGAAGTGCATAATCTCTTAGTGCTCTCCTCCTAGGTACTCCTAATGGCTCTCCATGATTTTCATTATTATTCTTTATAACGGCTTGTTGGCTTAACAAAATATTTTGTTCTCTCCTAGCCTGCAAGTAAATTCTCTCAATTTCAAGGTCAAAAAAGTAATCCGTGCAAACTCTTCTACTCATACACAACAACAATTAGGCTATCAAGAACATATATAGCAATAAGTTCAAAGATTCAGTAATAAGAAAAGAAAGCAGAAAAGTATATTGTTAGTACCTATAACAAAAATCATAAATTAAAAGTATATGCAGAAAAATGCTTAAATCACTAGTTATTTATAGATTATCCTTAATACGAAACAATTTCCAACTCCCCGGCAACAGCGCCAAAAACTTGACAGACCTAAAATATGCGTCTGCGCTTTCACGCAAGTGTACGTGGTCTGAAGTAATAAAGTGAAAAGTTTGAGTTTCCGAGATTTATCGAACCACAGAGAATTGGATGTTTTGTTATTAAGGTGTATCTATTATCACTAATATTTAAATTATCGATGTCTTGTTTAAGTTGGTTCCAGAACAAGCACGACAATTACAATAGTAGAAAATAAGTCAAATAAAAGAAAGAGGAGAGTTGGGTTTCTCCCACATGACATGATAGATAACTTATATATGATGATTCCTCAAGCGTTTATTTTCATTTTCTTGATCTTAATCGAGTGCACATTGTCATTCCTTGAGTTTTATCTCGAAGAATTACATGTTCAAATCTTGTGCACGAAATGAACACACAGTCGGTTCTATTTCAGCACAAAGATTCTTATAAGATTTGAGGTTTATAAATTTTACCTCATCTCTTGATCATGGAGATGAGGGTTTTTAACTTTTAAGATCTTATAAGCATTGATTCCACTAAGAGCGTCACGCGCATCACACATAGTTGAGATGAGGGATTGATTTCATTGGGCTCAATGACTATGTCACTTCGTTCATGAGCACACAACTAGAGACTTTTGGGCATTGGGGCTTGCTGTCGGCCACTCTGACCTCCTGGAACCAGTTTACTGCTTTGTATTCAACTGCTATTGTGTCTCGCCACCGCCGTTTTAGCTGTTAGGTTGTGTCCTACCCCCTCTATCATGCTTGGTGCACGGCTGTCCGTACCTGACTCCGCTGGTTGTGCAGGTTTGATCCTCTCGGCAATGGTTAATGCTTGTTTGCATGACGGGTCTGATTCCTAGGATTCCACGGCCCACCAGGGCCCCTCCACCTCCTCGATATGGTGCCCCCTAACCCACTAGCTGAAGGCCAACATTGATGCTTCTTATAGATATGGAGAGCCTGCTGCTTTTGGTGGAGTTGTGTTTCGTGACTCAAAAAGTCACTTGCTCGCTGCTGCTGGAACCCTTTATAGGCCCTGTCTCCTCTCCAGCATGAGATGCAGGCGATTACTATTCTGCGACAAGCCCTCCTGCCCAGAGATGCTGACGTTGAGGGAGTCATCATAGAGGGTAACTGTCTTGAAGCGATCCAGAAGCTTAAACGCCACTGGGAGAGGACTCTTTGTTCACGAGATGGAGAGCGCAACGCTGATCACCTTGCTTTCTAGTTGGACTTTACTAGTGTGATTTTTGTTTATCGTTCCATGAGGCAAATTACGTGGCGGACTTTTGTTGTATGTTAGCCCGATAGGATAATTTTTCTTTTGTTAGAAGAGATGTGCTCTCTGAGAGACTCTTTGACCTCCTCGTTGAGGACACCGTGGAATTTGATCCCGGTTGATGATGTACTGACTTTTATTTATTTATGCTTAGGCTACGACCGTCTTTCAGGCAAAAAATATACAATAAGACATGCTAGTTATTTTTATGGTTATAAGCTTCTATATTTTCCTAGAAACAAAACAACAAAGGACACCAAACATAAAGTCTTTGCAGTAATATGACAACAAGGCATCCAAACAACTACTATAGCTCCACAACAACTTCCTTTATGGCAACATCACAATAGCTTCTTTAAGCAACCTTATTTGCCCCAAACAAAGCCTAAAGGCTTTACAACGCCTTGATGGCAGCAACACTTCCATTTTAATCAGTCTTCCCACCCTATTATTCATTCAATTCAAATCTTTTGAATTTCCAACTTAACAAACAAAGTATTTTATATACAATTTTAATACATCTTGCTAAAAGATTAGATAGCTCCCAATTGTTTGTGTTTGGCATCATTAGTTTAGTACCAAAGATGCTTCAATAAAATAACATCTTTGTTAAATTCATTACAATAACATGTGATATTGTACTTAGCATAACTTTATATTCCAAGAAAAAAATGACATGGTGAAGATAAATTTTTGAAATAAATATAGCCATATTGAATTTCAAGTGATGTTTTTCAGTATGACCAATCCCCCATCTATATTCATGAACTTGGCAACCGTGTGCTCAAATCATTCCAAAACCAATCATTATATTTATTGATGATATTCTGATTTATTCTATATTTGATTAAGAGCGTTCACTACTGATTAATGTCTTTCCCTAGAGATCGAAAAAAAATTCGATTGTTTGAGAAATTTTCAAAGTATATAGATATAATTGGATTATATATTCTTCTTAGACATGCAGTCATTAAGGATGAAGTGTCTATGAATCATTGAAATATCAAAGTTGTTCAGAAGTTATTTCAAACCAATTATGTTTCCATGGTGTGCAATTTTTGCTGCAGAAAGTTTCTAAAGAGTTTCTCACAGATTGTTGTCCCTTTGATATTGTTACCCTGTAAAGATGTCCCTTTTATTTGAAATGCAGAATGCAAAGTATTGCCTATCTTATGAGGCATGTTGTGATTCTTTTAAAGGACAACAATTTACAGAAGTGTAGTGGTGCCTCTCTATGTAGCCCAGTTAGTCTTTGCACAAGATAGAGGAGTTACAAGTTTTGCTTCTAGATACCTAATATTTAATGAAAACTATCCCATGCATAATTTGGAGTAGGCAGTTATGGTTTTTCCCAGAAAAATCTGGAGGAATATCTGAAAAGAGTTATAAACCATATATTTTAATTATAAGTTTAAAATACTTCTTTCAAAAAGAGTTGAGCAGAAGCAATGTTGTTAGCACGAATTAATAAAGACTATGATTGTATATCCAGCATCATCTATGAAAAGCCAATATAATGGCCAATATATTGAGTAGAAAACCAAATGGTTCCATTATTGTTTTCTCTCTGTTGAAGTAGCCCTTGTTCACAAGATGAGTTAAGTTCTCATGATTGTGCATCATAGTGCCATGAAGTTTGGTTTCAATTGTTACCTTGAATTCAAAAATATGTTTACAGGTTAAATTATCAACTCAAAGTTCAATGTTGAGTATACTAAGGTTGTTTCATTCATTTAATGTAGTGAATATTTTATCATCAATTGAGCTCTGAGATTGTATTTTTAATTTGATAAAACTTAAGCAATTTATAAATTTAACACAAGCATAAAATTATCAAAATATCACACAACAACATTTTCATTTTATGTACATATTTTTCAATCAAACTCCAGTAGTTATGTAAAGACTCACTTAAGTAGTAATAAGTGAAACTCTTAAACATCGAGGCGCCTTTTCAGATAACAGTGGAGTTCCTGATAAGAACTCTAAAGTTAAGCGTGCTCATGTGGGAGCACTCCCAGGATGGGTGACTTGCTGAAAAGTTATCTTCTGAGGGAAAAATCGTAAAGTCTTTCAGGCCAAAGAAAATAATACCTTGGTGCTTAAGAGTTTGGGTTGTTACAAATGATATCAGAGTAGGTCATAGGGTGTCAGATAGGAGCTATGCGTCACACAATGAAAAGTATCACTTCATGCAAGCAGCCTCTTGAACTCATAGTGGTTAAGGTACTACATGGTTGTGGGTACCCCTTGAGCCTGTAGGGGCCACCTCTAGTCCTATCTACCCAATGGATCGTTCTTGGATCTATGTGTGGATACTGATGAGGACGTTAGTTACTTAAGTTGGAGAGCTTGTAAAGACCCACTTAAGTAGTAATAAGTAAAACTCTTAAACATCGAAACATCTTTTCAGATAACGATAGAATTCCTGATAAGCGTGCTCATGTAGGAGCACTCCCATGATGAGTGACATGCTGAGAAGTTATCTTCTGAGGGCAAAATTATGAGACCTTTCAAACCAAAGCGAACAATACCTTGGTGCTTAAAAGTTTGGGATGTTACAAGTTAATACATGCTTGTTTCGGCTTCCTTTAACTATTAACAAAAAAGAGAAAATTCAAAAAATACAAATAAATAAATAACAAAGAAAATATCACCCAACAATTAAAACACAAAAATGCAAACATTCTTCTTCCTCTTCCTCATTAATTTAGTCCATTGAGATTCTCGATCGGTTGAAACTTTTTATTCCAATAATACAATATTCAATCAATTTGCTTCATCTCATATTCATGGTGCATAATAGTGGATCTACGATCACCCGATGATGTCAGTAAGACTAAGTGTCAAATGAATGACTAAATGCAAGTCAAGATAAATGAGAACCGGTGGAATTCAAGTTACATTAGTGTACTCTAATAAATCAGCAGCATAAAAAACACAGGGAGCGTTAGAAGTTTATATAGAGGTTTTTGGAACTAAAGAACTTGATAATATAATTAAAACTAAAGTTATGGGATTAACCATAATTTGAACTTTAGAGCTTGAGCAATGTCCACTTCATAGCAATATGTTCTTCGAAGATGCTAACTTTCTAACCAATGAGTACATAATAGGTAGCTAGACAAAGAGCATGGCTGGGAATTTGGGAATAACAAGCATTTTGGAGATAAGTTTTGCATGTAAAAAGCCATTTTGGGGAAGCACACCTAGGCTAGGTATGTGGTTTGGAGAAGGATTCCAGAGAATCATAGTGTTCACAGTCAACCAAAGTGTTGACAAAAAGCCTTATGCCCCTCTTCCACAGAAACGAAAGCAAGAGGAATGCCTAAGATGCAACAAATGTTGCAAGTGTTGACGCTAACTTTGCAATTGTTATATGAGATAAATGTGAAAGCTTAAGGTTTAGGCGTTCGTTCATTCGTTATATGAGATAATTGTTGCAAGACGAACGGGAGTTTAAGGTTTAGGCGTTCATTCATTCAAACGGAAGCTTCCATTCGAACAAACGAAAGCTTTTGTTCGATCAAACAAAAGATTTCTTTCGTTTGTTCGAACAAATGAACGATTTAGTTCAAATAAAAGTTTTTGTTTACTCTCCTTTCGCTCCACTGCGTACTTTCCTCCGCATAATCTCCAAATTCACACGATTTGAGTGTAATTTGTTTACTCTCCTCTTATATATATTAACGCAAAATCAAAATCTCAATTTACCCAAGAAAAAATTTTACTTAACACTAATTTTAGTTCATGCCAAACATCCCCTTTATTGATTTTCCCTTATCTTTCCTCAATATTGATCCAAGAACCCTGTAATATGGCTGCATTTGAAGTAGCTTCCTTCTTCAAGAATTATTTAGGAATTTTTTATACTAACACAACAATTTTTAGGAAACAATTACCAAGTAAAGTCCAGTTGCTTTCTATCGTTAAGCATATGAGAATAATTATTTTTTCCCTAGCCCTCGACCCCCATTAATGCTTGCAACTCACCAATCATTTGCTTGACTGATGATTGAACGTCGGTCACCTCCATCATCTGTTGATGTCATGTATAATAGACAACTAGGCATTTATACAGTAACAACAGCAACTTTCTCTACAACAGATTCTTTAAGCAATTTTTGCTGGCCAATCAGAGCCTTTGATATGTTTCTCATCCATGCCTTAATTTTTTGCAAGGCTTGTGGAGTACTTTTTTAAGTTTTGCAATAATTCAATAAAATAAAATTGCCTCTTAATAGTTACTATAAAACATGCTTTGAATAAGTTGGCATGTAATAATGAGGTGCAATTAGGTAATAAGCCCATTATATATTTACAACATATCATAACTTTACATGTGACCCACTGTTACTTTTTTTATATGACATCATAACTTGACCATCTTAAACAAGGAATTGCAACTAATCCATTTCGCCCGATATTGATGATCGTCAGTCGAGGCAAATATTTCTAATCCACAATAACTGTACAAGCATCAGCCTGCCTTTCATTATAACTCAATTCTGTTAAGCTTCGTTAGCATGCTCATATAGCCAAGAAAAGGACAAATACTCGACAATACTCACATCTCTTCATAGGTGGTAACATATTAATAACACCAATTGTTTAAAGCTGAGTTATGTACTATATAAATACCCCATTTGCACCATAAGAGATAACAATACTGCGTGGGGCCACACACAATATTCTCCCATACATATGTGCAAGGTTGTGTTGTGTGTGTAGACAGGTAGGAACACACAAATATATATATATATATAAGCAAAAAATCCCATATTAGAGAAATTACCTCATTAGAGAGTGCATTTTGTCTTAAGTAATAACTGGATTTCCGATTATATTTGGAGCTTTCAACCTTTTTCTTTTTCTCTTGTTTCTGACAAGAAAATCATATAACATCTCTGAATCCAATATGCTATCCAATGGTTCCTCAGTTGAATCTATCTTTGAATTCTTCTCAAGATCCATTGTCGCTTCTGGTGTAGTAAGCTCTTACATTTGCGTACAAATGAAACTCCCTTGCATTAGGATTCTGGTTCGAGTGAGTCTCCAAATCCAGAGAAGTATTCGCCTCAGTTAACGAATCTCTCATTATTTCTGTTCTACAGAAGACAATCAAAATTCATCAATATGTTTTTGATCACTTCCGGAGGAATGCCCAACAACATATCTATATCCTCCTCATCAAAATTCCCCTCAACTCCTCTTCAAGATTTCGGGAGCTTCCAATAGAATATTACGTAACAATTGTGAGCATTACTCCGCGTAACACACAAGCACACCTCCACTGCCAAAAGGATCTGAAGTCAAAGCAACTAAATTGGCATCTTGTCACCTCTACCAACATCTGCCAAGAAGTATCATCCTGAGATGGAATAGCATCCGAGCAATCATTTACTTCCAATGGAACTACATCAACAAAAATAACTATTTTCGACATATCACCACCATTGACCAATGGTGAAACATTTGCCACCATATGGTTCCCAAACTCCGAATTAGCGAGGGTAGAAACCTCATTCGCCCCAAATCCAACCAGTCAGACACCCAAGCATGGCTCAATCACATAAAACCATCTCAACAACAGTAGAACTACCTTCTTTGTTATGATCAATCACTAAGCAATCAGTAATCTGTATATCCACATTTTTCACGAACACAAGTATTTAACTGAAGATCTTCCTCTACAGAGATAGGATCTCCAGTAACCGCCAATAATGAAGGCTATTTTGGGACATAAATTATCCAATTTCTAGAGATATCTTTAGGTAAAGAAACGTCAATATTTGTTTTGATATTGTTTTAAAGGTGGGGGCGAAATTTGAAACAACTTGAAGAATTATGCCAAATGATCCTGCAATGTGTAAAAAGAATGGAAGTTTTCGAAGCTTACTTCTTGTAGGTAGTCATTAGTTTCTCCTCCAATCCAGATTTCATTTTCAAAATGCTCGCTTTTATCAATTTCTACAAGGACCCGAGCAACTGACGACAGAAGAAGACTTGCAGTTGCAAAATCCATTTTAAGTGGCTTCCCAAAGTATGAGCCCAGAGAAAAGAGAATGGCATGGTTAATCAAATGTGCCTTGAATAATGAAATTTTTACTCAAACAGGAGAACTAGAAGATTCACTCTTGGGATTAAAAGAAAGCATCCATTTGAGGATTTTCATGTGAAAATTCAAGATGAGTAGGAGTCTCTTAAAAAATTCCGTGTACAATCCTCCTCATCCATGAGTCTGATGATGATATGATGAGAATCTATCAAACCAATGTTGTATGGAGCCAACAATACTAAATATAAATGTATACACATCAACGAAAAATTTATAAAAAAAATGTATGCATCAAAAACTGAATTTTCACCAAGTCGTGTTTGATAACAAAAATTTTATCTACATGCATGGGCCCATGGTGGGGTCACGGGGAGCATGTAGCCCCGCTGGCCCCAAAAATATTATTATATATGTACTAATATGTATTTTTTTAATATGTATATATATATATATATGTTTATATAATTGGGAGAATTTGTTGAATTTATTGATTTAAATAGGGATACAATAGACATGTTTGATGATCTCAAACAAATAAAAATTAAATTAAATTAAAAAGGAAAAATCAAAAAATATAAAATGGTCACCAAATCATCCTAAAAAAATTCACAAATAAAATCACAACAAACAAAGTGAGAAGCAATATGATGAACATCTGTTTCTTTTTCTTAGGTTGTACTTTGTGCCTCTATTCGATGATTTAGAGCCATTCTTCCTACTTTTTTCTTTTTTCTTGTCAAAATTTTGATATCATCAAATTTGTTCTCAGAATTCATAATATTTTAATGTGTTCAAATCATAGATCACTTCTTCTTCGTTTGGCTCCACCAACAGTGCAATTTGGTGCCTCCCATAAACAAGCGACAAAAAATTCATGGCGCACGGGTTGAGTCCCAATTGCACCCCTTCATTCTCCAAAAGGAGTTTCATCTCACAATGGTCCGTCAAAGGAGGGGAGGGGACTTGCTCATCAATGTCAAGAGACTGAGCGCCCTCCATCATATTACATTTGCTAAGGACTAATGGTATTTCATCAATCCATTGTTGAACCATATCTAAGAGGGCTCCGATAAACTTCCTAAACCAATGGGAATACGGTTCATCCTCCCCTCCCGCTCTCAACCTTAATATCTATTGAGCTGCCAAAAAGATGTTATGAAGCTATTTAAAGAAAAAGCATCATAACCGGATAAATCATCATAACTTTCCCGTCACAATTGGAGGAAGCTATGACTAACGAATTCACCGCCTCCATCAGAATCCCACTCATTTCTAATTAATGAAATTCAATCATACTATCATTGCTTCAATGAATTCTTGAACCTCCATGAGTGGCCTAGAATCAATGTCATCCACAAAACCATCAAGCCCGTCCCACAACTTGCCGCAGTGTATGAATGGCCCAGATTGCATTCTGATCCACAAGAAAATCTCCAAAGAAAATGTTGACAGTTGTGTATCTTTCGGCACAATCATAGACCACCATCATTTGATTGTCGGTAGTGCTCCTGATCGTATCCGGTCTAGCATCAAAATGCTCAAGCGCCACTTCTTACAAAGCCTGCCCAATCAATTCCTATTAGGCCCCAACATCTTCAAAGCCATGCACATCATCACTCGGAGCACAAAAATGGAAAATGCCATGCATATAAGCATTCAAACCAAACTAATGACCCCCGATAGCTACCAACCCAATCAGCATTGTTGTTGAAACGAACTGTAACCCAAATAAACAGATAGGCAGTCTCAATTTGGAGGAACCCGAGCAAATTCCACCACACATCAACAAACGTCCACAAAACCAAACTTAAACAATCAACTATATGACAATAACCCATCACAAAAAAGTAAAAACCTACCTCCACCACAACAATAAAAATTCAGACGTTGATTCCATACCAACCATCAAAACAAAGGAAACGAGTGCAGTAATCCATCACAACAAATAAAGATGAGACCGAAAACATGCCACAAGCACAACAACACAAAAGACTGAGGACCAAGAGACACAGGGATTCACATACCACAACACCTAAATACCAAGCCAATCAATCATCAGAAAAGTGAGCAAAATTGTGCAAGTTAAAAAATAATTTTGAACTTTTTTTTGTACACATTTTGCTGGTTTAAATACTAATTGGTAATGTCACTCAACATAGTTTGAATCTCGTTGATAACATTGTTGATAATAGCCCAATGCATCATAAATTTGATGGAACACTTGGCCTGGTTTCTGGAATTCCAAATGGCACAGACCGCAATGGTGTCTCCACAAAATTGCCAAATGAATCTTATTTTTTAAATTAGCATTATAATCATTCCATCTGCTCAGAAAATTGATGGTATTTCCCACAGGAGAGTTGAAATATTTAAAATTAAGAAGATTATAGACAAGCATGCTAATACTATTGTAAAGGAAAATATGCTCAATTGTTTCAACATCATCACAACACTGATATTTAGAAGCTAGTTGGATCCCTTTTAATTGCAATACTTCATCAACACTGATGTAATTATTATGCATCCACGTCACCTTTACCTATGATATCACATGCCTTGTCATCTCCTAGATACACCTTCCCCAAGTCACCCTTGGTATAATTTTTGAAGGCACCCTTGTAGGTGTTGCATGAAAGGATGAGCCTGAGACCACCACCCAGCAATCCATATTGACAAGTGACGGGATCAATGCATCCTGATCCTTTTCTGCTAAAACATTCACTGTGGGGCACATATCCATGCTCCCACAACTTGCCTTCTTCAGTATAGGGCAGTCCTTGAAGTGACCTGCCGCCTTTCCACAGTTCCAGCAATTTGGCTTTGCTTTTCCGGGTCTTAATTTTCCTCGTCTTAACATAGACTTATTTATGTTATGTCTTTGATCTACACCTCTTCCTCGGCTTTCAGAATTTAACGCTGCAGTAGATGCCTCCCAATGGGATCTTTGCTGCACCTCTTCATTCAGCACTAGCCCGATAATGTCGTTGAATTTCAACAACGCATTTGAAGGCTATAACCAACCCATCCCAATTGTCCGACAATAAAGAGAGGAATAACAGAGCTCAAACCTCATCATCAAACTTGATGCCCAATGAACTCAACTGATTTGTTACAAACCCATTCGGATGTTCATTCACTAAGTAGCCGCCCATCATCTTCATGTTAAACAATCTCTTCATCATAAAACTTTGTTGGAAGACGAAGGCTTCTCATACATCCTTGTCAAAGCATCCATGAGATCTACAATAATTTTCTCATCAATAATATTAAATGTAACAAAAGAAAAAAATGAGAGACGAATCAAACCCAATGCGGTTCTACCAATAACCTCCCATCTTCATCTGATATAGTGGCCAATTTTCTGTTGACTCTATTAAGTGGTAGATACAACTTCTTCTGGTAGAACAAATCTTCAATTTGCATTTTTCAAAAGGCAAAATTAGTGCCATTAAACTTCTCTATTTTGTGTCTCATTTCGCCGATCATTACTCACACTCAAACTGTAAACTTTAGAACAACAAGAAACTATCTCTCTGATATCACTTGTTGTACGCACATGACAGAAGCGATTTCAGCTCAATGTTCAACGATAAGGATCAAGGATTACAGTGCCGGTTACCAAGCAATAGACGAAATCAGCCAAGCACAAAAATAAAATACAGCACAATCACATGCACAACCACACAACATTCAAACACAAGATCTTACGTGGAAAACTCAAAGATGGAAAAAATCATAGAGCCGCACTACATAGAAATTTTCACTATAAATCAAAAAAAGTTACAGAGTTACAGAAAGTTTTATCTTCACAAAAATAAAAATAAAAATCTACCGCTTACACAGTCTCCCGATCGATTTCTTCCAAAATACCCCCAAATTACTTAGGGCGCCGCCTAAACCGGAGCTGAAACTCATCTAGTGCTATGGCGCGCCCTCACGCCTAGGCTTCGAGTGGCCAAGCGCCAGGATGCCCTATAGCGCCCCAAGTCTCTGGCGGCCTGGCGCTGGGGTGCGCTACAGCACCCCGGTCTCTGGTCTACTTGGCGCCATTGAGCGTTGTAGCGCCTCAGTCTCTGGTTGCTGGACACCCTGGCACGCTACGGTGCGCCCTGGTGTGCCACAGAGCGCTGAGGTACCTGAACTTTCCATCTTGTCCCGTATCATTTCAGAATCTCCCGGAAGCCCACTGGAGCTCCATCAGCACCTCCACGATAATCTGAATGGTCTTCACATCCCAACAAGGAACCCTAAAATTGCCAAAATGAGAGTGTCTCTCCTTAGCCGGCCAAGCACTTTATATATATATATATATATATATATATATATATATATATATATATATATATATATATATATTCTTCTTATGTGTGGCCAGTGAGATTTGAACCTATGACCTAGATTAACAAATCCAGAGCCTTAACCACAAGGCCGCAACACACATACACACACACATATATATATATATATATGTGTGTGCGCGCGCGCGCGTGCACGTATATAAGTATATGTATATTTTATTTAATTAAACAATTTTGATTGGTTAATTACCTGGTACAGTGATTAGCACGCAATTAAAATAATCTCTAAAGCTATGTTTTTGGAGCCCAAATCCAACGGCCTAGTGGTCGATGAAGGGAACCCTAAAATCGCCAAACGAGAGCCTCTCTCCTCAGCTAGCCGAGCAATTTTTTTTAAGGACTTAGTTCTATTTAAGCACATAGCACACCCTCTTTAAGAATCATAAATCCTAATTTAAATGTGCCCGCTGAAATATTTTTTTTAAATCCGGATCTGACTACATGTGAGGTTTCTATCTACCGATCTCATTACAAAAAAATTACAACAGCAGGCGGGTGAAAATTTTATGAAGGAGAAGCAGGCAGATTACATATAAGAAACATGAAAATCATGGTGGAAGACCAATGCGATGCTATCTGGACATAATGGCACTTTTGGAGTATTATTTAAATAAGTCAGAGGAGGAAGCGAAGAAGCTTATATCTTGTCTCACCCCTCAGCTCGGAGGTTGTGAGGCTTTGGAGAACCAAGAATCGAAGGCTCGAAGCAGACGAAGGGCAGTTCGTGTCTGAGGTATGTCAAGAGAAGATGACAATGAGTTGTGTTGAACCTAAGTTACTGATTTAGTTTAAATCAAGAAGAAGATGAAGTTAATGAGACAAAGACCTAGATACAAGTAGAAAGTGGTAGAAATGAGAAAATTCTTAGATAAGAATATTAGACCTCCTACTTTCTTTTTCTTAAACTTGGGCGGTAGCAATCTTATGATTTTTTTAATCCTGAGATAACATACCAGCCAAGCCGCTGTTTGTATTGAAGTCATTGAGGAATAATATAGTATTACCCTCAAAGCATGCCTAATCAAACTAGTCCTCAAACGCAAAAAAATAAAAACAAAAAACAAAAGGTCAATAGTACGATCGTTGATTTCGGAGCTCAGCGTATCATGCCCAAAATCTTCTTTCAGACAAATCACTTATGTGTTGTTCCATTATTCCAACAAAGATGCGACTGTGCCCAAGTCAAACAAAAGCCGCTCCAAAAATAAAATTATGTTTGGGACTTCTTCAAACATCATTTTGGTCTTCAATATCATCAATCAACAAATAAGAGAAACTGGTTGAACTAATTACAACAAAAAACAGGGAGAAATAGAACTACCTCCAGCAATCGTGCTTCCTGCTCCATATGCTTCAGCTCGGCCAGAATTCTGTGCTTCCCCCTCGAGTCTGCGGACGCTATAGGGTTCATAGCAACTGGTGCCGCTGTCAACGAAGCCACCGTCGTCCCTTCACCATTGCCCTGCATCCAAGATAGCTGATTAACGCCTCTTATCCGGCAACTACCGCAACCTGCCGGCTATGAAATTCAGATTCCTCTCTGTAAAGCAAATTCTTTTGCAACTCTTAAAATAATCGATCATACTGCCAGAGTGAGAGAGGGAGATCATGCGTGTTTGGAGCACGATGCGTCTCGAGCAGCTCTTTTTTTTGTTTCCTATACGAAAGCCGCTAGGCCAAGAAATCGAACATGCATTATTATAGTGATTTTGTCTTCATACGGAAAAAAGAGAAAAGCGTGCTCCATTCAGCTTATTAGAGCCCGGCAAGCCTCTATTATTCAGGCAAATCTTGCTCATATTGATGCTCACTTTAATGTCTCTATCAAAAATAAAATTATTAGGGCTAAACAATGTTTGAAAGCTCATTGACTTCAGAAAAGACAATTTAAAATTCTTATATTCTCACATGCCAGAGACATCACAATATTGAAATGGCAAGATTCTATATTGAAGAGGAAGCAATTACTTCTCAGAGTTTCTCAATTTTTTTTGCTGGTGGAAACTTCTCCATTATGCTTTGCAATTCTTCTTTCAATCCCTTCTCTCATGTTGTTCTGGTATCTTATCCATCTCCTCGTGAGTAAATTTGTCAATCTTAAACCAATATTAACAAGGATGCAATGCTGAAACTTCACTTCACATTTTGATAACGCGAACTGGAATATTATTCTCATATTTGCAATGCCATCCTTCACTTTTTCAAGGTGCATTTGTGTAACAGCCCAAATTCTTAAGCACCAAAGTATTATCCGCTTTGGCCTGAAATACCTCACAATTTTGCCCTCAGAAAATAACTTCCCAGCAGGTCACCCATCCTAGGAGTGCTCCCACATGAGCACGCTTAAACTTTGGAGTTCTTATCAGGAACTCCACCATTATCTGAAAAGGCGTCTCGATGTTTAAGAGTATCACTTATTACTACTTAAGTGGGTTTTTACAATTTGATCCTTAGATAGCTAAATCACTCCATCATTACCCTTATTCCCAAAAATAAAAATCTAATTTTATTGGAGATTATCAGCTGAACTAACTTTGCACCACCATTTATATGATTATCTCTAAGATATAGTTACAAAACTTGCCTCTATGCTTCCCAATCTTATTAATTTTGCTCAACTGAATTATATTAAAGGGAGACACTTTACCAAAAATATTATTCTATCCAATGAAATTCTTCAGCTCTTTAACTCGAGATATAAGAAGAGCTTTTTATGCACAAAAATCGATTTTAAAAAAGCATTTGACTATATCAACGAAGTCTTCAGTATTGATAGGCTTTACAAAGTGAACCTTCTAGTTATGTTCATTAAGTGGGTGAAAACTTGTTTTATGAATGTTCACTTTTAGATCAGTGTAAATAGCTCCAAAAAAGATTTATTTTCGTCTTCTAGGGATCTCGGGTAAGGTGACCTCTCTCATTGCTACTCTACTGCATTGCCATGAATGCTCTATCATATTTACTTGAAGAAGTCATTGCCTATAATAAATTCATTCTAATTAAAAAGGGTGGCTCTTCGATTTCCCATTTAATGCATACAGCTAATGTTTTGATTTTTTGGGAATTGTACTAAAGATTATTTACTTTGATTAAAAGAATATTTGGGCAATTTCTCTAATGTTTCAGGCATGAACTAGAATATAGAGAAATCATCAATTTTCTTTTCATATGATGTCACCATCCATGTAGATCTTGCAACAACTCTTATATTTAGTATTGATTATTTATCTCTTAAATACTTGGGATTACCTATATTCCAATCATTGCACCAAAGTTATTCACTATTCTATGGCTTATTTACAAAATTAACAAATTGACAATGGGTGATCAAATAAATCTCTTTCTATAGTAGAGAGGCTTCAACTTTTAATATTCTCTTGTGACCTTTACTCATTTATTGGTTTAAATCTTTGCACATTCCATTAGCGATGGTCAAATTAATAAATAGTATATGTAATATATTTTTGGTTCATGGCACTCAAGTAAATAAAATGCATATTCTCTTGGGATTATGTAGCTATCATGAAAGAGTTATGTGGTATTGGTTTGGTTGCTTCATCCACTTTTCTCTTAAATTGCAAAATTTTATTTTATTGGCTTATCACTTGTAATACTTCGAAGTTGGTGGAATGGTGGAAATTAGATAACCAGTTAGAAAGATATTGCTCTAATACTTCTACTATATTCACACAAAAATTTATAATTCTACTATATTCACAAAAGAATTTATGCAAGCTATAAATATTGTCAAACCTTACATGTCTTATGAGCAAATAAAATATTGTTCAAAGGTAAGAATTGCTTCTCTTGTAAAGATGCTCATAAGCTTGCAACTTGTAATCACAACCAATTTCATGGGCTATGCTTGTTTGGCATAAATGACATAAACTCAAATATGCTTGCTTTTTATGGCGTACAATTACAAATGGCTTAAAATCGTTGATATTTTAGAAGCGAGAGGGTTTACTCAAAGCATTAATTATGTTTTTCTTATGATAGAAATGAATTTCTTGCTCATTTATCCTTTTCTTTCACTTAATCCTTTAAACTTGTACAAAATATATTGCTCCAACATTGCAAATTCTTATTTCCCCCAAGCTTATTGCAAACATTGCATATGGTTGAGAGTGGAATGGGGAAACAGTTACAGAGACACTTTTTAATTGAGGTAGCTATTATCATTTATTGTATTCCGGATGAGCGCAACTTACGTATTTTTTCTAATAAGATTGTTTTTATTGTTGTTGTCAGTTTAAATGCAAGAGATTCATTATATGACTTATTAATGGTTGGTGCACCTTACACAATTCACAGGCTACTGATTCAGATACTTGTAACAAGTGGCTCTCCTTTCTTAATCATTCTAATCAATCATTTATTTGTTACTTGTTGTTGTTGTCCAAGAAAGTTCGAACTTCTCTACTATTATATTTATAATTTAGTGTTGCAACTGAGTCAGGTGTCTACGTGCCTGAAATTTTGCTTGGTTATTCAAATATACATTTCTATAGTTTTGATATGTTATATGGATTTCAGCTAGATGTGGCTTTCTCTCAATTTTGGCTTTCCCCTCCCTAAGTTTTTACTTTGCTTCTTATATATATTGTGCAGCATATTTGGTTCTCTCTTAAGGATGGCCTTAAGAATTTTCATATTGGCTTTACTTAATCAATCGCAGAAAAAAGGCACTTTAGGGCTGGCTTGTTAAGTTTCTTTCTTAAATTTTTGTGCAAGTATCATTTTGATGGGTTAGGGCAAATGTTTTGGTATTATTGAATTTTCTTTCAATGGTGACCTATTACATTGTAGAGATCGATTATGCTGCTTTTAAGCATTCTTCACTCTATACTTGTATTAGCTTTTAAGTGCTTTAATTTCTTATCAAATGACGATGAAGTAATCCAACATCATACATGCAAACTCTAGGAGCACATCTTGGATGCTACACGTCGACACTACACTCATTGCAACCACATGCAATGTATTTGAAATAAAAATTGCTGAGCCCTTCCTCAGTTTCGACCTATTTTTGTTTTCTCTTTCGTGAATTTTTTTCTTGCTAAACTTCATGTAATTATTGCTTATTTTGTTCAAAAATATATGGGGTGCACCCTCCCACATTTTCAAAAAACAGGATATTGGTTTATATTATTTGGAAACTTAGATATGAGTGTGTTGGTATGTAACAACCCAGGTTGTTACTTTGCTCAATTAAGACTAATCTAAGTCTTAATTAAAGTTCTAAGTCACTAATTAAGTAATTTAGAACTTGCCTCTAAAACCTAAGTCAAATCTGAAGTCAACAAAGCCAAATTTGAAATTCTGGAAAATCCCAAACCCTAGAAATTGACTTTTTATTTAGACTTTAGATTGGAAATCTGACTTCAGCCATTGCATTCAGAACACCTAAATTAGCTAGGGGTGAAATTTTTGAGGCATTTGGAAGTCGTTGGATTTTCATCAAATATTTTAATATTATTTAAGTACCTGAAAAATCAAATAAATAAATACTCGTCGAAACAAAAATTCGAGTGCGCCGTTGCGTTCCTCACCCTTCAATTAGCTAAAGGTGATTTATTGAAAATTTTTGGGATGCATTTAATAGGGTAGATTTAATTAATGAAATTTGTATAAATTAATTAAAATAATTATTTTAAATATTTGAAGTTAACGGCGCCGTCTGCATCTATTTTTCCGTCACCTGTTGCCGTTCAAATGGACGGCCACTTTCGACCGTTCGATCAGGAATCGAACGGTCGAGCCGTCATCCCTTCCGCGAGACGGACGCGTGTTAGGGTTAGACGCGTGTCGTTCTTGCCGCGCTGCCAGGAGCCTCCGCGTGTCGATCCCAGCCTTCTCCACCGCTTGTAGTGCATCCTTTAAGACTCCCGCTCATCTCCTTCAATCGGTTTCACCATTTTCGAACAGACAAAGGTGCGAATCGAATCCAAATTTTCGGCACACAGCAAACACTAAAATCTACCGTGATCCTAAAGATACCCCTACATCTCCTAATTTTCGTTATTGTTCTTATTTTAATCATTGATATTATGCGTATTTAGGGCTCAATCGATCGAATCGAGCCTCGATTTATCGAGCTGTTGAAGGTTAGGGTTCGTCGGTTCGTCAAAGAGGAAGATGAATCGCCCTTCGATTCCAGCCGTCTGATTCAAAACAGATCCAGCCGTTAGATCTAGGATAGATTAGATCTGATCCAGTCGTTCTGGACCGGTTCGATCCAGCGATTCATCTGGACCAGTCGAACCGTCTGTCTGTGAACCGGTCTCGGTCAGCGTTCCGCGGCAGTTGGAGGGCCCCGCACGCAAGACAACAAGCCAATCCCACGATGACACGTGTCTCGCGGGACAGGTCTTGTCGGGCCTGCAGCCTCCTGTGGGCCCCACTCTTCTGCCCAGGCGAACCTTAGTCTGCCACGTGTCTTCTGTGGGCCCTGTACCTGCAGAAAATGCAATTATAAATATAACAAAATTATTTAGTTATAAATAATAATATTAATAGTAATGATAGCAGTTTATTTAAATTAATTATGCAGAATTAATTAATTAAGTAAAATCTAAACTTTAAACCTAAATAACTCCTAAAATACACATCCAAATTATGCAAATAAATAAACCAAATTGATCAGAAAAATATGAGGAATTTATTGATGCTAATAATTTTGCATTTGGACCAGTATTTAGCAAAATGACATTTAGGGTTTGATTAAGTTCAAATTTAAGTCTCAAATATTCAATTAACCATAACTTTGTGTAGATTAATCCAAACATACCCAATATGGGTCTTAAAGTGATCAGAAAACCCTAATGATTAATTTGATAGTATTTGTTTTGCTGTTTGGATTAGTAATTGCTTAATGACATTTAGGACCTAATCCTAATTAGGTTAATTAACCCTAGAACTTCAATTGGCCATAACTTGGTCAATTAAACTCCAAATTTGATGATCCAAAGGTCCATTTAGATCAGAAGAACTTAATTAACAATAATATGTAAAAATATTTTAGATCCAACGGTTAGAGTTGCTAATCACCCTTAATTACTCTAAATCTTGATTAATGAATATTAGCAAACTTAATAATCCAAATTGAGTTGTTTAAATTTCAGAGGACTCATAGAACCATTTAGAATCAATCTATAAGGTTGGATTATAATTTGAGTGATTAATTTTGTTAATCACTCACTAATCACCCTAAACCCTAATTAGGTCTTAACTTAGTCAAATTAGGTCCAAATTGAGCCTACCACATGTCATTTTGATCAGTGGACTATTGGTAAACTATAGCCACTGATTTTGCTTAATTTGGACACTAATTGACAAAGTTAGGATTTTGACTCATAATTAAGGATTCCTTAATTGCCCATTAAATCATATATCTTGTATTGGCCATAACTTGGCCAATACTTATCAGAATTTAGCAAATTAAGATTTTATGGAAAGCTTAGACAGTAAAGAACAATAATCTAAAAGAAAATTTAGCTTTCATTTAGTCAAATTACTAAATTGCCCTTATGTTTTACTTTCAGTTTTTCTGCACATGTTATGTATAGGATGCTAGTTCTACTTACTGTTTTCATATGCTCACATAGGATGTTAGTGTTTTCAGTTTTATACTGTTTAAATTTTGTACTTCACTTAGCATAATCTGTTTGATCATGAGCATATTTAGGTTGTACTTTTCTTACCTTTCTTTTACTTTTCTTTTATTTACCTGTCCTTGTTGCAGTTGCTTGGAGGAGGTATGTATTACTTCCTATTTATTTAGTTATAAACTGTGGTTTATAACTTGTTACTGTTCTTTTGTACACTTTTCTGCACCTATTATGCTTAGTTCTGTTTATATGGTGATATCTATTTAATTTAATAAAATTGTTTACCCTAAAATGTACTTAGACATATTGTCTAATCAGTTTTTCTTTTGTTGGCTGGGGCCCTACCATTATGAAACTGATAATGGTAGGTTCTGAGTTTGTTGGTTTAGCAGATCCAGTGAAGAGTTTGCCATTGGAGGAGGAGCCCATTCTTAAAGATCTGTAGCCTAGTTTTCTATTTTCAGTGAGATTGAGAGTTTTCTTTCAGTTCTTTTAAATTCATTAAATATTGTAATAATACAGGTTTATAATTCTCTTTCAGTACTTTACTTATTCTGTATTATTGTATTTATACTGTATTGGATGGATGTTATGTTTTATGCTTCCGCACTCTGAGTTCATGTATGATCATTTAGTGATAGTATTTCTGGATTAAATGGCAAAGTCCTTATTTAAATTGGATTAGAATGTGTGTCTAATCCAATCTTAAGTGGGGACCTTGTCATTTGGTGATCCCTCCACCGTAATCATGTTAACTTAAGAGTTAACAGAACCACGGCGGGGCAGGGCCGCCACATGGTATTACTGAACAAGTTAAATCATAGCTAAGGTGTAGCTTTTTGGTTTATTGTAAAAGAGCTTCTGTTTACAATTTAACAAACAAAAAATCATGCATGATTTGCGGAGGCACAATATCGACCATCAACAATAGTATATCATCTTTTCGTGCAGGTATGTGTGACAAGCTCACGCCCTTAAATCGTTCTCTATTTAAGATAGATCTTGTTTCTTTCACCCAACTCCAGTTCAAATTAGCTCGCGGCATGTCCGCCTGTGTTTGCCCCTAGTTGCGTCATCCTTAATTTTGGACTCGTCATTGTAACAACCCCTGGTTGTTATTTATTTAATTGAGTCTAGAAAAGTCATTAAATAACTCTAAGCATCATTAGAATATTTCCCTAAAATTTTGGAATAAAAATATTCAAAGGCAAATATTTTAAATATTCTATTAATTTTTTAATGTTTTTTAAAATATTCCTGAAAATTAAGAAATTTATTTTGACCTCAAATCTCAAAATAAATTATATATTTGGGTTTCTCATATCATTGGACCATTTCCATAATTTTACATCATATTATTTTAATACTCAAATTTTGTTCTTACAAATTCGGTGGCAAAATCTTCTCAATTCCCTTAAATTATGATTTTATATTTCACTAGGAGTCTACAAACACCCTAGTCTTAAATTTTGAGAATTAAATATACTAATCTTCACTAATTATCATTAATCCTAATTAAGTAGTGATTAAAAATTTTAATTATTGTAAATTAATGTTTCTCATATTTTTTTGATCATTTAGATATATATAACTTCATTATATTTGAATTTATATTTATCAAATTATTTCAAATATATATTCTGAATTAATTTAATACATTTTATGTTATTTTTCCTCAAGACAATAATTCCAAAAATCCAATTTAATCCTTATCGAATCCGCAAAAGCATGGGATTTGATATTGTCTGTCTTCTCCCTCGACGGGTTCCTATCATCACTGAATTAAGGTTCACTTTCTTTTTCCAATTCTTATCGTTACATACAGCATTAGGCTTCAATTCGCATACCTTTACATTCTTGTAATGTGACACATCCGGCCGCACTAGAAGCCCCTTGGCTCACAGCTCCGATCGTAGGAACTTTAATCAACCGAGGGTCGTCCCCTAAAGTTTACTGTGTGGGTTCGAGTTTCCCTCTACATGTGAAATTAGAAGTTTAAGCAAATTTGGAATCATTCCTTAGGCTACGACAGTTCTAATGAATATCAGGGCTCCATCCTACACCTTCAGAATTATCGAAATGCAATTTTCCTAGGGGTTATTGAGCTTCATTCCCAAATCACAAAAATATTAATTTAAGTCTATAATTCTCTGCTCAATACTCTTTTCTCATATAGATATTTATCCCTACACAATTAGAGGACTTGCACATCTTCAGAATCTATCTGTTCTATAATTAATGTTCTGAATCACTTTGTCTTACTCAATGTGAATCTATTGCTCATCACTATTGAACTCAAGAATATCGAAGCGTAATTTGCCAATTAGACTTTGCTAAGTTCAAAAACCACTACTTGGTCTTATGGGATAGATATCGTAGACATTTACCACATCAAAGTGAATTCTAGAGGTTTGGATTACTACATTTCAAAGCACTCAACTCGACCTCCCTATATCGGTCGTTTCATGAGCTTAAACTCGCAAAATGCACTTCCATTCGATTCATGAACACAACATACAATAACAAATATATTTTCTTTAATAAAATACGTAGGGTCATCTCTAAACAACCATTAATCAATCAAATTAAAGGAGTGCAGATGGCAACACCTTGTTCGATCTTCAAGCAATAATGATGGTTGATTTGAGGAATTCCAAGCTTCTATAGCTCAACGGATCCCTTCCTGATGGTCTTGGCTACGATTTGGAGTGATTAATAGTTGGGTTGATCCACTGGATCACTAGTGCAGCTCCTTTGAGGGCACTAAAGTTGAGAGGTTGAATTGGAAATTGGGAGTCAATTAAGAGATCTTGGGGAGCTTAAGATTTCTAAGAGTTCGTGAGTGGCAAGGAGTGTTTATATAAATTTTGAGAGCCTTAAATAGCCTTAAGTGAGCTTATTGGGTTAGGTTAAAGATATTGTAAATGCCAACATTGCTTCCACCCATGCCATTTAAGGCTAAGCATGGGCTAAGACGTGCGAATGAGTCTCCCCCCATTCGAGAAAGCCATTAGCGTTCTGAGGGGAACATTAATATAGCACATTGTAACAACCCAAGTTGTTATCCTATCAATTAAAACTAATATTGCAATAACCTAAGATTGTTACCCAGCTTAATTTAAGCCTAATCATATCTTAATTATCAATTCACTAAGTTTATCTAGTTATTAGAATCAAACACTGATGATTTGGAGCAATTCGGAGCTCAATCGATTATTTTAGAATATTTTAATATTTAATTAATTAGAAAATTGAGATATTTATTTTGACCTCAAAATCAAAATTTGACTTTGCCGTTGCGATCGTCAACCCCAAATTAGCTAGGGGTGATATTTTGGACACGTTTGGAAATCGTCAAAATTTCGACGAATATTTTAATAATATTTAAATACCCTAAAAAATAGGAAAATTAAATACTCGTCGGAATTAAAGTCTAACTTCGTCGTTGTAATCCTCACCCTTAAATTAGCCAAGGGTGAAATTTTGGAATTTTTTGGAGCACATTTATAAAATCTGAATTTTCTTAAAGAATAAATTTCTTAAATCAAAATATTTAAATTCATTTTTAATTTTTCCCTCCTCTTTTCTCTTGCTGATCCATATGCACAGCCTCCCTCTTCTTCCTAGCAGCTTCCTCCTCATGCTTGTACTCAAGTAAAATTTGCTGCCATTACTTCCCACCTAAGCTGATGGGAAGACTCTTAATGGAGCCTTGTCCCCTCCTCTTCCTTAAAATACAAATTCCACCCCCTCTTCTTCCCCATTTGGCCAGCTGAAGCTCTCCCCCTACTTCCCATTTTTGTTGTGCTAGCTGAAAAAGAAGTTCTCCAGCCTCTCAAACTCTCAAGTTCCCAAGGATCCACAGAGGGAACCCCCATTTGCAAGACCAAGGTACCCCTCTTTCCCTCCATTGGTTAATCCAATGGTTGTTTCAATTCATTTTTATGCTCAATTGTATGTTTAAGAATCTGTGTTACCTTAGTTATGCATCTATAAAGCTATATTGAAGATGTAGGAACTCAAAAAAAAAATCTGTAAATAATGGGGGATGACATGTAAATCTGCTAATACGAATTTCTGTGTACCTAATCGTTCAACCCCACTATTTGTATTGATAACATAATATTTTGGTGCTGATTTGGGTACCAATAGAAAGGTCTTGGAAAGAGCTTTCCAACGGTATATGGCATCACACGTGAAGTGCTCTAGATTGAGATAAATCGAGCCTAAGAGTTGACCCATCGCTGTTTACGCTCAGGCAAAATCACCGTCTGATGCTACAGCGCGCTGCAGCGCCCAAAGTTGCGAATTTGGGTCCGCTACAGCGCGCTGCAGCACAAAAATCCACTATAGCCCGCTGCAACACCCCAAGTTTCAAATTCGGGTCCGCTATAGCGCGCCATAGCGCCGAATATTGCATTTTTGTCCGCTACAGCGCCCTCATTTCGTATAGGGACCGCTATAGCACACCATAGCGCTTAAAACTGCACTTTTTGGCCGCTACAGAGCGCCACAGCAGCCAGAAAATTGAATTGACCATATCGTGGTCATCCAAACTCCAAATTCAAAAATTTAAAGTGCTAGAAAGCTTAGAATTTCAGTGCCTACAATAATATAAAAATAAACCCTAGAAAAATCAGAAATGACCAAAAGACTCATAATCATAATTAGGTCATAACTTGGCCAATTGAGATCCAATTTGGGTCTACTACTAAACAAAATACTCAGTATGATATAGGGAAGCTATAGCCACTGAGTTTACTAAATTTAGACACCAAATAAAAGAGTTAGAGCTTCTTGACCCCTCTTAACTTAGAAAATTTACAAATTTTCCCTTAGAAATTTAATTGGCTATAACTAATTCATTAGACCTCAAAATTTAGTGTTCTTGAACTCTATGGAATCTTTGAATAGTAACCAACAATAAACTGTATAAAAATTTATGTTTCATTAAATGTAAATTACAAAATTGCCCCCTTAGGTCAAAACCCTTAGTTTGGACCCGTTTCTTGTCCAAATTTAGTGTACTTACTGTCTATCTTTATGTTAGACAGTAAGGAATCATTTAGTACCAAGAAATCTCAATTTGGAGCTCTAAATCAAAAAAGTAACTTTTAGACTCTTAAGTAGGGGCAAAATGGTCATTTTGCCTAAAATTTAGCTTAAGTGTCCTTAACCTCTAATCTATATTTTAAATCACTCAAACTAGTATTAGAACTGTATTAAAATCATTTAAGTGAGAAAAATTAGCCATTAGGTCAATTTAGTAAAACTTCTAAAATTTCTCTAAGTCTTTTCTTAGGGTCTTTTCACCTCATATTAGAACCATTCTTGAGATTAGGACTAGCTCATAGATTAGATTTCATTTATGGGATAAGTGGGTTATCCAATGAATGAATCTTTGGTTTTATTAATTTCTAGAAATTTTACAACTTATTTTGATTATTATGTCTTTTAACCCTAGCTTTAAGATAAGGAGATTCATCCTATTAAGTTTGATTTGCTTAATAGGATCTACCTTAATTAATACATCACTTTTAGACTGAAATCTAGATCTTATGTCTTAACTGTTTTGGAGTATGTGATTAAGCCCAATCTCGTGGTGTTTAATCCATAATCGATAGTCTAGTAGATCTTGATCAGATCTTAGATAGAACGTCTGAATTCATCAAATTAGGATGTTATGATTTATTGATTCAACTCGTAGTCGTACTTGATTGAATTAGATTAGAACCTGATCAGTTATAATCCTTTTAATTTATAAGGCCGTGCTTCTAAGTTACACTTGATAGTAAGAATTGAAGATCTTGAACTTGTGTAACTTAGAATAGTTAGAATAGTTTGATTAGATAACAGTAGTATCACCATGTTAGAGAGTCTCTTGCTCACTTGATTAATTTTTGTTGCTACGCATTCTATATTTTGTGCTTAATTCCTTGTTCATATCATATAAGAGAACTTTGTGCATGAAATGAAATTTTAGAATAATTAGGATAACAGTTACCTTTAGGTTCAGTATATTTAGTAGATTCGGGTGCACATTTACCCTAATGGACAGGAGTAAGGAGTAATAAGGATGCTTAACATTACTCATTGAGAAGTGTGTGTTAAGCTTGGAACCCATATAGTCTTGCAGACGTGCTTGACTCCTCAGTTATTTCTGGACGAGTCCACAGAAACAAAATAAAATAACTAAAAGATTCTGCATTTGTATTTACTACCTCCTTAATTTTGCTGCAGGATTCTGTCTACTTTAGCCCAGAAAGGCTATGGGAATTTTTGTCTGCCCAAGCCCAGAAAGATTTTGGGGATTTCATCGGCCTGATGGCCATCTTTCTGATATGGTAGTCTTTACATACCTGTTTCAGTTTTTAGCTTATTGTGTACTGTGTTCTGATGTATATTTTAATCAGCTATTTTCCTTTACTTACTTGCTCAGTTGTACGTATTTATAGGATGCTAGATTTTACTACTTACTATATATACCATATTCAGATTTTTGCCTTTAATCAGCATATGTCATATGATCATGAGCATGTTTAGGATTAAACTTTACTTTCAATACTTTTACTTACTGCAGTATATATATGTATATGCCATTTTCTTGCTTAATTGTTGAGGTGTGCCTTTGCCTCATTTGTTGTTTAGTTATAAATACTGTATTTATAATTTATCCAATTTTTGTACGCCTACTGCTCCTACTGCTTTAGTTTACCTTTTTGTTTGCTTAAGTTAAAGTGGTGACATTAATAACTCATATAAAATATTCAGCATAAATTATACTTAAACAATTATCTAACAATATTTTTTTTTATTGGCTGGGGCCCTGGTATTATGAAACCGATAATGCCAGATTCAGATAGGTTTGAGGAGCTAGGTGTTGAAGCAGAGGTGCCTTACTTAGAGGAGGAGCTTTAGCCAAGAGAGCTGGATATTGCTTAGTTCCTTTTAGCTGCTTGTGAGGACGAGTGATTTATTTTTTAGTCTTTTAAACTATTTTAATGTTGTAATAATACAGGTACCCTTGACTATGTGTTTGGATTAATATGCTGATTATTCTGAGTATATTTCCTGGTATTCATACTGTGATGCTTGGATATTTCTCATTTTTTTTAAAGTACTTCTGCACTCTGTATATTTTTCTTAGATAGTGACTAATATTGGATTCTGTGCTTACTCCTTCCCTTATTAGGTGAATTATGGATTCCATCCTAATCTAATAATAAGTGAAGGGTTAGCTAGAGTGACACACCACCCCTTAGCTTAATCTTATGGATTAAGGGGTGGGGCACCACAAATCTCCATCCTAATCTTGATCTTAAAGTGTTAATCAAGTCATTATAAGTCATCTACTAAGACCTAGTCAAAATCAGGAGTTAAATAGATCAAGTCCTAATTTTTGGGAAATCCATAAATTCTAGAAAATGACATATATAAATTGACCTCATATCAAAAATCAAACTTCGTCATTGCGCTCATTACCCCCAAATTAACTAGGGGTGATGTTTTCGAGTCAATCAGAAGCCGTCAAAATTTCAACAAATATTCTAATAATATTTAATACCCCAAAAATTAGAAAATTAAATACTCGTTATAATTAAAATCTAACTTCGTCGTTGCAATCCTCACCCTCGGATTAGCCAATGGTGAAATTTTGGGTTTTTTTAGAAGTCGTTGAATTTTCTTGAATATTTTAATATATTTAAATTAATTCAAAAATTGAGATATTTATTTCAACCTTAAAATCAAAATCCAATTTCGCCGTTGTGATCATCACCCCCAAATTAGCTAGGGGTGATGTTTTGGATATATTTGGAAGTCGTCGGATTTTCACAAATATTTTAATATAATTAAATACCCTGTAAAATAGAATAATTAAATAATCGTCGGAATCAAAATCTGACTTCGTCGTTGCGATCGTCACCCCCAAATTAGCTTGGGGTGAATTTTTGGGAATTTTCGAAGCACGTTTCTAAAATCAGAATTTTTAATTAATTAAAGAAATAAATAATTATTTATTCATAATTGCATTTTTTTCCTTTTCATTCTTTCTCTCTCCTAATTGGCTATTCCATTTGACTGGCCTTAACTCCACTTTCGGCTGACCCATCTCCTTCTCCCTCATTAATTGAAAGCTTTGATAGCTATGGCCATCCATCTTTCTTCCCCTCTCCTTAATGGTAATGTTTGATGACCATAGTCATCCCTCTTCCTTCCCTCCGTTCTAGCTTATGATGGTTTTTCCCTTTCCTTCTCCTCCTATAAATGGAAGCTCAGCTCTTCCTCTCCATTATTGGCCATCAAGATAAAGCTCCCAAGCTTCCACTCTTCCCCCCATTGTTGAGCTTTGTGCTAAAGAAGAAAAAGAAGAAGAAATTCCTCCGTCAAGCTTTCCAATGTTCCTTCTTTCTCTTTTAAAGGCTAAGGTACCCATTTGTTCTCTTTCCTTGATTATTTTATTCCTCTATTATGCTTATTCGCATATTTAGACATCCATGATTAAGTATGGAAGCCATTATAGTTCTTCAAAGTAATATACTTAATGCTCTGTTTTTCGTCCATTATGCACACCCCTGCATTTATCACCATTGTTCATATAGCTAGGATGATCCGTTCGTGTCGATTTTGGTGTCAATGGAAATGTATCAAAAAAACTTTTCCATTGATATCTGACACCGCTCTTAGAATTCTCTGGATTGAGAGTATTTGAGCTCGAAATGTGACCATTCACGGTTTTCGCACAGGCGAAATCACCGTCGGGAGCTACAGCGCGCCGTAGCGTCCAGAAAATTCATTTGACCATATCTTAGTCATTTAGACTTCAAATCCAAAAATTTAAAGTGCTAGTTAACTTAGAATTTCAGTGCCAACAATAATCTAAAATAATATTTAGGTTTTGAATTCTAAAAAAATTATAAATTACCAAAATACCCTTAACCTTAATTAGATCATAGCTTGACCAATTGAAGTCCAATTTGGGTGTACTCTCAGTTAAATTACTCAGTGTGATATAGGAAAGCTATAGCCACTGTGTTTGCTAAATTTGAACATCAAATGAAAAAGTTAGCGTTTGACCCCCTTAGCTTAGAAAATTACCAAATTTCCCTTGGAAATTGAAATGACTATAACTAATTCATTAGACCTCAGAATTTAGTGTTTTTGGACTCTATAGAATCCTTAAATAATAACTAATAGTAAGCTATATAAAAATTTAGATTTCATAAGGTGTAATTTACTAAAATGCCCTTTATGTCAAAAATCTTAGTTTGGATCCATATGACTCATTTATTATCCAAATTTGATGCACTTACTAACTATCTTTATGTTAGATAGTAAGGAATTATTTGACAATAAGAAATCTAAATTTGGAGCCCTTAATCAAAAAATAACTTTTTGGACCCTTAAGTAGGGGGCAAAATGACCCCCAAAATTTAAGTTAAATATCTTAAACCCTTAAAATACCCTTTAAAATCATTAAAATTAGTAATATAACTGATTTAGGATCAATTTAAGTCATAAATCCCAATTTGTAAAATATCTCAATTTTTGGTTTGAAAATTCATAAGTAAGGTTAATATGCTGTACTTAGCTAAATCTATCTCTAACCTCCCCAATTAAATAAAATCAGTAAATGTGAAGGAATTCAACCAATTCTTAGAAATTTTTCAAGTCTTATCATTAGGAATTCTCACTTCACCTTAGGATTAGTTCCTTAAGAATAGAATTAAATATTAGATTAGATTTCATTCATTAAATAATGGGGTTATTCAATAAATAAATCCTTAGTTTTATTAATTTTTAGATTTTATAACTTATTTGGATTATTTTATCTTTCAATATTAGATTTAGGATATGAGATTCATTCTATTAAATCTGATTTACTTAATAGGATTTACCTCAATCATTAATTCACATTTAAATCTAACCTAAATTATAAGTCTTACCTTTGGGATTATGTGATGAAGATCAATCTCGTGGTGTTTAATCTATAATCTCTATCTTAGTAGATTTTGGACAAGCTTTTAGTTTAGAATATATAAACTCATAAACTAGGTCATGATGATTTATATAGTCGACATTGATTAATTATATTAGGACCTAGCTAGTCATAATATTTTGTAACCTATAAGGACGTATTTCTAAGTTACACTCGATAGTAGGAATTTGAGATCCTGAACTTGTTATCCACTTACTTGAGTAAATGCATATATTAGATGTTAGACTTTACTGCTTATTATATATACAATTTTTAGATTTATATTTTAAATTAGCACATGTCATATGATCATCAACATATTTAGGTTAGACTTTTCTTTTTAGTATTTTCATTTACTGTATTATATATGTATGCCACCTTGTTTAGTTTACTTGAGGTGTGTTTTTGCCTCAATTTTACTTAATTATAAATATTATATTTATAACTTATCCTCATCCCACTGTATGCTTACTTGCTCCCATGCTAGATAGATGTTTCATTTGGTTTAGAGTAAAATGGTGATATTAACGAATACTTAATAAATTACTTGCCTAAAATATACTTAGACAAATTATCTAATAAGAATTTTCTTTTATTGGCTGGGGCCCTGGCATTGTGAAACCGACAGTATCAAATCTTATTCAGTTTGAGGAGCCAGTGCCTGAGGAGGAGCCTTATTTAGAGGGGATGCAGTTGTGGGGACCCTCCTCATGCCAGATTGATATCAGAGAATCAGCCTCGCATGAGGTTCCCCATCGATGAATCCGATTGAGCAGTTTAAGTAGTACAGTAAGTAAGCAGAAATAAGATCATCCATTCAATTAAAATAAGATAACATCACATAGTTTAATTTGTTACAACAGCATAAAGAAAAAATAAAATAAGAGATATGCTGAGCCGATCCCCCTCACTTCTCAGCTACCTTGATCTCCACTAGCTCCTGACCTGGCACATAAAAGTGCGGGCATTGGAATACCAATTAGTCCCGTAGACTAAGTACAAGATATCAGCAAACATTTATAAAAACGTTATCGATAAGCAATAAATGGATAAATACAGGAAAATATGCGGAGATTTTATCCTGCAAAGCAAATTGTTATGTTCACAAAAAAAATAATGTGTTAAATTTTATCTCAATATATCACATGAATTAGTATAATATGATATGCCTTACATCAGTAAGCATAATCGTAAACAATTTATCATATTGGGCAAACACAGAACCTTGGTGTCAGACAGAATATGGATTCATATCATAACAGTATACCGTACTGTGCCCCATAGGCTATAGCACGCTCCCTTATCTCCCCACTTGGCTAGCCGCCATAATTCCCACCCAAGCCACCGTTTCAAGAACTCAAAATAATACATGCATTCTCACGACATTTCATTCAGTATTTAAAGTGACAATAATGGATAATTTAAAAAGGAAAGTAAAATTAAATATAATGCTCAAAGCAGTGCAAAAGCATTTCAAAAAAAGTAAGTAAGAAATAAATATAAGAAAATATTCAGTACCTTTCTTATGTGATCTTCAAGCTACCTGCATATTTACTATTTAATCTAGTTAGTGATTAGTTGATTAATCATCCTAGTAGGTGTACAAGTTTTATTTTATTAGGTTATACAGGTGATTACGAGCACAACAATGGTATTTTAGTTAAAATTTGAAAATGACACGCTTTACGAGGCAAAATAACTTTTTAAATTTTTGATGTCAAATCAAAACTCTGATAATATTTTCAGAATCCTTGAATTTTTCTGATCATTTTAATATATAATTTTACTATATTTGGACTCCTATTTTGAAAGATATGAATTTTTGAAGTTTTGAGAATATTTTGAATTTTTACTATTTTTGGGTTGACGGAATATTCCGTTACCGTTAACGGTTTCCGCTAAGTTACCGTTAACGTTAACGCTAACGGTACTATAGCTGACGGAAAGGGAACATTCCAGGAATATTCCCTTTCCATTAACGGAATGCATTAACGGTGGATGACGGGTGCCACGTGGCGACCACGTGGCTGACACGTGGCTGCGGGCACACAGAAATCTGCCACGTGCCATCTGGTGACACATGACTGCCACGTGTACAGACAGAGACTTCTTAGCTGCCACGTGGCAGTTACTGTTCATCTTCTCCGACATACCCGACGCGAACCTCCGCCTCCAGCGAACTTCGGGAGCTTTTTCCGGTGAACTCCGGCGATCTTCCGACGATCCGATAGTTGCCTCCCCTAGGGCTCACTGAGGCCTTTAAATAGGCGGGGGCACCCCGCTCATAGGCTCCATCGCCGCCCCGTCGCCAAACACCGGCATGACACGTGACAGTCATCTGTGCATCGGTGTTGCGGTGCTGCCATGTGTCACCACGGGGACCAGACGCGTCATGCAGCTGCCACGTGGCACCCCTGGTTTGTGGTGCAATCAGGTGTCGACATGTGGCATCACGGTTCCACGAAGATGCCACGTGTCTGCCACGTGGCACGATCCTGCTGGTTCTGCGCGATCCGATGGTGCTGATTGGTCCGATCCGGTGTCCGCTGTTCGGACCCGAACCACAGATTTCACGCCATATTTAATTAATAAATTTTTAAATTCCGAAAAATACAAATTTAATTAAAAACTTTAGGAAAAATTTAATTCTAAATATATTTTGCACATTTTTCGTCCGTTGGAGCTCCGAAAAATCTGAAATTTTCCCTCATAGCTAATTTTGACGTTTCGGACCTAAATTTTCGGTCAAAATTAAATTTTGAGGTATAAAACAATTTTAAATTTTTTTGGGAATAGAAATATTATTTTTAATTAATTAATTAATTAATTTATTTATTTAATTAAAACTTTAGGATATCATAACTTTGAATATATTGATCCAAACATATTGAATATAAGTCTCATTTTACGCAACTGCTCAAAAAAATAAAATCTGAAATTGAAGATTATTTAACATAGTGACATTTTAGGTCTTAAATAAACCCCCATAACTTTTTACCTAGTTACCAAAACATAGGCAATATGGATCTTAAAATACTTACAAAAATAGTCCCATCACTGTGATAGTATTAGTTTTCCTATTTTGAGCTTAGTTTGTAAAGTGACATTTTAGACTTTCTCCCAAAATGACCAAAATGCCCTTGATCTTCAATTAACTATAATTTGGTCAATTGAACTCCCAATTAAGAAATGCAAAGTGCTACCTAGCTTAGAATTTTAGTGCCAACAGTAAACTACAATAATATTTAAGTTTTGAACCCTAGAAACCCTAAGTTCCCAAAATATCTCTAACCCTAAATATATCATAACTTGACCAAATGGAATCCAAATTGGGTCTACTCATAGTTAAAGTGCTCAGTGTGATATAATAAACTATAGTTGCTGAGTTTTTTTTTTAGCAGTAATTATATTTAATGATGACACGAGACATCACAGTCTTCCCTCCTTAAAAGGGATGTCGTCCCCGACATTGACTATTTGTAAATTTTTAGTAAGCTATTAATGAGGCATAGTAGTAACGTGTTAATTCAAATTAACTTGCGAGTCAAACAGTTGAGGGTACTTCTGGCGTATCGCTTCATCGATTTCCCAAGTAGCTTCCTCTTCCGCATGATTTCGCCACTGGACTTTAATCATGGGGATTGAGCGGTTGCGCAATCATTTTAAATCTCTCCCCAAGATCTTGATTGGTTCTTCTATGATTGTGAGGTTCGATCGTATCCCTTCTGTGGGGACCGAGATACACTGGGATGGTTTTTGAATGCATTTTCTCAAAGTGGATACATGAAAAATATCATGCATCAATGAGTATTCTTCTGGAAGCTTTAGCTTATATGATGATGACCCTATCCTTGCCGTTATTTCAAAAGGTCCTACATACCTAGGGCTGAGCTTGCCGGTTATTCCAAACCTTTGAACTCCTTTTATCGGACTAATCTTCAGATAAACAAATTGCCCGACTTGGAATTCTAACGGGCGATGCCTCGCATCGTAATATTTCCTTTGCCTGTCTTAAGCAGTTAAGATCCTCTGTTGAATAGTACTTATCTTCTTATTTACTTCCTCTACTAGCTCAAACCCATAAAGCTGGGAATTGTCGACCTCCGTCCAGGCTAAAGGAGTACTGCATTTTCTCCCATACAGCGCCTCGTAATGTGCCATGCTGATGCTAGCCTAGAAGTTATTATTATAGGTGAATTCGACTAGTGCCAGATGATCCTCCCAACTCCCGCCAAAGTCAAGAATGCATAGTCATTGGAGATCCTCTAATGTCTGGTTTACCCGCTCCGTCTGATCATCAGTATGAGGGTGAAAAGCAGTGCTCATGGCGAGATTGGTCCCCAAGTCCTGATGTACGGCTTGCCAGAATTGGGATGTGAACTTGGTATCTCGATCTGATACTATAGTTTGCGGAATTTCGTGCAATCAGACGATCTCTTTTATATAGATCCTGGCAAGCTTTTCTATCATGCATGTCTGTTGATTTGGGATGAAATGAGCTAATTTGGTTAATCTATCCACCACCACCCAAATAGAGTCAGCTCTAGATCTAGTCCTTGGCAGACCGACAGTGAAATCCATGGATATGTCTGACCATTTCCATTCTAGGATTTCAAGGGGGTGTAGAAGTCCACCAGGGTGTTGGTGTTCTGCCTTAACTACACAATAAGTATGATATCTGGACACAAACTCTGAAATATCTTTTTTCATCCCAGGCCACCAAAATAATTTCTTCATGTCTTGGTACATTTTATTATTACCTGGATGTATGGTATATCCAGAGTTGTGAGCCTCGGCTAATACCTTTGCTTGCATATCCTTGGGCACCCAAATTCTATTACCTTGGTAAATATACTGCCCTTGCTGAAGATGTAGGTCTGTTAACCGTCCTTGCTCTATATTCACCTTCAATTTTGGGTATTCTTTGCTCTTTATTTGAGAGATCTTTATGCATGTTGGCAAAGTAGGTTCAGCAGTACTTTCTTCGAGAATTGCATTCAGGATCTCTCCTTGGGTTGGCGTTATGCACATCTTTTGAAATTCTACTAATAATGGACTGAGAGAAAGGATGTTGTTTAAAGTTGTTTTTCTGCTAAGAGCATTAGCGACTACATTGGCCTTACCGAGATGGTACTGAATATCTAGATCGTAGTCGCTTATTAATTCTAGCCGCCACCTTTGTCTACAGTTTAGCTCCTTCTGAGTAAATATATATTTTAAGCTCTGGTGGTCGGTAAAGATTTCGCATTTGAGTCCATATAGATAATGCCTCCATATCTTTAAAGCGAATATTACTGCCTCAAGCTCTAAATCGTGAGCGTGATAGTTATTCTCATGATCCTTTAGCTGTCTTGATGTGTAGGCCACCACCCTACCTTCTTGTATGAGCACGCAACCCAAGCCTATTTTGGATGCGTCAGTGTAGACCTGGAAGTCCTTCCCTTCTTGCAACATGGTCAAAACATGTGCAATAGTCAGAGCTTCTTTTAGCTTAAAGAAGGAGGCTTCGCACTCTGAGTCCCATATGAATGGCATTCCCTTCTGAGTTAACTTTATAAGCGGTGCAGCTATCTGCGAGAAATTCTTCACAAACCTTCGATAATACCCGGCGAGGCCTAGAAAGATGCGGATTTCTGTTACTGTGGTTGGTTGGGACCACTCCTGGATTGCACTTATCTTGTTCTAATCTACCCTTATGCCTTCGGCATCAATAACATGCCCAAAAATGCTGCCGAGCTTAACCAAAATTCGCATTTATAATATTTGGCGTAAAGCTGGTTAGCTCTTAACACTTCTAACACAGCTCTCAGATGATTCTCATGGTCATCTTCGGATTTGGAGTATATTAAAATGTCGTCTATAAAGATGATCACAATTTTATCTAGAATGGGCTTAAGGACTCTTTACATCAAATCCATGAAGACTGAAGGTGCATTTGTTAAACCAAAGGACATTACCAAGAACTCGTAATATCCGTAGCGAGTCCTGAAGGCAATTTTTGGAATGTCCTCCTTCTTTACACGCACTTGATGATACCCTGATCGTAAGTCTACTTTGGAGAAGACATTAGCTCCAGTCAGCTGATCAAATAGGTCATCGATGCGAGGGAGTAGATACTTGTTTTTGACTGTTACCTTGTTAAGTTCCCGGTAATCTATACACATCCTCATTGATTCATCCTTCTTCTTTACAAATAGCACTGGCGCTCCCCATGGCGACATGCTTGGCCGAATAAGGTCATTAGCTAGTAATTCCTGTAATTTGTGTGTTGAGTTCTTGCAACTCCTTCAGTGCTAAACAATATGGTGCCTTGGACAGTGGTTGAGTGCCATCGATTACTTGAATATCAAAATCCACCTCTCGTATCGGGGGTAATCCAGGCAAATCTTCGGGAAATACGTCGGCAAATTCCTTGACCATACGAGTTTCCAGCAATCCGACTTCTGACTCGGATTCACTCGCCATGGTGATCAAATAGGCTTAGCATCCCTTATTTATTAATTTTCTAACTTTAATAGCATTAATTAGTGATGCGGCAGTTCCAAGTTTCCCCATAAATGTCACCGGCTTCCCTTTACTTTTTATCATGATTTTCTTTCTTTGGCAGTCGATGGTGGTCTATGCCTACTTAACCAATCTATCTCTAATATAATATCAAAGTTTTCAATTGGAAGAATTTGCAGTACGGCTTCGCACGCCTTGCCATCAAGAGAGATATCACAACGGCATGTTCTTTGGGTGGTCATATAAGCCCCAGAAGGTAGCCCCACGCTTAGCTTGTTGGTCAAATATTGACAGGGCAACCATATTCTTTTCATAAATTTTTCTGATATAAAGGAATGGCTGGCTCCTGTGTCAAACAAAATATTGCATGGAAAAATATCAAAGTGAATGATACCTGATACTACTTCATTATCTTCTGGTGCCAGGACTTGTGTGAGCATGTACACCCTTGTTGGGGCCGCTGGGCGTGAGGAAGATGGCCCTACTAGAGTTGAAGGAGTTGCAACATTGCGGGTGGAAGTTGGCGCTTTTGTTGGCACTACATGCCGAGGCCAGGAGGTAGCGTTATTAGGTGGCACTGAGACTATATTTTGAGTTGGAGCAACCTCGGTCCTTCCCTTAGGAATGACGTCTCCATATACAGTCTTGTACGCTCGACAACGTCGATAGCTATGGCTAGGACGGCCACATTGGTAGCATTGATTCCCACCATGGTAGCAGCGGCCTAGCATGTGTGGTCGAGAGTATTCTCCTTCCATGTGGTTCTTGGGGACATCGGTGGATAACTGAAACACTCGAGCCGGAGGATTAGGTCTGAACCTCTTGAAGTTGCCTTGATTTGCTTCTGCGTGAAAGGGTCTTCTCCCTTGCCTTTCGGGATCCTCTGCTCATTGTGCTCTAGCAAGGTTGCAAATTCCAGAAGATCGGCGAATCGGGTGTGCCTTATTAGAATTAGGCTGGTGCGAATGGAGTCTTTTAGCCCTTCCAAGAATTTGTTGCATCGGGCTTCTTCAATGTCCACGAGCTTGGGAGCTATAACAACTCAAGTTATTACCTTAGTCAATTAGGATTAATCGTAGTCTTAAATCTAATCCTAAGTGCTAATTAAGTCATTAGGAGCCAACCCCTAAGCCCCGGTCCAAATCAGGAGTTAGATGGATCGAATCCTGATTTCCGAAAGATCTAGAAACCCTAAAATTTGACATATTCAAAATAATCTCAAATCGAAAAACAGACTTCGCCATTGCGCTCATTACCCCCAAATTATCTAGGGGTGATGTGTCATCAAAAATTTGACGAATATTTTAATAATACTTAAATACCCCGCAAATCAAGAAAATAAAATACTTGCCGGATCAAAAATCTGACATCGCTGTTGCGTTCCTCACCCCTCAAATAGCTAGGAAAATATATTTAAAAATTATGGAATTTATTCAAAAATATATATATTTTTTATTATTTAACGACACCATTAGATTTTAACGAACGCCGTCCGCTGTAATTGACGGCGCCGTCTGATCAGACGGCGCCATCGCAGCCGTTGGATCAGACGCAGATCCAACGGCTACGGGGCCATCTTCTTTCTCGCGGAGTCTGCCGCTACCACGCGGCGGTTCCGCCACGATCCTGGCCAGTCTGGGGCACGGCACGCCTCGACCAGTCCGTCCGCTGGTCCATAAGGATCCTCCCAGTCATCCCGAGCTTCAATTTTCCAAGATCGCGCTCGGGAGCCTCTGGAAGCCAGTCGTCCGATCCCGAACCCTCGAACTCCCCAAACCATTCGTCAATCAGGTACCTTATCTCCCTCGATACTCCTCCGTTAATTGCAAGATCGATTCGTAATGTTATTCCTCTCGCCCGATTAGGGATCCACCGGCTCCGATCCATGTTAACCCAACAGGATCGATGGCGATTAGGATTAGGTCCACAGAAGAAACTGTTAGGAACCCTCGTCTCATAACCCTAGACCTAGGGTTGGCTCTAGCCGCCACCTCCGGCCACCTCCGGTGTAGGTCCGCCCGCCGACGGGTAGTCCTCGACGAGGGCTACCGTCGGCCGAGCAGGCCAAGTCGGTCCGGCGCCGGGAAGGCCGGCAAAAGCCGTGCCCTAGGTGCGGTCTTCGGGACTCTCCGCGAAGCGGAGGAAGTCCGAGTCGGGCCAGGTCGACCCGAGCCCGACCCGATCACCCTCGGGTCCGCGTAATCCCGGGTGGGGCTCGCAGCGCCATGTGGCGCTCTCTAGGTGCGACACGTGGCAGTGTGGGGCCCACCACCAGAAGCCGCAACCTTTCAACTTTGGCTTTGGGGCCGCAGTGCCACGTGGCACCCTCGGGCGCTGACACGTGTCATGTGGGCCCACTGCCAGAGCCGCATCTTTTCAGCTTTGGTTATGGGGCCCACAGTGCCACGTGGCATCTTCAGGTGCGACACTTGCATCAGTGGGGCCCACAGGAAGAGCAGTGCCCAATCGGGGACTACCACGTGGCAAAGTGGGACCCACTGCCCAATTGCACGTCAGTTGTGGGACCCACCACGGCTCCTGTGGCCAATCATAGAGCCTCATGTGGCAGCTGTGGGGCCCACTATCAATTCAGATGATTAATTAAATTAATTAATTAGTCATTAATTATAATTAGTAGTTAATTAATTATAATTAGTGTTAATGACCTTTAAGCAGTAACATTATGTAATTAATTAATTAACTATAATTAATTAACATAATCAGTTAATTAGAGGATAATTAGGATTATTTTAATATTAATTAAATATTAACACGAATTAGTAATAATTAATTAATATTAAATAATAAAGCTATAATTAGTATTAATTAATTAAGATTAATTATTCCTAATTAAATATTAATAAATAATTAAATTAATTAAATAGTAATTAACTTAATCCTAATTGAATGGTAATAAAAATAATATTATATTTAAAATAATTAAATAATAGATTAATTAATAATTAATTGATAATTAATATTAATTACAGATTAATTAATTAATTATTAAATACAGAAAAATATAATTTGAACTTTAAGAATGAATAGTAAATTAATACAAATTAAATAAATAAATAGTAAAATAATACAAATTGCATTTTTAAATAGTAATTTAGTTAATTAAAATTAAATAAAACTTAAAAGTTTAATAATTTTTTATAGGATGATTCAAATATATCTAATATAGGTCTCATTTTACTCAGAAAAATAAAAGGAATCAAATGACATAATGCAAAAATTAGTTTTATGGTACACATAACGAAGTAGCATTTTATGACCTATTTAAGACCCCATAACTTTTGACCTAGTTGACCAAACATAGTCAATATGGATCTTAAAATACTCAGGAGAATAACCCTATCACTGTAGTAGTATTAGTTTTCCTATTTGGGTATCAGGATAAAAAGTCAACCTTTGATATCATAGTTGACTAATAAAAATTGACCAAAATGCCCTTATGATTCAAATGGCCATAACTTGGTCAATTCAACTCCAATTTTGAAAATTCAAGATGCTAACTAATTTAGAATTTCAATGTTTTCAATAAATTGAAATAATATTTAGGATCTTAACCCTAGAAATTTAGAAAATGACCAAAATACCCCTAACCTCTATTAGATCATAACTTGACTGTTTAAAGTCTAAATTGAGCGTACTTACTGTCTATCTTCAAGTTAGATAGTAAGAAATCATTTAGAATCAAGAAACTTTAAATTAGACCCTTAAATCAAAAGTTGACTTTGTAGACCCTTAAGTAGGGGCAAAATTGTCATTTTGCCCAAAATTTAGGATAAGTACCCTTAACCTTTAATTAGCCTTTTAAAATACTAAAACTAATATTAGAACTATTTTAGAATCATTTAAGTGAGTAAAATCAATTATTAGCTCAAATCTGTAAAATCTTTAAAAAATCATTCTAAGTTTTTAGGATTTTACACCTCACATAAGGACTATTCTTGAGACTAGGATTAGATCATAAGTTAGAGTTCATTCATTGGGTAAATGGGTTACTCAATGGATGAAACCTTAATTTTATTAGTTTCTAGAATTTTACAACTTATTTTAATTATTTTGTCTTTTAACTTTAGATTTAAGATAGGAGATTCATCCTATTAAGTTTGATTACTTAATAGGATTTGCCTTAATTAGTAGATCACTTTTAGAATGAAATATAGAACTTGGTCTTATTCTTTTTGGATTATGTGATTAAGCCCAATTCTCATGGTGTTTAATCAATAATTATAATTTAGAATATCTTGATCAGATCTTAGATAGAGCGTTTAAATTCACAAAATTAGGATATATGATTTATTGATTCAACTCATAGTCGTCATCTGATTAAATTAGATTAGAACCTAATCAGTTCTAATCCTTTTAACTTATAAGGACGAGTTTCTATGTTGCACTCGATAGTAATAAAATGGAGATCCTGAATTTGTATAACTTGGAATAGTTAGAATTGATAAATTAGAAAACAAATGATATCACCATATTAGTAGAATCCCTTGCTTACTTTGATGATTGTTGCTACGCATTCCTTGATTTTTGTGCTATGTTTTCTTGAGCATATCATATAAGACATTTGACGCATAAATAAAATGTTAGGAAAATATGGAGACTCCTTAGATTCCTTGTGAAAATATTAAAGTAATTGATTAAAGATGATAATTGTATGTATTAGAGCTGCCTCTCAGTTATGTCTTCTTTGCCTAGTCTTAGATGACACTAGGAGAAGACTTTGTTTATATTTTCTTTGCTTAGTCTCCGTGTTGACATTAAGAGAAGATTTGTTATATTTTCTTGCCTAGGCTCCGTGATGACACTAGGAGAAAATCCTATATCCTGCCTAGTCTCAGATGACACTAAGAGAAAATCCTATATCCTGCCTAGTCTCAGATGACACTAGGAGTATATAGTTTTTGTGCCTTAACCTCCGTATTGATGTTAAGATCTTTTTGATATTTCAATGGGCTAGATTAGCTCTTTTTCTGTATGGTAGTTAGTACACAGATGTTTATATATATACAGTTTGATGTTTTATTTACTTTTTAGTATTTTTATTCAGTCAACTATTCCTTTATTCTGTTTATATACATATCTTAGGATATTAGAAATTTGCTGCTATTATATGTATCATTTTTGAGTTTAAGTTATTTAATTTGCATAGTTCTTTTGATCACCAGCATGTTTAGGATGTAGTATTTTCTTTTAGTATTTGTTTAGTCATTTACATATGCCCTACCTTGTTTAGCTTATACTTGAGGCATGTTTTAACCTCCTTTTTGCTTAAAGTTATAAATATTGTTTATAGATTTTTCCTTCTTATTGTGTTACTAGTTGCTCCCTTATTTGATATAGACGATGCTTAGAAATTATAAAATGGTGATATTACAAAACACATAAAATGTATCAGCTTAAAATGTACTTAGACAATTGTCTAACACAAGATTTTTCTCTTTTTGGCTGGGGCCCTACATTGTGAAATTAACAATGGCAGATCCTCTTCAGTTAGACGAACAGGAGCTATGAGTGGAGCCTTAACCAAAGAATGAGCCTTTGGAAGAAGTTGCTTAGAGTCTTTTATAAGTGAGGATGAGAGTCTTTTCATTTTCTTATTACTTAAACTTTAAATTCATATAATAATACATGTACTCTTGACTGTGTGATTGGGTCACTATGCTTTTATCTTGAGTTATATTTCATGCTTTTCATATTGTGATGATTGAATATTTTTTTATTTAAATCGCTTCTGCACTCTGTATGATTTTTCTTAAATAGTGACTGATATTTGATTCTGTACTTACTTCTTCCCTTATTAGGTGGATTGATGATTTCATCCTAATCTTTAGGGTCAGATAGAATATAAGTTCATATCATAACAGCATACCATACTGTGCTCCCCATAGGCTATAGCATGCTCCATTATCTCCCCAGTTGGCTAGCCCTGCCATAATTCTCACCCAAGTTACCGTTTCAAGAATCCAAAATAATGCATACATTCTCAAGACATTTCATTCAGCATTTAAAGTGACAGTAATAGATAACTTAAAAAGAAAAGTAAAATTGAATATAATGCTCAAAGCGGTGTGAAAGCATTTAAAAGAAAATAAGTAAGAAATAAATATAAGAAAATATCTGATACCTTTCTTGTGTGATCTTCAAGCTACCTACATATTTATTACTTAATCTAGTTAGTGACTAGTTGATTAATTATCCTAGTGGGTGTACAAGTTTTATTTTATTAGATTATACAGGTGATTACGAGCATAACAATAGTATTTTCGTTAAAATTTGAAAATTGCACACTTTACGAGGCAAAATAACTTTTTAAAATTTTGATGCCAAATCAAAACTTTGATAATATTTTCAGAATCCTTGAATTTTTCTGATCATTTTGATATATCATTTCACTATATTTGGACTTCTATTTTGAAAGATATGAATTTTTGAAGTTTTGAGAATTTTTTGAATTTTTACTATTTTTGGGTTGACGGAATATTCCATTACTGTTTACGGTTTCCGTTAAGTTACAGTTAACGTTAACGCTAATGGTACTGTAACTGATGGAAAGGGAAAATTCCAAGAATATTCTATTTCCGTTAACGGAATCCATTAACGGTGGATGACAGGTGCCACGTGACGACCACGTGGCTGACACGTGGCTACGGGCACACAGAAATCTGCCACGTGCCATCTGATGACACGTGGTTGCCACATGTATAGACAGAGACTTCTTAGCTGCAACATGTCTACCACATGGTACTGTGAACCGCCAAACTGCCACATGGCAGTTACTGTTCATCTTCTCCGGCGTACCTGACGCGAACCTCCGCCTCCGGTGAACTTCGGGAGCTTTTTCCGGCGAACTCCGGCGATATTCCGACGATCCGATGGCTGCCTCCCCTCTGGCTCCATTGCCACCCCGCCGCCAAATCCCGGCATGACACGTGGTAGTCATCTGTGCGTCAGTGCCGCGGTGCTGCCACGTGTCGCCACGTGGACCAGACGCGTCATGAAGCTGCCACGTGGCACCCCTGGTTTGTGGTGCAATCAGGCGTCAACACGTGGCATCACAGTTCCGCGAAGATGCCACGCGTCTGCCACGTGGCACCTGTGGGGACGCGGCGCAATAATAGATCGCCACGGGGCTGCCATGTGGCATCCGCGATTGTGCGGCACAACGGGGTGCTACAACGTGGCACGTGGTGATGCCGCGAAATAATAGATCACGTGTCAGCCACGTGGCGCTGCGGTTGCGTGGCACAATGGGGTGCTGCAATGTGGCACATGGTGACGCGGCGAAATAATAAATCTCCACGTGTCAGCCACGTGGCGCTGCGGTTGCGCGGCGCAACAGGGAGCTGCCATGTGGCACCTGATGATGCGGCTTAACGAGGTGTTGCCACGTGGCACCCTAGCCTCCACGTGGTGCCACATGGCACCCGTGTTTTAGACATTTTGCCACGTGATGCCACGTGGCACATGGTGTTTTTGTGTTTTGCCACGTGGCACGATCATGCTGGTTCTGGCGATTCGACAGTGCTGATTGGTTCGATCCGGTGTCTGCTGTTCGGACCCGGACAGCGAATTTCCTGCCATTTTTAATTAATGAATTTTTAAATTCCAAAAAATACAAATTTAATTAAAAACTTTAGGAAAAAATTAATTCAAAGTGTATTATGCGCATTTTTCATCCGTTTGAGCTCTCAAAAATCTGAAATTTTCCCTCATAGCTAATTTTGGCGTTCCGGACCTAAATTTTCGGTCAAAATTAAATTTTGATGTATAAAAATAATTTTAAATTTTTTTCGGAATGAAAATATTATATTTAATTAATTAATTTATTTATTTATTTATTTAATTAAAACTTTAAAATATCATAACTTTGAAATAAATCAAATGATGTAATTCAAAAATTCGATTCGAGGATTATTTAACCTAGTGATATTTTAGGTCATAAACAAACCCTCATAACTTTTTACCTAGTTACCTAAACATAGGCAATAAGGGTCTTAAAATACTCATGAAAATAGCCCCATCACTGTGATAGTATTAGCTTTCCTATTTGGAGCTTAGTTTGTAAAGTGACATTTTGGACTCTCTCCCAAAATGACCAAAATGCCCTTGATCTTCAATTAACCATAACTTTGTCAATTGAACTCCAAATCAAGAAATGCAAAGTGCTATCTAGCTTAGAATTTAATGCAACAGTAAACTATAATAAGATTTAAGTTTTTAACCCTAGAAACCTTAAGTTGCCCAAAATACCCCTAATCCTAAATAGATCATAACTTGACCAAATAGAATCTAAATTGGGTCTACTCGTAGTTTAGGTGCTCAGTATGATATAGGAAACTATAGTTGCTAAGTTTTTTTTTTTTTTTAGCAGTAATTCTATTTAATGACGACATGGGTCGTCACAGCAGCAGCCCGGTGCAGAAGACCTCTAGTTGCCTTTTTCTTCATTATGAGGATAAGTTATATTATCATTTTCAATCTTTTAAACTTTAATTAAATTATGTAATAATATACAGGTACTCGTGATTGTGTTTACTTTCTGCACATTATTATTTTCTGAACTATTTCATTTTATTTCATGATTGATGTATGGTGAATGGATGTAATCCTTACTTCTTATTGTTTTCGCACTCTGTATGAATATATAGATTTAGTGACTAATTTTTATAAATATTATGTGCACATCCTTCTCCTATTATTGGATTGTTAACCTTACCTAATCCAACGATACGTGAGTGATTTGCCAGAGTGACACTCCACTCCTTAGCCTAATGATTGCAGACCTAGGGTACAGAGTGCCACACACATCTTAAGAATATTATCAAAGGCCCAACAATAAGAGCCATAATTAAAATTTAAGGAAAGAATTTGAAGGTTAGCTCAATTATAAGAGCATAATCAAAAGCCTAATAAAGAGCCCAAATATTGGGCTTACTATATGTATTTTATTTTTATTAATATTGTATCTTTTTTATTTATTAAGGCACATATTTGTTCAGCCATATCATGAGAAAAATATTTAATATAAGTAATTAGAGTTACTCCATCACTAATTACCAACTGCCCATCTTTATCTTCAAAATTTCCTTCTATATTTTCCCTCCAAAGCTTATAGGACAAGAGATTTGTAGTGCTTATAAATATGAGCTAAAATATAATATAATAAAATAACTTAAATAAAAGAATTTTATAGTGAATAGCTCTCATAGTGCTTGGTGCTTGGTGGTGTCAAGTTTATTGCTTATCTTTGGTAAGTTTGGTTATTATCTTATTTATATTTTATTTTCTAACTATACTTTTATTCTTATAACCTCAAACCATCAACACTTCTTCTCTAGCATCTTAAGTATCCTTTAAAATTTTTAAATCATTATATAATCTCTCAAACATACTTTAAACTCCACCACAACCTCCATAGCCAAATTTGCAAACAGCTTGACCTAGTTTGGTTATTATCTTATTATATACCCCTCGACACCCATCTAAATGCCCTCAAACCTATTCATCTACTCCATATCAAAACTATACATCTTGAGCTACCTATATTAATTTAGTTCTAGCCCTTTATCCCACTAAAACCTCACCTATAAAAAGAATATTTTGAATCAGCCCAAACTAGGTTTGATCTAGACTAGTATTGTCTTTCCTTTAAATAGTTCATTCTAAACTTATAACCAACTCACTACAAACTCCAGAAATCATCTTTATACATTATCCTGCCCATCCATTTAAAATTTAAATACCTAAGTTACCTAAAAGGCAGCCCACTAGCAACATATTTTGCTATTAGAGCGAGGATGGGAAAGCTGAAAAAATAAATAAATAAACATCTCGGCATGAAGAATAAATTTTGGTGAAATCTTCTCGATAAGCTTTTGAGTCATGCCGAAAAATGTAAGGTAAGTTAATTTTTTTTATGACTTAATATTTTTCATATTAATTGCTTGGAATTTATCATATTACTTGCAAGTCTATAGTGTGTGCATGAACTCCAATTTGTGAGCACCATTATATAACATTGCCAATATCCTTGTGTGAATATACCTTAAATATTTACTTGAGTGAAAATATGAAAAGTGAATGTTCCACTTAATATTGAAGCGTTTACTTTGATGCGAACAAAAAAATTATATGAACTTCTTTACTTTCTATATTTGATATTTGTGGTAATATTAGTTACTTATTTTTCATCACTTAAATTAGTTTGTGATTCTTAAGAAAATAAGACTTTTAAATCTAGAAAAAAAAACATTTATTTGCATTAAACTTGTATGCATAAGGATAAGCTTGTATAAACTTAGTGTATTACGAAGTGAAAAAGAACTTTGCCAAAATAGCGTAAACAACCTGAGGAGAGCTTGGGACGTAAGTGGCCAAGTGCCCCCCTCCTCACCTCAAAATTCTTTTAACTTACAATTCTCATTATTTTTACATTTATATTTTATATTCTCAAATTTAGCATTTTTTTTTCTTCCTCATATTTCCTTATAAAAAAAATGGCTCCAAAGTCAAATTTTCAGGACCAAATCGAGAATTAGACCAAGATAGTAGATTCCTTAGATCTTAGGATTCATGAACATAAAACAAAGACTATGGAATTATTTAAGGAAAATAAAACTCAAATGCAAGAAATTAAAAATCAAATATAAATCATCTTAAACCTCTTGTAAAATAATAAAAATTTTGCTCCATAACCTTAACACACCTATGAAAGATGATGGCTCATACATTGATGCAAGTGATTACCAATCTCATGTTCCACCACCTTCCCAACCTCATCAAAGACAACTAAACCCTAAGAATGGAGAAATAAGAGACAACCAACGAGTTGCTAATAATTTTAATGATCCCTCTATGAGAGTTAAAATTGAAGCTCCTACTTATGATGGCACATATGATCCAAATAAATTCTTAGATTAGTTAACCCAAATGGATGACTTCTTTGATTGGTATAGTATGAATGATTATCAACGAGCTTCTTTTACTAAGATGAAATTGACTGGTCATGCTAAGATTTATTGGATAAATACTTTAACAAAAGAATAAATGTTATGAAGGACAAATCTTACTTGGATAGAGATAAAAGAAATGCTTAGGTCAAAATATTGTTCTTGACATCATAATAAGAAGTTACATGAACAATTAATGACTCTAAGGCAATGTTCTCTTTATATAACATAATACTTAAATACTTTTGAGGATCTAATTTTTAGGACCACTTATGGGGATAATGATTGGCTAGTTACTAATAAATTTATTATTGGGCTTAGAATGGAAATTTAAATTAAAGTTGAACTTTTTGATCTCCGAACCATAGAAGAAGCTTTCCATTATGCTCTACTTGTTGAACAACAAAATAATTCAACTTCTATAATACGAATTAGAGCTCAAGTGACTTCTAATTTAAATTAAAAGTCAACTATTAGACCCATTCCACCCTCTAGTTTAAACTATCCACCCAAAGAGGGAAGCTCTAATAATATTAAAGATATCAATTATTTTAACTATCATAAGAGAGGTCACATGCAAAACTAATGTAAGGCATAAATCTTATTGTTAGATGAAGTTCATGACCTTATAGATAAAATCTTAGAAAATGTTTATGATGATACCCCATTATTAGATGAAAAATTTATGGATGATCCTCAAATTAATGTGATGAGATGCCTTGCAATAGCTAAGAATGAAGAAGAAGATTGGAGGAGAAGGAATATCAATAGCTTTTATATTGTGTGCAATGAGCGAAGGTGTAGGTTAGTTATTGATGGGGGTAGTGCAATTAATGTTATCCCTAGCAATACTATATCAAGAGCTAATTTAAGAACTGAACCTCATCCCTAACCATTTCATGTTAGTTGAGTTAACCATACTTCGCTTCTTATCACTAGTTGATGTTTAGTTTCTATCAAGATTAGTAGTTAAGAGGATAAAATTTGGTGTGATGTGCTCCCTATGGATATCGCTCATATTATACTTGGGCGACCATGGCTTTATGACTTGAGTGTAATTCATTATGGTAGAGAGAACACATGTTTTTAAATATTACAAGAAAACCATCAAACTTTTTCTAGTCAAACAATAAGAGAAGATACCGTCTATAGCACCACATAAGCCAACATCTGATCTTCAACCAAAACCCACTATCAAGAAAGGAACGAAGCTTCAACTAATCGTGATAAGGGATTCTATGCATAATCATAGTTCTAGCTTATTTACTTATTCTTCTTCAATGTTTGATGTAATCTCAATGGATTTTGAAACTTTAAAAAAAGAATTTTATGATCCGACTAATGTTCACCTTTTACATATAAAAGAGGTTAACTTAAATATTAATGAGATTCCCATTCCTAAAGAAGTTTTACCTCTCCTTTTTGAATTTAGAGAAATTGCTCCAGAGGAACTCCCAAATGAATTACTACTACTTCGATCCATCCAACATGCTATGGACTTAGTTCCAGGTTCACAACTTCCAAACATTCCTCATTATATAATGAACCCCACAGAACATGCAGAAATTAAGAGACAAGTCACTGAGTGTGGCGACCTCAGTATTGAGTAGTTAAACCCAATATTGGCACGTCACCACAGCATGATACTGGATTAGAAGGAAGCTAACTCATATCACTAGGTGTCATGTTTGGCCAAGGATCATGAAGATGATCTTAAGTTAAGATGAGAAAGGTAATAGAATAATGATATATGTATAAAGAATGTGAATTCAAATGCATGATAATTAAAATGATGATTACAAATCAATGAGATCAAAGTAATTGCAATTATATGTGTGAAAGAAGAAAAGAATCACATAATAAATATTAAATTATAAATAGAAGAATACATGAATGGGATTAATTACAATTATGAGTAAAAAAAATGAAATATGTAGATAGATATACTTACAACCATTTGAAGTAAATGATAGTTGCAATCATAAATAGCAATAAGAGTTTGAAGTGATTGTAACATATATGTGAAAATGACATTTACAAGTAACAGTAAAATTAAGCATTCACATATAATATTAAAAGACTTACACTTAAGAGATGTATATGCAAATATGATATAAGTAGGTTTACAAATAAATACATGTAATAATTGATTTTATGAGCATAATGAAATGCATGAACAATTATGCAACAATAAAAATAGATATGATATGCAACAATTAGTTCAGTGAGCATGACATATTATTGAAATTCATCCACATATACATCTAAATTTATATTTATCCAAACTAAGTATTTAAATAAATAAAAGCTAATTCCAACATAAAATAAGTAAATACAACAATTAAATTTAGTTATTACATGCTAAAATTAAATATAGAATACGAAAGTAAAGTCTCTCTCTCACATTTAACATAAAAGCAAGTAAAATTAAATAAATGCAAAAGCAATTAAACTTTAGGCCCTTAGTCCAGCTCCACTAGCACAAATGCATCTGATTTATCATATTTTGACAATTAAATGTGATAAAACAAAGCTAATAAAAAGAAAAGTGTGATTAGACTAAACAGTCTAAGCATATTTTAAAATTGAGCTAAACATTTTAATATTTATTTTGGATATCACAACTAGTCATAATTTAAGTATAAACAACGGTGCAAAATGAAAGCGTATAAGTCTGGAAATGAAATAGACAATTTTAACCCTAGATCAATTTTACAATATTCACTCCATTAGCGATATGGAGAGTAATGGCTAGGTGACATGGCGAGGAGGTGGAGAGCAGGCTCTGGTAGCCATCAGTACTGAGAAAATCAACTTGTCGAGGAGGCGCGACTGGAATGAAGGTGAGTAGTTGTAACAACCCAGGTTGTTACTTTGCTCAATTAAGACTAATCTAAGTCTTAATTAAGGTTCTAAGTCACTAATTAAGTAATTTGAAGCAAATCTCTGAAACCTAGGTCAAACCAAGAAGTCAACAAAGTCAAAACATGAATTTTGGAAAATCCCAAAAACCTGGAAATTTGACTTTTTATTTAGACCTCAGATTGAAAATCTGACTTCACCATTGCATTCAGAACACCCAAATTAGCTAGGGGTGAAATTTTGGAGGCATTTGGAAGTCATTGATTTTCCGTCAAATATTTTAATATTATTTAAATACCCTAAATAATCAAATAATTAAATACTCGTCGAAACGAAAATCCGAGTGCGCCATTGCGTTCCTCACCCTTCAATTAGCTAAGGGTGATTTATTGGAAATTTTTGGGATGCATTTAATAGGTTAAATTTAATTAATTAAATCGGAATAATTTAATTAAAATATTATTATTTAAAAATTAACATTTAACGGCGCCGTTCACTTAAACCTGACGCCGTCGCCCAAATTCTTTTTCCGCCGTTCCATCTGACGGATCTCGCGGACCGTCCGATCGAAAGATCAGACGGTCACGCGATCGTCTTCCTCGTGAGCGCCGAGGGATGCAGCGCGTGTCCTGCATCTGGACACGCGGCGGAGCCGGCGCCACGCAGACCTTCCCACCGCTCATAGCCACCGCCTTAGAGCTTCTATAAGACCCCTATGACCTCAGCTTTTCTCGGTTTCAAACCGGAGATCCAAATCTTAAGATCGAGCCTCGTCCATTCGCAGCCGTCCAAATCTAAGGTACCTGATCTCCTAATACTTGCATTCCAATTAATTGCTTCCATTTCGAAACTCTATTTCATAATGTGGATTGACAATTTATCGGGACCGATTGAACTTTAAAGAGTTCGATCAATCCAATTTAGAAATTTCTAAACAGTATAAACCGTTAGTCGCCGAGTAGGGGATCTAGGGTTAGGTTTTTGCGAGAGCTGTAGTTCTTCTTCGGCGATGTTGAAGGTACCAATCGAAAGATCCCTTCAAGACCTTTCGATCGGTGTATGGCTTGTCGTCTGGCACCGCCGTCTTTGCCGTCGATTTTCAAACCCTAGTTTCAGCAGTCGGGGTCGAATGCGCGAGGAAGAAGATCTTTGGGCCGGTCGGGTCGGCCCGGGCCCGGCCCGTGGCCCGCGCCGCGTCGCTTTAGCTGCCACGGCGGGACCCACGCGCAGCGCGCCAGCCAATCCTGGCGCGACGCGTGGCCCGCGCGTCAGCGGACTGACTCGTGGGGCCCGCCGCTGTCTGCTCAGCCAATGAGCAGCCGCCACGTGTCCTGCAGAAAAGTAAATAATAAAATTAATTATATATAAATAAACGGTTAAATATAATCGAATTATATATATATAATAACAGATTTAATTAATTTAATGAAATAGTAATAATTAATTAATTAAATACCAAACTTTAAACTTAAATAACTCATTAAATATATGTCCGAATTATACAAATGAATATATCAAATTAATCAGAAAAATATAAGAAATTTAGTGATGCCATTCAATTTTTTGTAGGATTAATATTTTGCAAAGTGGTTATTTAGGTTTAATTTAATTTAAATTAAATGCCACAAATCTTATTTAGCTCATAACTTTGTGTAGATTGATCCAAATATACCCAATATGGGTCTTAAAGTGATCAGAAAACCCTAAGGATTAATTTGATAGTGTTTATTTTGCTGATTGGATTAGTTTGAACCTAATCACTTTTAGGACCAAACCCTAATTAGGTTAATTAACCCTAGACCTTCAATTGACCATAACTTGGTCAATTGAGCTTCAAATTTAATGATCCAAATATCAATTCAGATCAGAAAAATCTAATTAACAGTAATCTATAAAAATATTTTAGATCCAACGGTTAGATTTGCTAATCACCCTTAATTGCTCTAAATTTTGATTAGTGAATAATAACAAATCTAGTAACCCAATTTGAGAGTTTTAAATTTCAGAGGACTCCTAGATCCATTTAAAATCAATCCATAAGGTTGGATTAGTTTTTGAGTGATTAATTTTGTTAATCACTCACTAATTACCCTAAACCCTAATTAGGTCTTAACTTAGTCAAATTAGGTCCAAATTGAGCCTATCACATATCATTAAAAATCAGTGAGCTATTTGTAATTCATAGTCACTGATTTTGCTTGATTTGGATACTAATTGAAAAGTTATGATTTTTGACCTATAATTAAGGATCCCTTAATTAACCCTTAAACCCTAGATCTTGTATTGGCCATAACTTGGCCAATACTTTTCAATTTTTAGCAAATTTAGGTTCTATGGAAAGCTTAGACAGTAAAGGGCAATAATCTAGAAGAAAATTTAGCTTTCACTTAATCAAATTACTAAATTGCTCTTATGAGTCAAATCTACTAATTTGATCTCATATGGCTTAATAATCACCCAAAATTAATTTAGTTACTGTCTAATCTTATATTAGACAGTAAGAATCACTTTCCAAAAGAAAATTTCAGAATTTAAGCCCTAGATCAAAATTTGATCTTTTGAACCCTTAAGTAGGGACAAAATGGTCATTTTGCCCAAATATAGGGTTTAGCCTTTTGAAACCCTAATTTTAGTTTCTAATCACTAAAATCAGTAAATAAAATGATTTAGAACTGAAATTATTCAAATTTAAGTCTAAATTAGGTTTTGATTAAAATCTCAGAATTTGCTCTTTAAGAAAATTCCTAAGTCTTAAGAAGAGTTCTCTTTCCTTAATTATTTCTTAGATCCATCCTTAGGTCTTATAACATTAGTTAGGATGTGTGTCTTGAGAGATACTCTTAGTAATTAAGAACCTTAGATCTTAAGATTAGGAATAGATCTTAAGTTAGTATTCATCTATTGAGTAAATTGGGTTACTCAATTAGGTGAAATCTTGAGTTTTCTAGTTTATAGATTTTCTTAGTTTATTAAATGATTATTTGATCTTTAAACTTTAGATCTAAGAATAGAGATCTATCCTAATAAATTTGATTTATCATTAGGATTTGCCTTAATCTAATCTGTGAGTTTTGGGTTCTAAACCTTAGACCCTTATATTATACCTTTAGATTAAGTGATTAGACCCCATCATCTGGAATCTAATTCTTAATCTTTTCATCTTGATTTGGCTAATCAAGATGAGGTTGGGATGAATTAAAATACAAAATTAGGTCGATGATTTATTCATTTTAACCAAATAGTCGTCTTTTGATTAAGTTATAATTAGGACTTGGCCAGTCCTAATTATCTTCAACAAGTAGGATTCGTGATTCTAAGTTACAGAATGTGTAAGAGTTGTTGATTCTGAAACTTATGTAACTTAGAGTAGATAGAACGAATAAAGTAGACAACAAAGGATATCACCTGTATTTTAGATAGAGTTTCTTGCACTTTGATTTTGATGCTTCGCATTCCTTGATTTTGAGCCTTATACCTTGAATATATATTATGTACTTAAGATATTTGATGAATATCTTATGTCAATTTTGAACATTCATAAAAAGCATTGTGTTCGTTTCACAAGTGGTTTGTAAGGTGTAGCTTGATTAGTATACCTCTTCGATCAACCCGTTCGGGGTCGGCAACCTTTCGAGGGTTTAATGTCCGACAGTCTATTGGCCATGCCTAGTCCGAGTGATAGGATGGATAGACTCTTGCCCTACTGACTACAGAGTCAGGATTCTGATATGGATATACTAATTCAAGTACACTTACATTCAGTTCTGTCTTAGCTCATCAGGCTAAGAGTTTCAGTGATGTTCAGTTCAGAGTTTCTTAGCTTATCAGGCTGAGAATTGCTGAGTTCATACTCAGTTCAGATGACTTGTACAGTTGCTATAGTTTCAGTTTACAGTTACTGTTTTACTAGTATATTCTGTATTTTAGCACTATGTTTCTTACAGCTTTCCTGCACGTGTTTTTTATATAGGATGCTAGATTTACTTACTGTGTTCTTAAGCTTGTTTAGGATGTTAGTGTACTCAGTATTATATGTCACTTGGCATAATCAGTTTGATCATATGCATATTTAGGTTGTATTTTTCTTACAGTTTTACACTTCTTTTACTTACCTGTTTGTGTTGCAGTTGCCTGGAGGAGGTATGTTTACTTCCTTTTTGTTTAGTTATAAACTATGGTTTATAGCTTATTACAGTTCTTTTGTTCGCTTTCTTGCACCTACTATGCTTAGTTCTGTTTTTATGGTGATATTCAGTTAACTTAAATAAACTCTTACCCTAAAATGTACTTAGACTTATTGTCTAACCAGTTTTTCTTTTATTGGCTGGGGCCCTACCATTATGAAACTGATAATGGTAGGTTCTGAGTTTATTGGTTTAGCAGATCCAGTGGAGAGTTTGCCATTGGAGGAGGAGCCCGTTCCTGAGGATCTGTAGCTTAGGTTTCTATCTTCAGTGAGGATGAGAGTTTTCTTTCAGTTCTTATAAGCTCATTAAAATGTTGTAATAATACAGGATTTTATTTTTCTTTTTCAGTACTTTACTTATTCTGTATTGTTGTATTTATACTGTATTGGATGGATGTTATGTTATATACTTCCGCGCTCTGAGTTTATGTATGATCATTTAGTGATAATATTTCTGGATTGAATGGCAAAGTCCTTATTTAAATTGGATTAGGATGTGTTACTAATCAAATCTTAAGTGGGGACCTTGTCATTTGGTGACCCCTCCACCGTAATCATGTTAACCTAAGGGTTAACAGGACCACGGCGGGCAGGGCCTCCACAGTAGTACTTGGTTTAGTATCGTCCGATTCTACTTCGGATCTAAGGCCAAAGGTTGGCTCCCGTCTGATCATATTAGAAAATAAGGCAGGACGACTGAGATTGATTCGGGATTGGAAGTCGCTGGGGTAAAGCTCCACAACAGATCGCCCGTTGTCAGCATAGTGGATCCAGAGGTTTAGCATACTGTAAGAGGGTTAAATGTGCAATTTTAAAATTTGAGTAACCATAGTTAGTTATTAAACCAATTTAAATTAAATCTAATTTATATTCAAATGCTCTTCAAAAATTCTAAAAATTTCATCCTTAGCTAATTTGGGTATGAAAAATTCAAAATGAAATCATATTTTTATTTGGATGTCAATTTTATTAGCTATTTTTCATGATATTTAAATTGATTAAAATAATCTTTTAATTCAAATAGGCTCTGATGGATCTAAATTTTTTAGGATTATATCCTAATGGCATTTAGAATCTAATAGGACAAAAAATTAAGACCTGATTAGGTTCATATTAAGTGTGGTAATAATATGGAGTTATTACAAATAAATATTATGATTTTTATCTTAATTTGATCAGATTTAAGTCTAGTTGACCTCGTAATAGTCATGGGTTATTACATGGGCACATATCAAGGGTAAAAAATGATAATGTAGAAACTATCTTAATCATTATGTAGTTGTCCATTATTATAATTTGACAGTTACATGCTTTACTAGAGAAATTAAGAACGATACAAAAATTTTGTAGCTAAATTATATGCCTAGGTAACTATTAACATGAGACTTGTCTCCCCCATTCTACATAAAATAATATAGTAAGACAAGTAAGATCTTTGGATCCTTAGAACAAGAGCTTAAACTCATTGAAAGAAATATGCTACTCCCAAAATTTAAACTTAAAAAAACCACAACTCATAATATATACCATACATATCAATTTATGTCTAGGTTTAATGCCAACTAGTGGAGAGAATCACTCAAAATATCCTAACTTATTAGTCACTTTCAAGCTATGATTTAATGCCAATGACACACACACACACAAATGCCACAAAATTGTACAACATATAATTTGACATATTACCACAAATTTATAAGTTTCACCAACTTGTTGCATGAGCCCACCTCACAAAACATCATTCATATAAATATTTAAGAAATGCCTTGCAATAAGTATAGCAAAAATAGGGAAGAGCCTAAACATGTCCCATTTTTTAATCAATCATTATATGCCCTCATCGAACAATTGATTGTTCAACAGTCCCATTGAATGATTATAAAACTAAGCACAATATATTTGAAATTCATTTGTTTGATTACTTTGTTGAACAATCGATCATTCGATTGACTTAGTGAATTTTTAGTATAATGGTTGAAGCAGCATAACATTCCATCCATTAATCAAGTCTAGATAATTTAATAGACCTTCATTAAATGTTGCAAGGGCCATCATTCATCAAAGTTCACAAAACTTAAAACCTTCATATTTTAGTTATTCATGAGAAAGATCACACATCCTTTAAAAATATTAAATCATGCCATCTAAACATCACAAGAAAATTACATAAAAATGCACATAAATGGTTGTATCAAACATAAATATATGTGATCAATGGAATGGAAAATAAGGGCACAAATTTGCTATCCCTCAAATAATACATCTACATAAAATGGCCGAGGATTAGTCAGCACATGACTTAATAGAGGTCCTACACTTATCAAAGACTATGAGGAGAAGAGATATATGCAAAACTAGCATCAGATCAACCACAAACACGTCGTGACGAGTGTACTACTATCTTAAGCATTTCCAACAATCCCTCGATGATTGTAAGAAGACGAGGAGGAATATATGGAGCTCTCTTAAGATTTTTAGAATATAAAGATATGCTAAAACCCTAAGCCTAGAATCTCAAGACTTATGTAATCCAAGAAAAACACTATGAGATTATCTAACTATATGATTTTGCATGACTTAACATCTAGGATCGAATGCTCTATTTGAACCACATTCATTCGTTGAAAGAATGACATGGTCATTCAACAATGCTTTCACAGAAATCAGTACGTTCAACTACCATTTCTTCGTCCAATGATTCAACCATAATAAAATTAAGCTGGCCACAAAGAAGGTGATTTAAAAAAAATTATGTTATCATCAACCTTTGGTTTTCTTTATTTTCATTATATTACTTCAAAACTAAAAATTCTTGCCTTTGATATGTCATCATAATATTGCATTAATAAAAATATTTTAAAGATTGGTAAATTAATAAACAATAATAAGAACAAAGATAAATTAATGATAATTAAATTATTAAATAGAAATATTAAATTGAATTACAATATTTTATATTATTACCTAAACTAAAATATTTATATTATATTTATTTGTCATTTTTGTTAAATAAAAAATAATCTTGTGTTACTTGTCAAACTTAAATCAAATTTAGCTTGAACTTAACAGATGCTTAGCCTTCAAACAACCAACCAAAAAAAAAAAAACAAAATACAGTATCGAAGATATATGAAGGGAAGATAATCATATTTAGATTAAAGATATATGAATTTAAATAACCTTTATTAGAGAAGAATTTTCATTCTTGCACAAATAATTTTTTTTTTCTTAAGAAAATAAGTCTTAATAATGCAATTATGTGCATGGTGAGATTTGAAATATTGATCTGTCATGTCTTAAATTCCAAAATCATGATCTCTATTAGGGTTGGCTTAAGCCGAGTCGAATCAGCTCATACTCGAACTTGTTCGAGTTCGAGTTCGAATCAATTCGAGTCAATTTAAATAGGGTTCGAGTCAATACGTATGACTCGAACTCGACTAAAAAATTTTCAAGTCGAATTCAAATTAAGTCAAAATATATCAAGTTTAAATTTGAGTCAAGTTCAAATTTTAATTTCCAAGTCACTATGTCACAATTATGTTCTAGGAAGGTGAATGCTAGTGTGTTTTAAAATTTAAGTTATTTTATATTTTAAGAAATAACAAGTAGATTTTAGTGGCATAATAAGCTGTAATAATCGAACAGCCTTACATTGCTATTTTGGGAAGCAGATCGACGGTGCAGCGCGATGCCCTCCCACCACTGCTCTCCCCCGCTCCGCATAGTGCTCAATCGGGAATCGCTTATTGTATGGCAGCAAGCTCTACAATGGAAAGAAGCAAAAGAAAGCTGGGCAGGGGAGACTCGCTTGGTGGCTCTCTAGGTTACGCTTCCTGCCATTGTTTTCATTTCAAACGGCCGAAGGCCTAACGCCGATGAACGGCTCCTCGCAGTGCAACTACGTGAATCTGCCGAAAGTTTCTTCATATCTTTCTCAGATCCATTTCTCTCGTTACATCGAGTAACCTGTCAGAGAGCACAACGAGAAAGCGCGAGGGAGGAGGAAGAGAGAGGGCACTTCCGTCCTCGTTCCTCAGGCATCTTCAGGAACTACGTTGTTTTTCATTACAGGTGTTGCTTTTATGAAATTTTTCCTTTCAATAACGCTCCAACATGTGATTTCTTGTCTTAACGAATTAACTAGGCTTCAATTAATATCAAGGTGTATTTTTACGTCAGTGAATAATTAGCGGGGTTACTTCTTTTTCATACTGGATGAAAAGTTGCTAAGCTGCTTAATTTCGTATAACTCATGAATTGATTGCCAAAAAATATTACTTAAAAAAATGAATAATATTAGGTAAACAGTCGAACTCTTATGTGGTTATGGGATGATTTACTATAAAACTTTAATCCTTCCAATATTCTTGATTAATTTGCTTAACAGCGAATGATTTTCAAGGCATTGATCACTGCATTAATCATTTTTTATATATTATTTGTAACGTATCTATTTAAGCTTGATTTAATTATTACTAGAGAATGCATTATTGTTTATGCTATTATCAAAATTGTTAAAAGTTAATTTAGGGTTTGGGTGGGCTAAATTTAGTGCTTGGTGATTACAAAGTTTATATTTGCTTAATTTTCCACGGATGTTATTTATTATGTTTTCGTATGTGAAATTCTATATGCCTATTCTCCATATATATTAGAAATAAAGATTGAAAATTATGCTTTTCACATCTATCCATAATTACTTTTTATTGTGATCAGCTTATAAGTGTTTGTTGTTCTTTGCCTTTAAAGTGTAATTTACATATAAGAATTAGACTGCTGCTGTTAAGGATCTCCTCCTAAGACTCATTTGTTGTTTTATGTAGTTTTGTATTGACTACAATGCCTATACACTAAATCAACTCACCTTCAATTGTTTTCTAATTTACATGCCCTGATTCACTAGGTTGATGAAGATAATGGGTTCTTGATCTAGAAACCATGGAAGCATTGGCAAGATTCACTTCTATAGAAATGCAGCTTGACTATCATTATGGACCACATTGTAGCTAAATGTTTGTGCTGGCAGCATATGTGGTAAACTGTTTTATTGCCCCATTTCTTTTTTATAATTCTAGTATAAAATACTTTATTTTGATTCTTTAATAGAAAAGAGAATGGTTGTTTTTTAGTTCATATTCAAATATCTCTTCCTATTATAAGTTATATATTCTGCAATTTTATAATAAATTTACTGTCAGTGGTTCAAACTTTTTATTTTATTTTTGTTTATAACATTTTCATTCTTTTCCTTATAAATATATTATTGTAGATCTATTGTTCTCACTATATTTGTGTGCACGAGTTTTAGAAAAGCAAAAATGTGCCAACATTATTTACATTTTGAAAGTTATTGTAAGGTATTGGGATTGAATTTATCCCATATAAAATTTAAGTTTTACCAATTAAACTTTCCCAAAAAATATAACCTATATTTTTAGGTCCAAATTTGTAGTTGGTAAAATTTTGAAAGGACAAAATCTCTCTACATCATTATGCTTTGATGCTCAAGAAATTTTATCCCTTCAAAGTTGATTCTATACATAAACCATATAAGTTTTTCTAATCCTTAGAAATTTGTTGCAAATATTTAATCTCCAAATTCTTAGGTTTTCTTGATTTGCTTGATCTTTAGGTCTTATATTATTCCCACATTTTCTTACTCTTGTGATCTTGAATACATTGCATAACTTATTACAATTTTAGACTTCTCCAATTTTGTTATATTTGATATTTATTAGCTTATATTTAAACTCCAATTCTATGTATTACAAGATTTTTTTGGTAGTTAAGGTTCCCATTTAAAATTCTTAGTAAATTTTGTCATTTTAAGGACTGTTTTGATTTGCGACCATTCGATTATATAGGTATTATCCTTCGATCCTTGACATGCACAGCTTGTGAACTATAGAAGGCAGTTACATAATAATGTTTTGGCCTGAATCTACTAGCACAAGTCTTGTTTATTTTTGAGGTGTGTTGGCTTTTGACATGCTTTTTTTCTCTTTTAGATTGCTAGTAAAGAAAATCCTTAATAAATTCTGTCATTTAAGGACTGTTTGATTTGCAACCATTAGATCATATAGGCATTAACCTTCGATCCTTTCCATGAGAGTCCTATGAACTATAGAATGGAGTTACATAACTGTATAATGTTTTGACCTGAATCTACTAGCACAATTTTTGTATATTTTTGAGGTGTTGGCTTTTGACATGCTTTTTTTCTCCTTGAGATTACTAGTGGAGATGCCTAAGTTAGCAAATAACTCAAGCATCTAGCTTGGCTGGTTGCTCTACTCTTTTATTGAGGGTTGTAACAGAAAATACTTGATACTTGTTATTTGGCATCATTGTCGACTTGCGTAATTTGATAAAAAACTTGGAATGGTCTCTTAATCAACAATTCAATGATTTGATTTGGAAATTTAAGGAGTTACTTGGCTCATTTTCAAAATTGATCTTCTAATTTAACATGAAAAACATAGATCATTAGATGATGCCTCAGTTACAAAAGTTGAGTTGTTGAGATTTTCCCATATGAAAACCAATAAAGTGTAAGAGGAGGACAAAAAAATACTTGGCAAATTTTTTTAGGAATGACTCAAACACTTAACTTTGGAAGAGATTATTATTTGATCAAGCATGACAGTGACAAGATTCATGTAGTTGACCTTAGTGGGAGTAAGGTTTGTTGATATTATTCAATGAAAATTGGCTGGGACCAATATATATGTTAGCTATAAAAAAACATACATCATTCAGGGTCAAATTCCTCAGTGTCAATTCTAAGGATATTCAATTATCTATTAGGAAGCACATCTCTTATAAAAAAATTTACCATGGTGGAGTCCAATAAGCACTGAAATCCATGCTGTGGTTGCATTCACACATGCGGTGAACAAACAACACCGTGTGGAGGTGCACGAAGAAAGAGTGGTGGTTGCCGTGATGCGCGACACCTCTGGTCAGCTGAGTGCGGTTTCACACGCTTGATCTCAATCCCCACAGATTCGACAGTCAATTTTTCTTAATGATCAGACCATCTAACACTACCTAGATCTCTACCTTGGTAGTAGTGCGGGCTTGAAATTGTGCCCCACAAGCAGCTAACAATCTACCTTGATTGTCTTTGATAATTAGGCTTCCGTACAAATTTTGATCACCGAAGCGGTATGATCCGTCAATTTTGGTCTTGAGCCAGCGAGGCGAAGGGGGACAACATTTGTGAGTGTAAGGGCCTGTGTGGGCCGGGGCACCCCCAGGTGTCTATTACGTTGCATAAGTTTTTCACCAACCATCGATGTGAGGATTGAGATGACACAAATATTAGAGTGGGGATTGCTTGTCCGTGCTTTCTCTCTAGTTCGCTCCTCCAAAATTGATAGAGGAAGTAACTCATGAGGGATGATTGGCGTGATCTTTGGGGATGAAGATTTGATGGGAGCTTCTTCAGAACTGTTACAAGATTATATTGATTAAACCACTATTGTCCTGAACATGGTAGAAACTTTGTAGAACACCCCTTATGTTACTGAGACTTCTACATTGTGAATACTAGATGTTGAGGTTTGTTCAAACCTTAATCCGCATACGGAGGAGTTTCATCCAGTTGTGCAGGGAAAGCATCTGTCTTTTTCTTCAAAGACTGGCGGAAGTGAGTATGATGAAAACTTTGAGGTGAATTCAATTGAGGAGTTAATGATAGTATATCATATTCAGAGATATTGATAGATTTCCTTTCTAGGAACAAAAGGAAATAAAAAAGAAGCGGAAAAAGACTGTGTTCCAAATCCCCACTAAAACAAGGTATAACCTGAGAAAAAGGTGTAATCGCTAATTGGGAGATTTGGTTCCTCTAGTGCGGAGACATTCAACTATTGTTGAGATTTCTATTTATGAGATCTTAGTTGGAGTTTGTTTACCGTTTTGCATTTCTGACTTTCGGTTGTTTTTGCATTTCTTTTATTGTTTTCTTGTTTGAGGTCATTAACTCCTTATCTGATGTACACATTCATTCTGAATTTTTAAAATGCAACCGGTAATATATATGTATGTATGTATGTATATGTGTGTGTGGACACACACACACAAGCAGTTTATATGCTGTCAATCTCGAGGTTGGGGTTTCTATTCACAAGCAACTCATGTAAATGCTCGATCACCTGCATTTCTTTAATTTGTGGTTCACATAACTGTTTGCTCATCATGTAAATGTTCACTCATTAGGGTTTATATTTTTTCTAGGTCATGATTTAATCGTCATTGCTTTAATTGCATACATATCTTCATTAAATTATCTAACCATGAAAATTATTTGCATAGTCTTTCCATATAGATATTTCAGGTGGAGGTTTCAGATGAGGCTCCTCAAGTGGTTACCTTCATTTGACCTGGATGTTAAAACCTTGGTCAAACCTATTTAGGTGGTTTTTTCTGAACTTCAAACTCACTTCTGCAACGGGTCTGCCCTTTGAGATCTAGTCTTAGTATTTGGTAAATTGCTTATGCAACAGTGAAAAGTTTGATCCGTTCTTTGGTGGCTCGCTTTTTTGTGGAGCTGGACAGTACCAAGGAATTTTTTGATTAGAACTGGATTGATTTTGATGCCTCAGGGTTCTAGTAGCCGATTGCTTTCAAGAAATTGCCAAAATATTGTTGGACACTTCAAGATTCATTTTAAGCTCAAGCCTCCTTGCAGTCATTTAGTTGATTAGGCTTCCCTGCTTTTTGGAGAGACTGCAAGTTTTGTCATAGATTGTTCATTAGGATCAACCCTAGTATGATATCATACAATCATCATAATCTTGAGGATCAATTTCCCTCGTCCTTGTGTTGGCAAGTGGTGAGGGATGATCCTTCTTTTAATGATTTGTTGGCAGAGCAGGCCATACCTCTGCCCTCCCAAGAGACTGTACAAGTTTTGTCACAGACTGTTCACGAGCAACAACCCTAGTATGATATCATACAATCATGAAAATCTTGAGAATCAATTTCCCTCGTCCTTTTGTTGACAAGTGGTGTGGGATGAACATTATTTTAATGATTTGGTGGCGGAGCAGGCCATACATATGCCCTCCCATACTAATTTGGTGGACTAGGCTTATGTGCACGTTGTAGAGACTGCAGGTTTTGCCACAACTTGCTCATGAGGTTCCTTTAGTTCTGAAAATTCGCCGTCTACTATGGAAACTGACTTATCATTCGTTGGAAAGGCAGTGCTGGCACCAAGGAATCAAGATACATCGAATCATACAAAATTTTTGAAATTACCAAAAATTTCGAGAATGCCCATCTTGATCAAGAACATGGTTGCTAAAATACCCGTTTGGAGATCTAAAGAGATTTACGCTCTGTTTATTGATTTTATTTTGTGTTTGCTCTGTATGATTGGGACTGCATTTTTATCAATGAATTTTATTTGGAACACACACTAACCGGTTAGGTCATTCAGTGTCAAGTGGTACTCTCTCCTTGAACCTATATGCAAAGCACACATATTTTCAGTTCAATAGAATAATGCCAAATTCAAGGAACATAAGTACATAATAATCAAATGTTATATATAGCAAAGTGTTGATATGCAAGGTAGAAACATACTATTTAAATAATTGTAGCTGAGATAACAATTGTAAGATGTTTGTGTGGGCATAAATGAAACGATATGATCTCATTCGCAGCAAGTTGTAGTATTTCCAGTTGATGATATGCCTAGAAAATTCAACTTAGATAGATCAAGTATATTATTGTGTAGACCATTAGATGCTCCAGATTGAAAGGTATTGTTAATGTGTTTTACTTAAGTGGAGGAAATTACAAAAATACATTCCAAAAACATATTAAGGATGAATCTCACATACTTGTAGCTTTTGGAGGAGTTGTTATTTATTTGAGCATAATAAAGATAATAAATCATGTAGCACTGATTTTTGGTGATGGTATTGTTGATTTAAAGTAGTTTGACAAAGACATTAAACGCAAAAAAGAAAATTGTCTTTTAGTTACTTCAAGCCATAATTATTTATTACACTATTGTGAATGATGAGAGATTTGTGATCAAAATACTTCTATTCATATATAGTGGCATTTTTTCCGTCTTTTTTATATACATATAATACGTTTTATTTTTCTTTACATCCGTACACGCATACGCATATATATTTCAATATTTAGCAGAATTTGTGAACTTGTATTATTATTTTAAAATTGGTGAAAGCTACAGAAAGTTCATCTGTTCATCGAATTATGTGGTCTTAAAACTTGAAAATTCTTATGAGGTTTTTTATTAAGATGTAATTTATACTAACGCAAAATCTTGACTTTCCATTGGCAGCCAGTGATATGGTTGGGCCACGTACATGGTTTGGAGGCTTCTTTAATCGTAACAGTAATAAACGTTGCGGTAATTATAAAAAGAGCATTGAGCATGCTCTTACTCCGCTACAGGTAGTCTTATATAGTTTAAACTAACTAGTACTTTACCATTATAGGCTGATTTCTTTCTTCAAGGTTAATGTTTTATTAATTTTTTTACCGACCTCACTTTATGTAATTTATTGAAAAAATATGTTCTTACAGTAAATTATTTAGCATGTGCTTTAAACCAGGATGGAACTGTAAGATTTCATTTTTTTCTTGGGTGTAATAATCTGACATCTATTGTTTTTGCAGGAGCAAAGATTGCAAAGGCTCAAGGAACGATTGAATGTTCCTTTTGATGAGAGTCGGCCAGACCATCAAGTATATTTTATTTACAAATTTTTATATTCTAAGTTTGAGTCATTTCTATTGAGAAACAGCCATACTTGAGTTTTAATACTTACATGACTTGGCAGTACTAGGAATAATTTATTATAATTCAATTTTATTTCTTGATGTGAAGTAAATGGTTACTCGCTTTGCATAAGTAATCATTAATACAACATTGTACCAGTGTTAGCTTCATATTGTTATGTTCTCGTCCAACAATATTTAAGATACAAACGATATCTTCTTATGTCTGTATTGTAGTTATCTAACATGAGCGCCTTTTCTTGTCTTCTTCTCCTACATACATCCTATGAATTTTTTCCAATTACATTTATAACTTGCACTTATATTTTTACCATATATTCGTTTAAATTCAACTTCTTTGAAACATTCTTCATATGTCAAATCCATAGGGTATCAAGTAGCAAATAAAAAAGAGATTTATGCACACACTGCTAAAATTTTTATAATTTACATATTATATACAATTTTACTATTTTTAATCTACCATCCAGTCATACCCGTGTTTTTAATATCTTCCTATTTTATAATTAAAAGTGAATAGGGTGGTAATTTTGATGTAATTTGAAAAATTTGAATGCAAGATTAATAAATATGAAAGATTTGTTGTTATATAGATAATTTATTAAGATTTTAGAGGTAAGAAAAAATGCTAATAAAATATAACGAACACATCAAATGCAGAAGATTGCAACATTTATCTTTGTTTAAATTTAAACTTCAAAAATTTCCTTTTTTAAGATGTTAAAAGATAAAACCGTTCCGTAATTTTCTTGCTAGAGGGAGTGTATTCTTAAAAGATTGGATGTTTTACTATTCTCCATAGTCTTAATGATCTTAATATGAGCACTTGGGTACAAGTTAATTTGTTTGCTTTGAAATTTATAGTCTCATTACAGCCTGCGTCATAACTAATATTATTTTTCTTATTTGGAAGGATGCTCTCAGAGCCTTGTGGAATGCTTCTTTTCCAGAAACAAATCTCACAGGTCTTGTCTCCGAACAATGGAAAGATATGGGGTGGCAGGGTGCAAACCCATCAACTGACTTTAGGTAGAAACCATACTATATTTATTACTTTTTTTTTTTATATTTGTGAAGATAATCTAAATTTTTAGGTACTAATTTTTTCTTAAAACACTTATAGTGTTCTCTTTTCCCATTTTAGTATAGTTAGCTTTGTGACTAAATTTATAAAGGCAGCCTTGTCCACTTTGTTGTTAATCTTAGCTTAGCTTAACTAATCTCAAAATATTTCTTATTAACTTCTCAGCTATCTTTGCTTTTCTAACTTGAACTATATAATTTTGACTTGTTCAGTTTAATCAACATATCTTAGTTTATCTTATTTTTAATTAAATTAAATTATGAACTCATATAATTAATTAAAAATAGTTAATATATTTAATCAATTAATTAAATAATTAATTAATTTACATTAATAATGGAATAACATATATTAATTTTTCATTAGTTAATCAATAAATTTATTATGTTAGTTTGACATAACTACAACAACAACACCAAGCTTTAATCCCACTAGGTGGGGTCGATAAAATTATTATTATGCATATTTCCAATTCAAATGTCAACCATGGTACAATTAATAAAAGCCCAAAGTAATATTGAAATTATTTAACCTTGCTTATGACACTTCATTATATTTTTCGATGTTAATATATAAATTTAGCATAATATCTTTATTAGAAAACTAATATTCTATTTCTAAAACCGTTGACCAAATACCTAAAAATAATTTAAATGAGAAGAAAGCTGAGGATTTTAAATCATGTTGTGCAGACAATTTATTTTGTTAAAATTTTCATTGTCAGGTCTAAGTTTTAGATTAGAAAGATGAAAGATTGCATTAGGGTAGTCGATAGCTTGTGTTAAATTTATTAAAATAAATATAACATGGAATCCTTTAAGAAATTGTGCTTGAGTCAGCATTTTTTGAAAGCGACACAATGTCTTAAATATAGCAAGGATGCAAAGGTTGTTATATAGGTGCGTCAGTGTAGTGTTAAGCGTCCGAGGCCTCTTATATTGTGGATTGTTTTGAGTAAAGAAATTTGTGCAAGACAATTGATTGAGAATATGTTATTGAAATATTAATTTCTTATAAAATAAGCTTATGAGTTAGTGGATATCATGATTAATCAAAAGATAAATATTCTATTTTTAGAAATGAAGTTGTAGGTGAGAAAGAAAAAAAATCAATAGTTTAGATTTCAATTATAAGTACTCGGTAAGGGTTGAAATAGAAATGTCATGATATTATTATCATTTCACCAGCTACCTTTGAATATAAAATTAAAATTTAAATTTCTTGCATTATGATTAGTCCTTTTCTTATTGATGTAAATAAATAGAAAATAGATAAGCAAAATAAAATTAAAAATACAGAAACATAGACAAAAATTTTTAATGGTTGGGTTACAAGACTTAATTTTGTTTTGCTAACTCAATATATGAACTCAAAAACTGGAGAAGTGTAAGTTGAAGTTTTCCAAAAAATTTTATATTCAACAATTGAAGTATTATTAATACCCCATGAACAAAGCATTTCTTTCATTTTTAAATCCGCACATGATTGCACAAACAAATGGTTGCATCTTTTGACCTTGGACCATCTCATACTTTAGAAAATAATTGTTTGTTCGACTTAAACTTGATTCAATCAAATTTAGATAAATTAAAAGCGAATAGCACTTTTCCCAAGTAACATAATTGAGTTCAAATTGGGCGGCTCCTTACCCTACAAAGAATCTCAGACTTACTAATTATCTAGTGGGGGTAATTATTAATCAGGACTTGTGGTGGGTTTAGATCGGTGAAAAATATATGTAATATCCCCCCTCCTCCTATTTCAACCAAAATTTGGCTTGGTTTTTCTTTCACGTGTGTTTAATTCCTTCACCTGCTCTAGAAATTTTGTTTTCCTTAACTTTAAGGACAATGGAATATTTTAATAAATTAATGAACAAAATAAGGGAAAAGAAGTGGAACCGTTACAAAATATTTTGTTTGTTCTTTCAACAATGCACGTGGCACTTTGGGAAACCACAGAGGCAAGCAGTTTATTTGTTCAAGAAGAGGAAATTACAAGGGAAAACCCTCTTCAAAAAGACTAAGGGTCATTTTTGAGGAATATTCTGCCCTGGTGGTTCCAACAAATGCACACATTTTTCAAAGATAAAGATAAATAAATCATCATTGATGATCATACAAAAATAATGGAATAGTTGTTTCATTTCTGATGGCCAACTCTAATGATTTTCACTCTGAATAAGTAATGGATATTTCATTAGCTCGCCTTTAACAAGGAGTTTAATAATAAAATCCTCTTTTCTGATTTGAAAGTGGGGAAATGTTTTGGGTTTTGAACCAAGAAAGTTATAGACTTGCCAATCTTTTCTTTTACAACGTCCTAGTCTCATTCTCTGAGCGTCAATATCCTTGAATCATAAGGTGGAATAAAATTTGAATCTTTGCTGCATGTTGATAACAGAAACACTAGCTATGATTATTTCAGGCATTTGAGGAAAATAAAAATGTTAACTACCTCAATATTGGGACATTGTTTCCCTTTAACAAAGAATTGGTCTTTTTCCTTTTTGTTCAATCATTTCTATCCCAACTATTCTGAATCTACCACATATTCCTAAGTCAGAAAATTCTCCTTGGATATATGCTCACTTCAAAACGGAGTGAAGACATTAGAAAGATTTCTTATTATGAAATAATAATAGAAAAATGAGTGACAAATCACTTGGTCAGGAATTTTACAGTAAAGTGTTTTGTTGAGCATAAAACTCATTGAAGATGTGCCTTCCCAGTATTCCATTACAACTATGACTAGATCTTTGACTACAACTTTTTGTTCTCTAATTTCATAATCATGATTGGTTCTTCTGGTTGTTTTTATAAATACTTTACCAGTGGGGCACATATGTCCCTATTATACCCTGTTAACCTTTATTGTCATTGGTATTAAACTTTACATGGGCATATTGAACTGCTGCTTGATCTTTAGCTCTATGATAACATTTCTTTCAGTGTCAACTAATAATTGTGACACCCATGTTAAAAAGTATTGATTGGACAATGGTGGCATCAATAAATTAGCTAATGAAGCTGGGAAAATCAGCATTTGAGAAGGTTACACTTGTCCAACCTTGGATACTCATTGAATTATGTCTCCATGCCTACATCTTTTGTGACTCTTTTTCTGGTTTTGTATTCATGCTTCTGAACACATTTTTAAAGAATCTTTGCTTTTTGGGGACTTTATGATATCTTCAACATCTTCAGCTTCATGTTCATATTATTTGTTGTGGAGGGGCAAATTTCTCCTCGCGTTTATTCCATTATACGGGATTTGATCTTCGGCATACTTTTTTTCATGTTATTTATGCACTTGCTGTTATTTAAACAATGAATTTCTTAGCTGTCTTTTTTGATTATTTTGTCTAAAAATGCTTTCAGGATAAATTGACTTGTTTATGTTTTACTGTGTTATGGTGCAAACAAAATTTTAACTCATCGTTTTTCAATATTTTTCCAGCATTACTAGGGGGCAAGCAGAAAAGTTCTATGTTTATCTCTTCTACAAGTTCTAATAATGGGCAACACATCCTCTCTACTCAATTTCTCTTTTATATGACTTCGAGTTGAATCCCAGAGTATCTTGTAGCTTCTATCACCCCTTCTTGGTCAGCTTGACTCTTAAAACAAAAATGCAATTCTTCTTAGACCTCTTTTCAAACAACTTTTTTTTTGCGGGGCTCCATTTCTTCAATGTTCACATACTTAGTAGCATGAGTTATTAGTTCACTTATCGTCTGCGTCTAACTCTTTATTACACAGAAACAAAATCTCGATCTTTTCAACTATGTATAAATGCAAATCTTGCAAATGGCTTATCCTCATTGACCACTTCTTATGGCACGGTGATAAATCTGTGACAATCTCACAAAGAAATTTTCTTCTTACTTTAACAATAACATGAATTGAGATGATCTTGGGGTACTCTTTGTTGCAACAGATCGGTTAGTGAATGAAACACCTTATTGAAGTTCATAGTGCTCCTTATTGAATTTAATTATCCTCGAGTCACGTCTATAAGCATAGTTGCGAACAATAGAATCAAAATGGTCCACATGATCAATCAGATCAAAAATTCTCTTGGATGCTTCAAAACTTTGGAGCATGAAACATTTAGGCAATGTTTCTGGGCCTTTTTCTGCGCAACATGAAGAATGGCATGCCTTAATGGTCTTTGGATTAACAATTTCTGCATATCCTCAAAATTACTAAGTTCATTACATTTCATATCTTATTGAATGTTGGTTCTACCCCCTGGTTCAAATTAGTTCATGGACAGTTTTGTTCTTCCATGTTAACATCTGATACATCGAAGGAGGGATAGTTCTTGCAGGTTTGTTTGCACACCAAATTGGTTCTTTAAATTTTAAGGTAGGAACAATGTAATTGCTCGGTAACAAGCCAAACGTTTTGAATGAACCTATCAAAATAAGATATTTTATCCTATCATGTCATTAGTTATAATAATTGAATTTTTAATGTTTTTGTAATATATTAGATGAGCACGCAAATCTTGCACTACCTTTGCCGCATTTATTATTGGCGGAACAACATTGCCCTTTGTCATATTCGCAGCAAATTCATCATCAGGCATCATTTTTATCAAAGAAAGAATTGGTTGGAATTGTTCCTTGGGAAGTTCCCCCAAATGGTTTTGTTGATTTTTTCAACGTTAAAGTATAAGATCAATGTTAAATAAACTGTAATCTTTTTCATTTAATGCAAATGAATGAAGCTATATATGCAAAACATATTAAAAACCCAAACAAAGAAATAACTTTGTAGTAGTTCTATTCAATCTGAAATTTATGTATAGTTTGGTTGAGAAACATTCTTTAAGTACTGAAATCACATTCTTTAGAACTTTGCTTTGCTTTATTCCTTTATAAATGAGCTCAATAATTGGAAAAATGGAAGTTGAAGTTTTCTAAAAGATCTTCTCCTTGATTATGAATGTGGCATTTTAGACCTCATCAAAATTGTTGCTTTCAGATTTGAATTAACACATTGCATTAACAAAAGATTGCATCCTTTGACTCTGAACATTACACACCATTAAGAATCATTATGTAGCAAAGAGTCATATTGTTTAACTTTGCTTCTCAATCAAGTTGAGATAAACTTATGCCGGATGCTATTTCTTACGATACTATACCTGAGTTGCTCAAATAGGTTGACTCTCGACCTACAAAGAATTCCTCAACTTGCATATTATTTAGCGGGTAACTTTTATTACAAGATGGGGACAATTTTGATTAAGTGCGAAAATATGTATACAATGGGTAATTTTCAGTGACAAATATTAATTACCCAAGTGTCCTATAAATATTTAAATTATCACTATTGGCCCTATTGACTAGGGATCATTCGAATAATCTTTTTTTGACTATTGCAGGCTTTCTCTACTCGTGCATTTGGTTGCCAACTCATAATATTGTCTGCTAGTTCAACACACTTAATTTATCATTTGATCGACACTCAGAATAGATATGTTTTTGAGACGTGCTCTCAAGTCTTCAAAATAATGGTTACAGATGGTTGTGGAAAAAAGGTCTTGTCTTCTTAGACAATTGCCATGTCTTTTCAAGATCTCAATGATTATAAATTGAAGAAGCATATATTTGTTCATCTCATCCATCACAAGATAATACGATAATAAGGCCAACTGTCATAGCAATGGTTTCAAGTGCTATAAATATATTCTTGTGCCAATAAGGAAACATTGGATTTTACTAGAGCTTCTTTGAGACTTTTTACCCAACTATGCAAATATTTATTAAGTGTCATTTTTCTTTTTATTTACTATTTATTCATTGTAATCACTTGGATAAGTATAGAACAAAAAATATGTATTTTCTTACTTTGTATATTTTCTCTATAGTATCGATGTGGGCATTGCTAAGCCTCTTTAGATCTTCTATCTCCTTTTTTATGATTACTACTTTTTTTCTTTATTCTCAAGTTATATATATATATATATATATATATATATATATATATATATCAAAATCATACATTGACTCTTGCAAAATATTCAACATGGCCATTAGCTCTTGTAAATATTTGTTTTGATACATTAACTCTTGTTACATATTTGTTTTGGTACATTGACTCTTAATTTATATTAGTCCACCATTTTATACAGGGGCAAATGCAGAATTTCAAAATTTCAGGTTTAATTTTTCATTTATACTTATAAATAACTAAAATTTGATCGAAAAAAATATCTGCATATTTGTGGGTTAAATTATTTTGCAGGTTTAATTTTTGAATTAAAAAAAAATGTGTAAATAATTAAAATTTTAGGCTTTAATTTTAAATAAAAAATTTTTGGATTTAATTTACAGATTTAATTATTTATGTGTAATAAATTTGTTTGAAAGATCCCTTAATGCTTGTTAATTACTATCAAAAAGATTATTCATAATAATGTTTTGTTTTTAATTTTTCATTTATGCATATAGAGAATTGAAATTTGATTAAGAAAAAAACTTTTCTTAGTTTTGGCGGGTTTATTTTTTTTTGCGGGTTTAATTTTTGGGCCTTAAAAAAATTGTGTAAATAATTGAAATTGTTGAGTTTAATTTTGAAGATTTAATTTTCAAGTTTAATTATTTATGCATAATAAATTTTCCTAAGAGATCTCTTGGCTCTTATAAATTTCTGTCAAAATATTATTCATATTATATTTTTTTTCTAATTTTGCTAAAATTATGATTCATAAAATTGATTATTTTCAATAATATTCTTTAAAGTGTAGAAAAATATGTATGAATTATATTAGCCCGTAGAATATAATTTAGAAAAATAAATATTAAAGTTAGTACTTCATTATCCTGTAGATTTATTTAATTAGCCCGCATATTTTTTTAGCTCGCAAGTTTACTTATTCATTAGCTCTCAGAATTATATTAGCTCGCAAGTTTTTTTTCCCTTCGACGATAATGAATAATTAAACCTGCGGGCTAAAAATAGTTGTGGGCTAATATAAAAAATCCGAGACCTAATAAAGTACAAAATTTAAATATTTATTTTTCTAAATCATATTTTTGCGAGCTAATATAATTCTTACGTACTTTTCTACACTTTTAAAAATATTATTAAAAAAATCAATTTTATGAATTATATATTTAGCAAAATTAGAAAAAAAAATTATGAGTAATATTTTGATAGAAATTTATAAGAATTAAGGGATCCTTTAAAAAAAATTATTATGCATAAATAATTAAACTTGAAAATTAAACCTGAAATTTTTTTATTTAAAATTAAACTAATAAGTTTCAATTATTTACACATAATTTTTTAAGGCCCATAAAATAAACTCGCAAAAAAAAAACCCGCCAAAACTAAGAAAGTTTTTTTTCATTAAATTTCAGTTTTTTACAAGTATAAATGAAAAATTAAATCCGAAAATTTTATTATGAGTAATCTTTTTGGTAGAAATTACCAAGCATTAAGGGACCCTTAAAAAATTTATTATGCATAAATAATTAAACATCTAAATTCAATCCCAAAATTTTTTGTATAAATTAAAGCCAAAAATTTTAATTAATTACACAATTTTTTTTGAACACTCAAAATTAAACTTGCAAAAAATTTTAACCCACAAATACGCAGAATTTTATTTTTCATCAAATTTCAGCTATTTATAAGCATAAATGAAAAACATTAAACCCGAATTTTTGAAATTCTGAATTTGCCACTACATAAAATAGTGGACTAACAGAAATTAAGAGTCAATGTACCAAAATGAACATTTAATAAGAGTTAATGTATCAAAATAAATATTTACAAGAGCTTAACTACCATTTTGAATATTTTGCAAGAGTCAATGTATGATTTTGATAAATAACTCTCTCTCTCTCTCTATAAAACTAATGAATTTAAATTTGTTGAACTGCATGCTTGAAGCAACTAACTAGCTCACAATTATCATAGAAACAACAACACTATTTTGGATGAATTTATTAAGGATGTAGTCAAAATTAAGAGGATGTGGGTATCATTAGTAGGATTGTCACTAATATTGAGACTTTATGTTCTAGGCGTGAGCATAAAAGAAGATTGTTAGCATGAATTAGAAAAGTTAATTTGAAATATATCAAGAGAAAGTATTTAGCTAAGTATATTATAAGAATATTTTAAAAAATCAACAAAAGAATTTTGCAATATTTGACAAGATTTTGGTTTTAATAAGACTAATAATATAGAAGGATAAATGATATTGAAATGGCATTATCTTATTATTGTTTTTCCAATATACAATTCAAGAAAAGAAATAAACTTGCTATCACTTAGAACTAGTTTTCTAGAACTTAGATTGATTAATTTCTAGAACAATTCAAGCTATGTGCGAATATTACAAGAGAAAGTTTGACAAACCAATATTGATTATTAGTTTTATATTTGTAAATAATGAGTTCGAAAGAGAATAATAAATCTAATTTATGTCATAAAACTAGATTGAATTTTAAGAATAGTTTTTTTTAAGAATTAGAGTTCTAAAACTTAGTCATTGGGGGCATCGCAAGTGAAGCTAATCTCATATAGCAATGATTGTCAGCTATATCTGTGAGGTGTCTAAAAATATTTTTGGAGAACTGAAGGAAGATTCTTTAAAGTAATATTGTTTGGTGTCAAAATAAGATATTAAAAAATTTTAAATGATGAATAAATATGAGAGCAATTTAAAGATAAATAGAGAGAATTGGAAAAGATGTAAATTAGAATGATGAGAGTTTAAAATTCATTCATTAATGATGTTAAGGTTGTGACTTTGATGGGCTTATTTTGGAAAGTTATACATAGAGGGGAAGAACACACACATGCACACACAAATATATATATATATATATATATATAGCTAAATTAAGAGAAGAAAATTGATGATTTGACCTTGATGAATGCATTAAGGTTGCTGATTTAAATTTGTTTTTAAGATACAAAAATATTCTTGATGAATGTATGGATTATTTTCATAAGCTTTTAATGAAAATTTGATTAACATGACTAAATTTAATAGATTTAAAGATATTCATTGCTTTTTTATTTGCCAAATTTGTGAAGTTGAGGTGCAAAAATCTTTAAAGAAGATGAAAAGTGGAAAAGTGTAAGATCATATGATTTTGTTAATGATGTGTGGAAATGCTTGACTGAGAATGAAGTTTCTTGGTTCACCGATTTATTTAATACAATTTTAAAACAAAGAAAAAGGTTGCATAGAGTACTATGGTACTTATTTGTGAGAACAAGGTGATGAGTAGGGTTGTGTAAGTTATAGAAGAATTAAGCTACCTAGTCATTTTTTTAAAATTTTGGATTGGGATTGATGATAGAATACAATGAGACATTAGGATTTCACAGAAATATGTGGTCCTATGCTTGGTATATTTGATTGTTAGGGGTTATATATTTGTTGAGAGGCTTGATGGAAAATATTAGAAATGGTATACCAAGTTGTTCATTTGATTTTTTTTTAATTTAGAAAATGTATATAATAAAGCATTTAGAAAAAAGAGAGTTTGCATTTAATATATATTGATGATGTAATGTAGCAGTTACATCTGTTCATATGCAAAAGAAATCTGCTAAATATTTTTTTTTTGTTTGAGTTACATTTGGGATCAACTAAAAATATGTATCCCTTTCCATTAATTATGGATTCTTATAATGAACATTTTCTTGTGCATGCTAATTGCAGAGGAAAATCTTCTTGTAAATTAGACTAGACATGGCGTTGCAATAGAAAACGAATATGATAAAGTTTTTAGAAAAAAGAGGAATTACATCTGTTCATACACTAATGTGATCTGGTGCTAAATAATTTTTATTTTGATTGAATTACATTTTAGATCAATTCTAAATCCGTTTCTTTTCATTAATTATGGATCCTCTTGATGAACACATTCAACAAGTGCCTTGGTGTACGCTATTTGTAGATATAATTCTTATTCTAAATAAGACTAGACATGGTGTTAAAATTAAATTTTGTTTTTTTAAAGTTTTGGAAAGAGGAGCTTGTAATGCCTGTATTGATGCTAATAATGATACGCTTAATGGAGCGATTAGTGTGTTTAAACACAAAGGGTAATTTGCCAAATGATTTTCCTATTTCATGTGAACCATATTAGTGATCAGTTAAGTTAGCATCTCTTTGCATTAAATATGGATGTTAATGATGAACTCATTTATAAGAAGGTGCATGGGTGCATGATATTTGAAGATAAAACTCTTGTAAAAAGGACTAGAGATGAGGTTAAAGCGAAACTCAAGTTTTGAAGAACTACTTTATAATTATGGTATTTGATTCATCTTAGTAGATCCAACATGGACTATAGGGAATGCAAGCTTAATCATAATAGAAGCAATAATATCAAGGCTATAATAGTTGAAGATTATATTATCCAAAAGAGTGAAGGATCAAATATTTTAGTTCTCTTATAAAATGATGACAAAATGTAGGGCAATGTGATTGGCTAAGTATAGATAGGTTGGATGAATTGGAGGAGTGCATCCAGGATGATATGTGATTGAAAATTTTTCTCAAAGGAAAGTTTTATAAGAAACTTATAAGATCAACAATGTTATATGAGGTAGGATATTGGCTTGCAACGTAGAAATATAAGTGTTGTAGAAATGAAGATGCTAAGGTGGGTGAGTATGTTTAAAAGGATTTGATAAACAAGTACTTTTGTAGCTAGGTCGGAGTAGCCTTAATTGAGGATAAGCTCATAAAAAGTCATTTTAATTGATTTGGATTAATTGAGTGTAGCCTGCTAGATGTCCTTGTAATGGAAGTTGAATTAATGATTTTGCCCTTGTTAAAAAAGAGAACGATCTAACTAGGAGTTTAGGGTAGGGCTATTATATGGTAGAGTATATTGGAGACATGTTTCATGTAGCGGACCCACTTAGTTGGATTAAGGTTTTGTTATAATTATGTTTTTTATGTATTTCAGGTCTAACAGCTGGTTCAATGTCTTGCCTTCCTTCAACATGTCTGATGAATTTTGATTTTGTTTTTTTTTGTAAAAAATATCCTCTATCTGCTGCCATCTGCATTTTTTTTTATTCATATTATTTACATGTTTCTACAATTCAGTGTCAAATCAATTTTTCTTGTAAAAGTTGTGCTATAAACTCAGACCTGCTAACTTTTTGCTTACACACTATCCAAAATTGAGACCTTGCTAAGCATTGCTTTCTTTTCTACAAAATACTTGTTATTGGTTACTAATATTTCAATCCACTATTATTCGTTGTCTCTTTATTATGCAACTTTGTATGTGTACTTGATCTCATTCATCTTAAATAAATTTTAGGGGATGTGGATTTATTTCTCTTGAGAATCTTCTGTTTTTTGCACGAACCTACCCGGTAAGAATTAATTTTGGTAATGGGAAATTGACAAAAATAGTCGCTTGATTTGTTTATTTTAACCAATTTAGTCCAAACTATTTATGAATTGAATCAATTGATTTCATTTTCAAACTCATGAATTGAATCCTAATTTAGTCCTAAATTGGGATCTAATTGGGATATATTAAAAAGTTAAGGGATTTAATTAGGTTCAAATAAAATAGTTGGGTGATTTGGGTATTTCTTATAGTTTGGGACTAACTTGGCCAACTTGTAGTAGATAGAGCGACTATTTTGATAAATTTCTCTTGTTTGGTAAAATATGCAGCTTTTTATTATTTTATACAGAATTTATTTTCTTGGTACACAAATTCTAACCGGCGTCATTTTCTTTGACATTCTGTGGTGGTTTTGTATTTAACCTCTCAACAATCCAACGTGAAGGCTTCTTATCAAAGGATTTTATTCAAGCAAGAAGGTATGCGAGCTTCATGGGAGTACCCATTTGCTGTTGCTGGCATCAATATATCTTTTATGCTTATCCAAATGTTGGATCTTTATTCAGGTCAGTGTGATTCAGGCTATATTACATTATATCATATCATTTTAGTATGCTGAGTAGATAATATCTTGAAAAAGCAAGTAAATTTTATTTATTGCATTGTTTTTTTATATTTATATTATGTTTATTTATATATATTGACCGGATATAATGTGGCCTTATCTTAAGAAATGCTCCATAAAAACACACTGCATTATATTTTTGCCCAATTTTAGTCTATTATTCTCAAAAATGTATATTGTTTCTGCAATAATTTTAAACCTGAGCTTTATAATTCTAGGGAATTAGCACTATATACATCCAACATTCACTTTCTTCTATGATTTCTTTTGGAGAAAATAGTTATGATCAGAAAAAGATTGCTAAGCTTTAAAAAATTGGCAATGTCCATATTTGCTATTGGTTTTTTTTATTGTTTGAGAGAATCTCATCAAGAATTTATTCCACCCGTGATATTTTCATATTTGTGCGGGGTGCTATAGAGCATCATTAACCTAAGTTGACAAAATATCTTTGAATATTATAAATTATAATAAGTCTTTAATAAATATTATTGATAATTTTTTGTTGTTCTTAAATTAATTTAACATTTCCTTAGATTCAGAGAATGTGCTAAAAAATGAAGGGTGATGTTGCTTTGATTTCATCTTGATATAAGGGTGTTACACACCTTGTAATTAATAAACTCCAGTTTCTCTTTTTCCTTCACGGCTATACAACCTTTCCTTACCTTTTCTATTATGAAATCTCATATCAGACACTAAGTGGAGATATGATGCATTTGAAAAATTCTTAACATTTCATATTTTGGTTTTGTAGCAAGGCAGGAGTGGCCCCAATAGTGGATAATATCAGTGAATGCAGCCTTAGATGATTTGGGCATTCTAAGCATAAATTGTTCAATGCTCCTGTTAGAAAAATTTAGTTCATAAATTTATTTCATACTACAAGAGGAAGACGAAGAATAAAAAAGATATGGAATAAACCCTTGAAAGGATCTTCTCTATTTGATACTTCGGGAGGGGTTTCTATTTGATCGTGCACAAATGGAAACTAAGGATTCATGCAACTGACCTCTTGGTGCTGTTTGTAAAATAATATTCTATTTTGTTTCACCACATGTTATCTAAATTATTTCTTTTGCAAACCTAATTTTTTCAATGCCATCTTCACAATACATCAATATTCATTGATATCCATTGCTTGTAATTTTTGATTGCCTTAAGTGGTCCAATATTACAATTATTGTTGCAAAACAAGTTATCGTTATTGCCAACATTTTCAACTGAACATATTCATAATAATGAACCGCTCCATCTAATGACTGTGATGAAATTTTGTGTAAAAATCTCATCTCTTGCAATATCATTAATCCAATTGAACTTAATATGATCTTGCTTTTCTTGCTTTTATGAGCACATATTCTTAAGTGCAAAATTAAATGTGTGGACAGTGCATGGAGTAAAAAAATGTGAGTATTGCACCTAAAATACTACTTCACATATCAACAAATAGGTGCATTATCAATGATAACCTGCAGCAAGTTCGTTTGTTCAACTTCTACAATTACTTCTTTAATAATATTTTGATTATATAGAACTTTTTTTGTTCGCTCTTCACTATTGATAGTTTTTATAAACCTATCTCAGAATGCTGAAGCAAACGTAAATTTTATTAATGGCCTTCTTCATGAATCAACTTATTCATCACAGATGACCATCACTTCTTTCCTTCAAATTTCATTAACTGTTCCTGAATTTCCTCTATTTTGGCTTTTATATTTTGAGGTATTGCTGTCCTTAAGATTTTAACTTGGGAGGATATAATCAGTGGTTGATATTAGTTGCAAAATAAAAAAAACATTTACATAGTGTAGGTTTTTAGCTAGGTGAAATGGAATGGACAATGAGTAGAACATTTTAGCAATATTTCTATGCAATTGCTCTTTAGTTGTAAATCGAACGCTCTTTCGGTGGAAATTGTCTAACTTTCCTATTTTGGTCAAACACTTTTGTATTCTAAAACAAAATCAATGTGGTTCTGACTGTTTATTATAGTTGCTTTTTCTTTTTGAGAGGATAAAAGCTTATTAATCAAAACATGTTTCTCTCTGCTTTGCTTCAGCATCTATTTTCAGTAGCTCATAAATTGTTTGGTGGCAAATTTTGGGCATACTCGAATATTAGCCTCTAATTATTTTCAAGGAATAAACTTTTACCTTTGATTGCAAAAGTAACATAAATTCAACATTGGTTTCAGCCCCTATTTAATAACATTTTCAAAATGCAAATAATGAGTGCAAATATACGAGTCCTACTTAAAAACTCTAAATGAATGCAAATAATGAAATTTCTTACTGCACTTTCAAATAAATGTTCAAATCTAAATGCATTCATATTGATTTACATTTACTCAAATTGTCAAATGTAAAAATCTAATTTTTTTTATTTAGTTTATATAACATTACAATCACCTTGCCCGTGTCCCAAATAAAAAATATCAAAAAGCATAAAGATATTGACGAGCATATCAAAGTGTGGATTGTGGGAAGTGATCAATGAGAGGAATAGTGAAAAACCATTGAACCGGTGAGAAGAACAAGGCGGCCTAGGGCTAATGAGATGTAGAGGTTGGTGAGAAGAAGAGGCCACCCTATCGCCTCCATTGAAAGCCAATAACCCTTGAGCCACAACACTGTCTCAATCAAGAGCTAGAAACCGTCTTGCTGCACTGCCTTCTCACTCAAAAGTCAGCTTCCCTTGAGCTGCATCATCATTTTTGTTGCAAAACCTCTTAAGTTGCACAACGTTTCCGCCCCATAAACCCCTGAGCTGCACATTTCATTAAATTTTCATGGTTTGCGTTTTTTGTTGCAGACTATAACTAATTATCTAACTATAGAAAAAGTTTCTGGTGTCATGTCCCGTGTCTAGTCTATGTGAACTTGTGTCCAAGCCATATCAAGCAGTTTGTTTTAATATGATATACACAATTTTTAATTATTAGCCGCTTGTCAACAACCTTTAAAGGTGCTCATTTTTCATAGCATGTGTTGGCTAGTTCGTGTAACATGTACAAACCTATTTATTTATTCTCTTAAACTTTATACTCATCTCCCCTATAACGGCCAGGGCTTATAAATACTAAGGTATTCCCGTTTTTTGATCTTAAGGGCCTCATGATTTTGTCATCAGAAAGTAATCATAGGTACTTGAGCACGATTAACTTTGGAGTTCTTATTAGAAATCCTATTTTTATCTAAAAAGGCGCCTCGACGCTTAAGAGTTCAGCTTAAATATACTTAAGTGGCTTCACAATCTCGCCATCTTAAGCAACTGACGTCTTTCAGCATCCATTAACAAGTTCAAGAACCATTTGGTCAGGTAGATAGGACTATAGGTGGCTCCATACAAGCTTATGAGGTACCCTCCACCATGTAGAAACTTATCCCATCATGGGTTTAAGAAGCTGCTCCCATGGAGTGGAGCTTTGCCATGTTCTGCTCTGATACTATTTGCAATAGCATAAGCTCTTAAGTATCGAGATATTGTCCGCTTTGCCTTTAATAACATCACGATTTTATTCTCATAAGATAACTTCCTAGTAGATCACTCATCCTGGGAGTGCTACCGTTTGAGCACGCTTAAATTTGAAGTTCTTATTAGAAATTCTATCATTATCTGAATAAGGCTCATTAATGTTTAAGAGTCCAGCTTAATTATACTTAAGGAGCTTCACACGACCGACCTTATTTCAAATGAGTTTTACTGTAGACTACTAAATGCCCTTGCTAAAAAAATTGAGTATATGAATTTTGCATATGTTAAAAGATTACAAGGAACATTGAAAAAGACATGGGAAGAAATCATTATAAAGGATTTTTTCTATTTGGAATTTAGGGAGGGGCTTTTATTTTTTCATACACAATGAAAATAAAGGATTTATGTATCTGACTCCACTTAGTGAGATTAAGGCTTGATGGTGTTGTTGTTTAAGTCATTATTACACCATGGTTTATCTAGTTTCATGTTGTTGACTTTTAAGGAAAGTAGTTTTTACCCAAGTGAGGGTGGTAATTTGGGTTCTTAACTTGCAAAAATTGACTTAATTTATGTGTCTTAGATATGATTTATCCCAAGAAAAAATGCACAAAATACAAGCCAATAAAAGCAAAGTAAGAAAAGAATGCACAAATTTAGTGGTTCGAGTCAAGACAAACTCTACCTCTACTCTTTGAAAATTTATTACCTTTGGAAATCCACTTGAATTATGAGTCACTCATTCGTTGATACCACAATAGGTTGAGAAGCTCGTACAACCACTCCTTTGAACATGTTGACTATGGAGTTGCAAAAGTCCCCTCCTTCTTAAAGCCATTTCAAGATGGAGTGTCCTTGATTTCTCCTTCACACTCTTTGGTCGCAGAGCTGCGGAGCCTTCTCTCATTCCTAAAGAAGTGACAAGGCGAAGCTTCCTCAATCCTTTCTTCAGTAATGCCTTGCTTCGAGGCTGCCAAAAGTTCTCTTGTCCACCCCACATATGTTTTAAAAAACAAGATTAACTTATATAAACAAAATACTTGGTCTTGAGGTAAGGTCCTAAATATTGGATCTTCCTGGATTTTGGGAAATATGAAATATTCAAGTGTCTTAGATCTTCTTATGATTGCTTCAGAAGTGCTTAAAAGTGATTTTAAGGTTGGCAATTAATTCTTATTAAATGAGATGGGGGTCAGCTAAGACAAGAATAAAATTTGGGAGGGTTGGCGCGCCTTGGCGCGTGGTTGCTATCCCTGATCGCATGGCTAAGCGCATGGGCACGTGACCTGCCAATTTGTGGCTCAGTTCTTTCCTTAACAAGCCTTCTCAGGCATGGATCAGAACTTTTATGCACATGTTTAGGCTAGATATTTTGGCGGTTTCATGCTTCCCACGAATCGACCCGCAACATTAATGGCATGCTTGGGCGTGTGACTGTTACTTGGTAGGGTTCATGATTGTTACCTGGCAAGGCATATGAGCTCGGGCAGGTCAGCCTGGGAGCAAGCGTTTTGGCGAACAATGATGTGCGTCTGGGCGTGTGCGCTGGTTAGGCAAATTGCGTCGTGCTATTAGCTAGCTCTCTAATGGATTTATCTCTCTCAAACTTTAGTAAGTCATAATACATCATATAAAGCACAAAATAATACATCAAAATACAATACAAATATATATGACAATCAAAATATTTAATCTAGAGTAGTAAACAATCTAAATTTGTGTTTCTAAACTTTTTTGAAACAAACATTAGGCAAAATGATCAATGGCCTGCAAAAACAAAATTATACTGTGTGATCATTGAAATTTAATTAGGCGATAAATTGGACACAAGCCCTAGAGGCAACACGCATTTTGTATAATATACATTTAGATACATTTAGTATTTAAATACGTTCAACATTTCCTTCAGCCCCTATTTACTGACATTTTCAAACTTGGTTACAAAATTCCATAGATGCTATATATAATAGTCCTACTTAAAAACTCACCAAATAAATGCAAATAATGAAAGTTCTTACTGCACTTTCACATAAATGTGTAAATCATTATATGAATGCATTCATAATGATTTACATATTTACTCAAATTGTCAAATGTTAAAGTCTGATTTTCTATATTTTGTTTATATAGAATTACGATCACCTTGCCCGTGTCCCAAGTAAAAAATATAAAAAAAGCATAAAAACTTGGATTTTGAAGCGCTATCAAAGTTGTGGATTGTAAGAAGTAAGAGACCAATGAGAGGAAGAGTGAAAAACCATTGAGCCAGTGAGAAGAACGTCTTGGGCTGATGATGAAGAGGTTGGTGAGAGGAAGAGGCCCAACTATCGCCTCCGTTGAAAGCCAATAACCCTCGAGCCACAATGCTGTCTCAATCAAAAAGCTAGAAACCCTCTCGCTGTGCACTGCCTACTCACTCAAAAGTCAGCTATTGTTGAGCTGCATCATCATTTTCATTGCAGAAATCCTTAAGCTGCATGGCGTTTCCTCACCATTAACCTTTGAGCTGCATATTTCATTAAATTTTTAAAGATTGTGTTTTTTGTTGCTGCAATAGTTATTTATCTACTGTAGAAATTTTTTTGGGGTGGTGTTTTATGTTTAATCCATGTCAACTTGTGTCCAATCATTATCAAGCAGTTTTTTAATGTGATATGCACAGTTTTTATTTGTTAGACATGTCAAAAAATATCGAACCCCGTGTTCATGTCTAACACATGCTTGACAACCTTCGAAGGTGTTCATCCTTCATAGCATGTGTTGGCTTGTCCATGTAACATGTACAAACCTATTTTATTTATTCTTTTAGAACTTTATACCTATCTTTGACCTATAATAGTCAGAGTTTTTAAGCACTAATGTGTTGCCCGCTTTGACCTTTACAGTCTCACAATTTTGTCCTTAGAAAATACTTTCCCGTAGGTCACCTATCCTGGGAGTGCTCCTACTTAGCACGATTAACTTTGGAGTTCTTATTAGAAACCCTACAATTATCTGAAAAGATGTCTCGACGCTTAACAATTCCGCTTAACTATACTTAAGGGGGCACAACCTCCCTAACTTAAAGAATTGACGTCCTCGTCAATATCCATATACTGATCCAAGAACCATCTATCGGGTAGATAGGACTACTAGAGGTGGCCCTAGACAAGCTCAAGAGGTACCCTTAACATGAAGCACCTTATCCTATCATGGGTTTAAGAGATCATTCCCATAGTGGACCTTTGCCATGACTTACTCTGATATTATTTGCAATATCATGAGCTCTTAAGTACCAAGATATTGTCTTCTTTAATATTAACTGTATTATAATTTTATCCTCAGAAGATAAATTCTTATATAAATCATCCATCCTAGGAGTGCTCTCATTTGAGTGCGTTTAATTTTGGAATTATTATTAAAAAAATTTCTATTATCCGAAAAGACGTCTTGATATTTAATAGTTCAGCTTAACTATACTTAAGGAGGTTCACATGACCAACCTATATTTATAATGGGTTTAACATAAACATCTCAATGCCATTGCTAGAAAAATAGAATTTTTGAATTTTGCTCATGTTAGTTAAAAGGCGATGAGGAAGATAAAAAATGGCATGGGAAGAAATCATTGTAAAGGATTTTTTCTATTTGGAATATTGAGAGGGGCTTTTATCTGATCATACACAATGAAAACAAAAGATCCTTGTAGTTGACCCCACTTAGTGGGGATTAAGGCTTGATGGTGTTGTTGTTTAGGTAGGTTATGCACCAAGGTTCATGTAGTTTCACATTGCTGGATTTTGAGACAAGTAGTATTTTTCAAGTGAGGGTGGTGATATGGGTTTCTAACTTGCAAAATTGAACTTAAATTTTTTTTGAGTTAATTTATGCGTGAGTTTGAGACATTTTAATTAATCCTAAAGAAAAATACACAACATACAAGCCAACAAAAGCAAAGTAAGAAAAAATGCACAAATTTAGTGGTTTGGGTCAAAGCAGACCCGACATCTACTCTTTTGAAAATTTAATTATTTTGGAATCCCCTCATTCTCAAAGCTGTTTCGAGATGGAGAGTTCTTGATCTCTCATTCAGACTATTTGGTCGTGGAGCCATGGAACCTTCCCTTATTCCTAAAGAAGTGCCAAAGCCAAGCTTCATCGATCCCTTCTTTTCTAATGCCTTGCTTTGCGGAGTTGCCAAGAGTTGTCTTGTACATCCCACGAGATGGTTTAGAAAACAACATAAAGTTATAGAAACAAAATACTTAGTTTGAGGTGAGGTCTTAATATTGGATCTTTTTGAACTTTGAGAAACATGAAAAAATGTCTTAGATCTTCTTTGGGTTGCTGCTAAAAGTGCTTAGAGGTGATTTTAAGGTTGACAATTAATCCTATTTTAAGTGAGATGAGGGGGTCGACTAGAGCAAGAATAAAATTTGGACTGGCTGGTGCCTTGGCATGTGACTGTTATGTCCCTGAGAACATGGCTAAGCGCGCTTGGGCACGTGACCTGATAATTTGTGGCTCAATTATTTTCTTAATGAGCCTGCTCAGGCGTGGATCGGAACCCATGTGAATTAAGCGGGATATTTGGGCAGTATTCTGCTGCCCCACGGATAGACTGCGACATTCACAGCAGCTTGGGTGTGTGATTGCTACTTTGTTGACTGCATGATTGCTATCCGACTGGGCACATGAGCTTGGGAGGGTCAGCTTGGGAGCATGCTTTTGGGTGCGTTGTGATGTGCATTTGGGTGCATAATGGTGTGTGTCTGGGCGCGTGTGCAGGTTGGGCAAATTGCGTTATGTTGTTAGCTAGATTTCTAAAGATTTTTCTCTCTTAAACTTTATTCAGTCTTAATGCATCATATTAAGCACAAAATTATACATTAAAAGGCAATACAAATATAAAGACAAACAAAATATTTAATCTAGTCTGGCAAAAAATCTAAATTTGTGTTTCTAAACTTTTGTTAAACAAACATTAGACAAAATGATAATCATCTGCACATCAAAATTTTACTGTGATCTTTAAATCAAATTAGGCGATCTAAGATAAAATGATAAATCACCTGCAAATTAAAATATACTATGTGATCATTTAAATCAAATTAAGCGATATATCCGACTCAAACCCTAGAGTCAACGCACATTTTGTATAATATACATTTAAATACATTTAGTATTTTAGTAAGTTCAAATATTTGCCCAATTAAAATAATCCCAAACAAATGCTTGAATAGGATGTGTAGCTTGAAATTCAACTCACCTAATTAAACATTAATTATATTTATGCAATTTAATTCACAGTATAAGAACGCTTTATCCTCAACAAAATTTTGTTTAAATTTTCATTTCATTCTCTTCTCTCTTTGGTTAAATATTAAAGGATAACACTCTTTTTATTTCAATCATTTATTTTCTATAGAAAAGCCCAAAACTGTTACCGGAGCAAATTTCATAAGAATTCTTTCAGGTGAGAAAGAATTTTACATGCAATTTACTGTTATGCTGCTGATCTGCACCATCTGATCACTTGCATAATATTTTTATATTATTTGCAGAAGATGAAGAAGCTTTTGATGTATTGTACTGTATAGCATTTCAGATGGTGGATGCACAGTGGCTGGCTATGCGCGCTTCTTACCTGCAATTCAATGTACCCACCCTCTTCTGAAGACAAATATTTTATAATTTTGTAAAACGTTCTTTAATATCAAAGAGAATACACTTTAAATGTCAAATATCCTATGTGTTGCTCTGTATATATTTTATGAATGCACAATATTTTATCATTCAATTTCTTTTTTTGCTTCTGCACTTAACTAACAAGTCTTTCGTTCTTGTGTTGCATGTAGGAGGTGCTGCAGGCAACGAGGATCCAATTGGAAAGGGAGCTTTACTTGGAAGACGTTCATCGAATTCAGGATTTGCCGGCCTATAACCTCTTGTACAAATAGACTGTTACAAGGAGCATTCGATCAAAGTGGCACTGAAAAAACACACTTGCCTTTTGTTATATCATAATTTATTTTTGTACTTACTATTTTTCTTTTTCTTTCATGTAAAACTTTGTAAATGACTACATACATGTAAGATTGCATTGTTTACATTGTGTTTGTTCTGTTGGGCAACTGCTTATAAATTGTAATAATATAGCATATGATATTATCATTATATAGCCTTTTTCTTAGGAGCCGTTTGTTTTGATGCCATGTGGAAAGTTATTAAGATAACATGTTATTTATATAATAATGATAATAAACTATGTTTGGTTCACTATTATTTAAATAATAGATGTTGTCAGTGTTATTCGGATGTGTTATGTTTGGTTTAGATGTTATCGTGTTATATTACACATGATGTAAAATTACTCCCAACAGTCAGATGTAAATATAAATTGAAGAATTACCATAAATAATTAAAAGATAATTATGTACAATGCACCAAAAGTTGCAAAAAATAAATATCAAGCACCCAACATCTCCGAGTTTCTGGGAAGCAAACGGCTGTATCGAAATAGAATGGCATCATTGATGGAACAGTGTCAATGTATATTGCAAAGCGAAGTAAAGCGGTTGTGTCGCGGCTCTGCGTCGGTGAGATTTGGTTACTATGAACTTAATTATCATAATTAACTAAAATTCACAAATCACAACCACAATAGTTAATAATTAAATAGATATTATTAATTAGATAAAGTAATTATAAAATACAAATAATAAAAGTAATTTAAATGATAAAAAATTATTTTAAAATAGTAACTTTTATTGCATTATTTTTAACAATTTCTCCACTTGTGATTAACCACAAATGAATTCTCACTCAACTTTTTCAGATGATTTCTACTGTACAAATAAGGTTATATATTTGATGTAAGAATTTTTAGAAATTTTGATGAATTCTTTTGAGGGATTTATGCTTTAATGCTTGTTACCAAATATGTTCAAAATTATTTTAGTTTTGTTAAAAAAGTTCATTTTCTTAAGATTATTTCAAAAATTAATCAAAGAGGTTTAGAGATAATCTCACTCTAATTATCTTTGAAATTCAAATTAAATTAGTGCTGGTGAAAATGAGGCATTTAAACTTTATGGACAAGCTTAATGTATGGTTTAATGACATATTAGCTTCAATGTTTACTAATTTGCTATGTTAACCAATAACGTTTCTTATGACTTGCTATAGCATTCTTCTTCAAGAGTTCAAATATGCTTTTAAGAAAATATTTAAAGTTTGGAATTAATAAATGTGCAATAATTTCTTGACCTGCCATTTGCTATCATTATTCATTAATAGTGACGAGAACTTTAGACAATTCTTTTTATCTATAATGGCTATAAAAGTCATGTCGCTACGGAAGAGAGCACTTCTGATGTGTAAGACTCATAGAGTCAACGATCTCATTCATGATGATGATAAAATATTTCAACAACTTTTGTAAATAAAAATTCTAAAGCTAGAAGAAAAGTAACATAACATAAATAAGTAATTAACTAACTAATTAACTAAAAGCAATAGAAATAAAGTTATTAGTAGACTAATTAACTAGTTCTTCTCAACCAAAATATATTATAATATAAAAAGAATTATAGCTAGTATATTCTAATGACTGATAAAAATTAAGATGTTCTTCATTTTTTTATCATAATAAAAAAAGAAAAGAGTCCTAAAGTAAAAAAAATAAAAAACCAAAGTGTTATGAAGAAGGTAGATAAAGAAAAATTGAAAAAGAAGAAGAGACTACATATCAACTTATTTAAAATAAAATTAATTGTAATTGAGACATCATATACAATTCCATTAATTTAAGAAAATCACAAGATTGCATTAATAAAAAGATACATAGAAATTATAAGAGATAACAACAACACAAACTTAAAAAATCTTTTGTTGGCTATGACAGAGAGGCTGAGGATAAGCTATCAATTGGAGTAGATTCACGATTGCTAGATGGTCACATTTGTACTTCCTTTCAAAATTTAAGAAGTGGGACTCATAATCATTATATCTATATTTTTGTAGGTCTAATACGCTGAGAATGTATAAAAGCGTTTGATATTAGAGTGGGCGAGTGCAAGAGGAAGAAGGAATCAAAGTGTATGCTGTTGGGTTAGAATTGAGAAAATTGAATGCCGAAGTACTGATGGGATCAGGGGTGACGGCGAAATCAGAAAATTCAAAACCATATTTTTTTCTAAAATGAAACAAAGTAATCGACCATAACAAATAATGAGATTCCTTTTATTGGATGGGCTCCTTGGGTAGTGAGTTCATAAAGGTAGTTTAGAATAGCCAAGTTTCATAAAAAACATATTTGTAAAACTAGTTGGGTTAGAAAAGCTATGATGGGATTATTTTGGTTGTCTTTGGCTTTAGGTAGAAGGGTACTCTGGAGAACAATCTGGATGGTCCTAAGGTGTGGCTTTAGTTAACTAACAAAGAGGTTGTGAGAAAAGGAATATTCAAAATAGATTTAGAATTAATGGTGGTCTAATTTAAAATGGATCTAAGTAATTCAAAGAGCTTTGGACCGAAGAGGGAGAGCCATATATGCTCATTCAAGTCCTCGGGGTAAGAATTATACCCTTCCGATAAAATGAATGTGTCAAAAGTTTTCTTACATAACGAAAACACTAGGAAAAATTAATGGACAAGGGAGAGGCAATAAGTATAGGTTAAAGTAATTAGAAGGTGAAGAGAGGCACACAAGAGATATATTACCAAAAGAAAAATTAGAAGGAAGCTGATGGTGGTCAGAGTGTTCTTGAAATGATCTTGTGAGCTTGTTTGGACTCTTCATCCTTAGGTATTATGTACTCCATTGGTACATCATAGGTGGATTCTTCTTGGGACCTTCTAGATAAGAAACCAAGAGCTTGCTTCAAAACTTTTCCAATATTGGGAGCCATTAGGAGAATTAGGAGGATTGAAGGGTTGGGAATTAAAATGAGTGTAGATATTTCTTTGTGAGGCGAGTAAAAGGAATGAGTCCTATAAATAGGGAAGAAGAGGTTGGCTCCATTGCGCCTGGCGTGATTTACGCGTTTGGTGTGATTTACGTGTTTGGGCGCAATCTTGACATATCAAACCTCGGGATAGAACCCTTATCGCTTAACCATTTGATCACCTGGAAAACTTGGATTATAAATGCCGAAAGTGCGTTTCGACGTGATGTCTATGCCCCAAGATGTTGTCCGCCTAAATGCGTGGAGTGTGTGTCTCAACACAACTAAATTGTTTGATTAAAATATACTAATATATAAAGACAAATTAAAAAAATATAGGAAACTTACTAAAAAAAAAGGCCACTAAATAGAAAAAATAAGGCTAGAAATGATAAAAAGAACTTGAACTTTGGAGAATGAAAATAGAATGAGTTCTTTTTTTATTTGTCTCCAACCTCATGAAGACCAAAAACATATCTTTAAGAAAACTTACACTTGTGTTTGGATCCTCCTTAAGTTGGGTCCACGATCTATTGTTGATTTATTCTTAGGCTTCCAAACTAGTTTATTATTATTATTATATAGGCACATATTGATAAAGTAACTGAATAATTTACAACTATTTTATTATTTATTTGGTAACTATGTATGTAAAGAGTTTCTCTTTTTTATTGTGAGTCACTCAAAAATTTTTGTAACCCACTCAAATTTTTATATTCAAATAACTCTTGCTTTAGAGCATATTATTCTTTTTAACATTATTGAAAGTAAGATAGAGTTCCTCAACCATACCTTTAAGTTCTAGATAGAAAAAGCTTATTTGCTTCTAGATACAAGACATGTTTCTTCTTGCTTTAAGTTACCATATCTTTAACTCTTCTTTTTCTAGAATTTCAACATTTTCTTTCAAAATATATAATGAATCTAGGCACATGGTTTATACGCCAGCACTAAAATTGAACCTTTATTTCCTATTGCATCTACTAATATGTAGTGTCATTTTCTTAAAATGCTAATATTTTTGAAAATATTTAACTGGACAGTAAATATCATTATTCAATAGTTATTGTATAAATGACTTGTTATCATAAAATAAAAACACTCCACTTATTCATACGCGCAAGACTCCTAGAGTTAAGAATCTGCTCATCAAATATAATTTCTGTTAATATGCCATTAGAAGCAGAACATTAAGCATGCTGAGTTCCCTCAATTTTTCAATTGGATCTCTTTCTTTTCTTTTTTGAGTTTATTTTTATAGGACACAACAGGGGCTACAATCATTTGGACACAATCGAGAAAATCTTGTATAATTGTTATTTATGATTTCGTCAAAATTTTTTCAATTTAGCTCTTTGTGATTGGATTAATGTGTTGCTACCTCTTAGCAATATAATACATATGTGATTGAGCTTCTAAATTAGTAAATCATTTGTATAATTGTCTCAATAATACTTATGTCAAACATAACAACTTTTAATATGATAAGGTGCACATAATTGCCGATGTCTGAACAAATCAATAAGTTCTTGTGAAAAAAGTGATAGATTCAAAAAGTTGGAGGGTAATTTTTCTCATTTGACTAAGAAGTTAAGAATTTCCTTGCCCAATTAAAATAAAATTATAGGACATTGATGATCAGGTGCCTAGTGGAACATGGTGCCATCCCCCATGATGCAGACATAATTCCTGACTTCTATATTACTTGTTGGTTATGATCTTTGGAGCTCACAACATGTCACAAAGACAAATGATAGATTTTACAAATTTTCAAATGCATTCAAAATGGCTACAATAGAATACTATAAAAACCTTTCCATACTGTGACCATGTTGCCATCATCATTTTGCTTTAAGTATTTATATTTTGAATACATGAAACCTATATAATATCATTTTTGAATACGAGTATTCCTTATATTTGATAAAGTTCCCCTCTAAATTTATATGGCAAACAAAATTGACCTTTTATGACCTTCTACATATGAAATTTATCCCTTAAATGTTTGGTCATACATTGTCAAAATTTAAACACATTTAAGTGTTAACCAAAAAGCTATGCTTTTATAAATTCTTATTAACTCACTAAATCATAGCTCAATTCTTATTAAGACGTGATTTTTTCTTATGATTTCAAAGTAACGATAAAGTAATCCATTCAATGGTTTTAAGAAACACCCCAATTTTCCTAAATTTTAATTTTTCCTCTTGAAGAACACAATTTGTAACAAGACTAATTATCTTTTAGATAACCTAAAAGATTTTTAAGAGTATTTAAGTTTGACTACATGCAGAGGAGTGTTGGAGTCTTGTCAAAAGCAAGAATTCCCAAATCAAATCGTTTGTAATTTCCAACCCCATTCTAATATATAACAAATGTTGTCACCTTTTTTTTTCTCCCAAAATGCTTTAAATACAATATCTTTTCTTTAATTCCTAAATCCTTTTAAAGAATCTATGCAAAATCTTGGCAAGGGATATTGTAACGACCCTAATATTGGTTCAGGAACCCAATCAAATACTAAATTGTTACCATAGCACTTAACACTGAATTTATAGGAAGCAAACTCACTATTAAGTGCTATGCGGCCAAAAATCTTTTTGAGGCAAAGAAGTTATAAATAAAATGATTAAGTAAGCAATATGAAAGTAGGAGCATCCAAATCCATTATCCAAACTAAGAAAGGATATACAAAAAAGAAAGTACATCCATCACAAAAATAAAGTAAGAACATCACAAAAATTAAATTATTATAGACTGAATTAAAAGTAATTAAAATAATTCACTCATCCTCACAAAATACAGTAAAAGGGAAGCAGATCTCAAAGCTATTAATGGCCGGTACTAGTCCCAGCTCCAAGGTCCAAATGACACTCCTGATCTTCTGTATTTGGCTTTTAATACGGTAGGGTACAACCAATAAAGTAAAAATAAGTGATTAGGCTTAAAAAGTTTAATTACATTTTAAGGTTACACGAAGTTCTATTTAATTTTTAAGTAGATATCACATTAGCCATTTACAATTTAAAATGCGTAAGCGGAGCACTAAGCATCAAAAGTAGGGTATGAAAGTGTGTAAAAGCAGTAAAGTAAGGTAAAAAGAGAAAGAACTTATTAGTAGATTGCTCTAATCTGTAGCAAGGGAAAAATATTCATCCTATAAAGGCTAAACTATTAAAGTGCATATGAAAGTATGTAAGGATACATGAATATGTCCAATAAAATTATGCTAAGTAGTAAGTAAAAAAAAACAATGAAGCATAAAATTTAAGTAAAAACAGCATATACTGTAGAAAAACAAAGACTGTATGTGAGATAAATAATAAAAAAAGTAATACTGTATAATAAAGTAAAGTAAAGTAAAGTGAGACTTAATCACATGGACTAAATAAATATAGTCAAAGACTATGATAAGAAAGCATAGCCAAAAGGTTATGAATTTAAAAGATTGTGGTAAAAGTAATGTTAAGTTGATTAAGTTATATAAAATATTATTCTGCTGGCATAAATAACAGAATAAATGAGAAGTTAAGTATGTCTCCTTAAGTAAGTAAGAAAAGTGGGGTCTCCCAAAATAGACGCCCCTCCTCTATGATGTATGAGGTCTCTTTATTACCCTATAGCCTGCCCTGACTTGTAGTCCACCATGTAAAACTCCTATATTTAATGTTTTTAAATTTTATTATATGCACAATGTCTTTATGAATGTTCAAGGTTGTAGTCTCAAAGCAAATCAACATTCAAGGAATTCAAGTTAATTATAAATCATGTAATATCAATCGTTGTCTAATTTGTTTATCTAACTTAATGATTGGAATTGATTAGTCTCCCAATTGACTCATACATATCAATCTTTAAGTCAATTGAAAGATAATATTATATGTTATTGAGGGTTAGAAAATAGTAGTTTGATTAAGATTTACTTATATGGCAAAATAATATATAAGTATATACATACAATATAACTCTAATCATATGCAAATTTTAAGCCAAATAACCCTCATTAGATACTAGATTTGAGGCTAAGATTCTATAATGAGGAAGTATAGGTTGTAGGTTCACTACCTTGAAACTAATTAAGACAACTTAATTTGAAGTGGTTCTAGCTTATAGGCTTACTAAGTTATCTAAATACTCACCTGAGAGGTACTAGATATAAAGTTGAAGGAAAGGTTACAATCTAGCAGTTTTAGGTTTTATAATAGTATTAGGGATTCTAAGGCTTACTTAAGAAGCTATATCACTCATAGAGAACTAAATAGTGCTATGATTGGAACTTGAGTGGTTAGGGTGAGGTTTACATTTGATGGGAAATGCTTACCTAACCTAATTCCAAGTAATATCTATAAGTCCTAATAGGGTTATATCCTACTAGCAAATGCAAGCTCTTCGCTAACAATACATAAAGTATGGGTTTACTACACATAATTAGGTGATTAGTCAAGTCTAGGGATTTTAAATATTCACAATCTCTCATAATGTTGAAGGATTAAAATCATGTTTACTAAGCTACTCAAAGCATATAACTATAATATCTAAGGCATAAGCTCACTTTCTAAGGTGACATATAAGTCTAATTATGAAGCTAAGTTTGATGTCATAGGGTAAAAGACTTAGAATAAGCAAGTTAGACATCATGAAAAATACATTTAATAAAGATTAGAGGAGCCAAAAATCTATTTTCTCCAAATGATGTCAAATCACAACAAAATCAATAAATATTAAATCCTCATATTATAAGGAGTAAAATGATAATAAGTAGGTCAAATTTAGACAACATTGGAAATTAGGGTTTTTGAGACTCCTAATTATAATTAAAAAATGATTAGTTAAATTAGGCAACCAATCTTAAATTTGATTTCATTTTATTATTTACTGAATTATTATAAATATTTACTGAATAACAGACATAGAGCTAAGCACTGAACTAAAAAATACTAAGCAGAAAAATAAAATTGAAGAAGAGTCCACTAATGCTCCACGGGCTCCTCCTAAATCTCCTGGGTGTCCTCTTGACCTGGCTCAATATACTGTTCAGGATCTAGCAAATTGCTGGATCCCAAAAGTACCTCATGTAAGATAATAAGTCTAACACATCAAAACTAGTCTAAATAGTTTTAGTTATTCATTTAACATTTATAGAATATAAGTAAATCTGCAGAAATACTGTAAAGGTAACTGAAAGCATAAAATTGTACAAAATTGAAGTAAGATGAAGTAAAGTAAAGCTGAACTGTAAACTGAATACTGAAAATAACTCAAAATAGTAGTGAATCTAAAATTGAGTAATCATATGTAAGACTATACTATATGTCACTAAAACTGTGCATCTGAATATGCCTCAACACTGTATGCTACTGATATGCAACCCAAATATCACTAAAATATTATGAGTAGTACGGTCCAATGTATACATACATCCAGTTGAGAATATTGATTATTGGTGATGCCGATGCATCCTGAAATTCCTCAGTCAATGCATGCAATATTCCGTAACTCATAGATCATCACTAGTACTTATACTTTATTTTGATACTCACACATCATGCTTATGCTCATGCTCATGCTTCTAAGCTACATGAGATAAATCCAAGCTAGAAAATGCTTTGAAATCTGATAATAAATTTGATATCTCCATTGTGCAGAATCCTACTAAAAGGATTCTGACTCCTAAATTCTAGCCTGATAATTGGTTAAAGTTGAGAGTTTACTTGAAATCATTAGCTGTGATGAATGTATACATATATTTAGTATGTTTGCAAGAAAGGTGGATTTAACCCTTAGCTTGTTTAAACTGCACTTATCGAAGCGCACTACGATAGGAGGCAGAACCCGATCACAGTTTACATCTCAAGCTAAGCCATTAAATAACCCAATTACAAGCATACTTAGTGGTCTACTCCAAGTGAATTAAGATACTTAGTTTGCTTAAATTGCACTTATCGAAGCGCACTATGATAGGAGGCAGAACCCAATCGCAGTTTATATCTCAAACTAAGGATCTTGTTCACTAATTATAACACTCTTAGTCTTAGAAGATTTACTTTAATGGGACTGTATTCGTCTAATCCCTCATGATAGCACCTGGTCATAAGTCCACATTAGAGTGAATCAACCAATCTTGAATATTACTAAAATAATCCAGTACTATGAGTATACCCTACTTTACCTAACCAATAATCTGGGTTCAGAAGATTCTATTTAATCGACAAGGATTTGTCAAAGCTATTGATCTTCACTCTAATTGGGTGAGTCCTACACAAGGCTCTAAGGGTATGATTAAAAGATCACTCAATGTAGGTTGCTACCATAAGGAATAAGTTCCATTCTAACTGCTTTAGGTGATTCCTACCACAAGGTATCAGGTTCAACTTCTAAAGTTATGAAGGATCATCTAAGTTTCTACTTCAATAAATTACAAAAGTTCTTCCTACCTCAAGGTATCAATATTTAAGGTCTTTAAATATTTCAAGAACGATCTTAAAGCAAGACCCTTAAGATCTCACTTTTCTACTTCTTAAGATTTACTTGTTAGACTTAAGTTAAAGTGATCAGATTAGATAATTAAAATTTATTTGATCCTTTTCTATTCTACAGTCATGGGATAAAATCAAAGATCTTATTAGAGTTAGATTATTTCATAAATCATTACAATTTTATGATCTATCTTATTCTAATGGTCTTATATAAGAGAAAATCAAAGATCTAAAGTTTAGATTCAGATAATTCAATATTAACCTTAGCACTTCTAATTCAATAATTTAAGATCAATATCAAATCATATGCATTATTGGAACAATATTAATTAAATTATCTTTCAATCAAATTAATTGATTAAGTGATTAAGGTTTAGATCTTAATCAAGATAAGTTAGGATTTAACCCCTAACCTTTCTATAATTAAGACCAAGGTTAATTTATAAGTCAATGACAAATCAATATGTTATTAGTGTATTATTGATGTCAAACTTTGATTTTAGATTAAGTATCATCTACTTAATCAAATTAGCATGATTCTTATATTTAATTGTAGTTTAATGTTATTTACACATGATTAGGTGTCCAAATAGATATTTAGAGTTTTCTAATATACATCATAATATTATGAAAGCATATAAATGAAAAGATAACATAGATTAAAAAGGCAATTAATGCTAATCAAATTCTAAATCAAACCAAAGAGATTGACACTTAATCACAATTCTAAAAGACTTAAGTTTCATGTCATTTGGTTATTAAGGTTTACCTATTTGATATAAGATTTTAAGGATTCTATTATCTAGCAATATGCACAATATAATTAAGATACATGACAGGTTTTGAGCACTTGATAGAAAATGACAATTTTGGGCATTTTGCAAGTTTGGGCGCTACAGCACGCTGTGGCGCTTCTGCCGCTGCAGCACGCGGTGGCACTTTTAGCGTTGCGGCGCGCGGTAGCGCTCTCAGCGCTGCAGCTGCTGCGGCCCACTGTGGAGCGCTATGGCGCGTTGCAGCGGACCAACTTGTGAAATAACTATTTAATTAATTTATTTTTGACATTTCCTAAAGTTTTCCCGAAATTTCGCTACAGCCCGCTACAGCGCGCTGCAGCGGTCCAACTTACGATTTTTACTGTTCAATTAATTTAATCGTTGATTTTTATATATTTTCCGAAATACCGTTGCAGCCCGCTGCAGCGCACTATGGCACGCTGCAGCGGTCCATTTTGCAACTTTGGGCGCTGCAGCGCGCTGCAACGCCAGACGGTGATTTCGCCAGCACTAAACTTGGAAGGCTTATTTTTGAACTCAAATACTCTCAATCCAAAACATTGCATGAGTGGTGTCATATATCAATGGAAAGATCTTTTCGATACCTTTTGCATCGACACTAAAATTGGCACAAACGGAGCATCGTAACTATACAAAAAATATGGATAAATGACAAGGTATACAAAATGGACGAAAACAGAGCATGCATTTTTTGAATAAATGAGCTACCTCAATGAGCCTTAATAGCTTCCATACATATTTATAGACTTTTAGAGATACATTCAAGCATTGTAATAGCATGAAGGAGATAAGAAGGGAAATAAATGGGTACCTTATCCTTGCAAGGAGTGGAGGAAAAAGAGGACCTTTACTTTCTTCAAGAACCATGGAGGAAGAGAGCTCCTTCTTTAATACAAGGTACAAAAATGGAGGAAAGAAGAAAGCCTTAGCTCTTGCAGCAAAGAGGAGGAGGGGTTGTGCTTCTCTTTTAAAGGAGGAGAGGAAGAGATGCTCCATCATTAGCTAGGGAGGCTAGGTGAGGGGAGAGGCAAGCCCTCTCCCATCAAGTATGGGAGGGAGAAATGGGAAGCAATGGCTCAGCCGAATGGAGAGCATGGCCAGCTGACTAGGATGCTAGCTAGGAGAGGGTGGGGGGGTGAATTTGCAATTTGAGTACTAACCAATTACTTATTTATTTTTTCCAATTATTCAAAAATTCAGATTTTTGAAACGTGCTCCGAAAATTTCCAAAAATTCACCCCTATCTAATTTGGGGGTGAGGAATTCAACGGTGAAGTCGGATTTTGATTTTGATTTCGATGATTATTTAATTATGCTAATTTTCGAGGTATTTAATTATATTAAAATATTCATTAAAATCCGACGACTTCCAAATGCGTCCAAAACATCACCCTAGCTAATTTGGGGGTGACGATCGCAACGGCGAAGTCAGATTTCAATTTCGAGGTCAAAATAAATATCTCAATTTTCTGATTAATTAAATATTAAAATATTTCAAAATAATCGATTGATCTCCGAATTGCTCCAAACCTTCAGGGTTTGGTTCTAATGACTAGATGAACTTAATAGAATGATAATTACGATACGATTAGGTTAAATTCAAGCTGGGTAGCAGAAAGGAGTTATGAGGTAAACTCTTAGCTTTGCAGCAAACAAAATAAGGAGGGCTGAAGTTTCTCTTTAAAAAAAAAGAAGGAAGGGGAAGGCCATGAGCTAGGGAGTTATGAGGTAAGGGAAGGGGGATGGTCTTAACCATCAAGCATTGCAATTGAGAAGGGGGAGGAGAGGGATGACCTCAACTTTCAATGTACAATAACAAGGTAAGGGGTCAGCCAAATGAAGGGGAATGGATGGCCAGCTGAAATTTAGGAGAAATAAAGAAAAAGAAAAAGCAAATTAAGAAATAATTAATTATTATTCATAATTTTTAATTTATTAAAAATTCAGATTAAATAAACGGGTTTCGAAAAATCAAAAAACTTCACCCCTAACTAATTTGGGGGTGAGGAATTCAACATTGAAGTCAAAATTCAATTTCGACGATTATTTAATTATTCCATTTTCTAGTGCATTTAATTATATTAAAATATTCGTGAAAATTCGAGAACTTCCAAACGCGTCCAAAACATCACCCCTAGCTAATTTGGGGGTGACGATCACAACAGAGAAGTCGGATTTTGATTTTGAGGTCAATATAAATACCTCAATTTTCTAATTAATTAAATATTAAAATAATCCAAATATTGGATTTAGCTCCAAATCGTGCTAAATTTTTAGGGATTGATTCTAATAGCTAGATGAAATTAACATTATAATAATTAAGATATGATTATACTTAAATTAAGCTAAGTAACAACCTTAGGTTATTACAAGAAGAGAGGTGGGGGAAGATGAGAGGAGGTGGGGGGTGGGGTGTATTAATAATTTTTTTTTATTAATTAATTTATAAATTAAAATTTTTTCTCTTTTTCAGTATTTGGATGTGAATAAATTTATCATCTTTTTCATAAATGCTTTAAGTGTTCAATTTGGCTTTCTCTACTTTCTTCTTATCTCTTCTTTCTCGCTACTATTTCTCTATCTGCTTTCTCTCTCTTTAATTTCTTTTCCAGAAAATAATGAAACTTGATACAGAGGTGTATCTTGATGACAAAAACACACTCACGTAAAATTTTTTCAATTTGGATTAATATTTTATTTTTTATTAATTTTTAAAGATAAAAACTTTAAAAAATAATTATGGTCAATCCTGAACTCTAAATTCGACGAAATTTTTCTGTATCATTTTTATAATGTTCTTAATCCAATGGCACTAAAATCATAGAATTTGGACTTGTATTTAATTTTTGCAACTTACTGAATTTAAATAATTTAAAAATTAATTTAGGATTATTCGTTATCCAGATTACTCTCAAACTTAAGTATTACGATCATAAAAATATACACTATCCAACTGTATTTTAGTTTGCCCTATTTTAAAGTCACTTAAGATCTTGATTTTTTAATTTGGTTTAGTCCAAATTATCATAGTAACGACTTAGGTCGTTACAAACTCCCATACTTAAAAATCATGCTGTGCTCGACATCATGTAAACAAAACTTATTTATGGGCAAGAATAATACTTGATATATTGAATAATTTTGGGTAATTCTTCCTTATGGAGTCTTCTCTTACTCAAGTAGCTCTTTTTTTTAATAAATTCTTTCATTATACTCTTACCATTGGGATGTGGCAACTCCATATTTTTGATTATCTGAACCTAATATTTTGAGTGGTTCTTCTTTGTAAGTTAAATCAAATTGGAGATTGATTGAAGGGATAAACACATGATGGAACAGTTTCCATAGACACCTTCGTAATGAAGAAACGTGGAATATGTTGTGAATTGCATAAAATTTGTTTGGTAATTTAAGCTTATAAGCGATGTTTCCAATTTTGGTGATTATTTTGAAGGGTCTAACGTATCTTAAACTTAACTTCCCTGTTCTTCCAAATCTATGAACTCCTCTTATTGGGCTTACCCTTAGATAGGCATGATATCCTACTTGAAATTATATAGTTTTATGTTTAGCATAATAATATTTCGTTTGTCGATCTTGAGCTGTAGCACTCCTGCTATTTATCAGATGAATTTTCTAATTAGTCTCCTCAGCTAGATTAGATCCGTATAACTGAACATCTCCTACTTTAGTCCAGACCAATGACATGCTACATTTTCTGTTGTTTATTGTATGCAAATTTCACTAATGGAAGGTGATCTTCTCAACTACCGATTAAGTCCAATATGGTTAATCAAAAAAGATTTTTAAGTACTTGGTTTACTCTCTCAGTCTGACCATATGTTTGATGGTGAAATACTGTATTCATAGCTAATATTATCCCCAAATCTTGATGTACTGCCTTCCAAAAATGAAAGGTAAGACTGCGATCATGATCCGAGATAATAATTTTAGGGATTCTAAGAAGTTTTATTATTTCCTTAATATATAACTTGACCAGCTTTTCAACGGAATCTGTTTGCTTAATCGAAAGGAAGTGTGCTAATTTTGTTATACGATCTTTGATTACCTAAATTGTATCTACTCTAGTATAGCTTCTAGACAATCCCATCCAAAGTTTATAAAAATATATGACCATTTCCACTATAGAATATCTAATGGATATAATAGTCTGCCTGGCCTTTAATGTTCTGCCTTTATTAAACTATAGACATGGCATTTAGCAATGTATTCAACTACATATTTCTTTAGTCCAAGCCTTCAAAATGACTCTTTCAAATCTCTGTACATTTTATTATTTACAGGGTGAATTATGTACCCTGGTATAGTGCCCAGCCCCGTCACCGCACGCAAAAGGTATAACAGATCGGCGGCGGAGCGGCGCGCCACTCGGGGAGGAATATCCCGTCTCCCCAAACGATCAAATTAATAACATCCGAAGGGCTGCTGACTCAACCTCAAGGAGGGTTGAGAGCTAATACTTAAGATAAGAGTAGTATTATTATCCTAAGTATTAGACCAATACATATATTGGATGTAAAATCCATGAGGAATCCAATATATGTATAAGATATCAGTATTTCTAGTATATAGATCACATCACAATACTAAGTATAAGTAGTATATAATAAAGTGCGGAAGCTAAAGCAAATATCCAAAAACATTCATCATAGAAGCTAAATAAAATATTCATCTCAGAAAAGAAAAGAAAAACACATCCATAAGTATTACAAACTATTTGCTGAAATACAGAAATAAAAGCTAAGTACTGACTGAAATAAACTAAGCTGGAGAAGAGTCCACTAGTGCTCCACAGGCTCCTCCTGAATCTCCTGGGTGTCCTACTGACCTGCTCAATATACTGCTCAAGATCTAGCAAATTGCTGGATCCCAAAAGTGCCCCGTGTTAGACAATAAGTTTAGACAATAAGTCTAACACATCGAAACTAATCTAAATAGTTCTAGTTATTCATTTAGCATTTACATAATAAAATTGCAGAAAAATTGTAAAGTAACTGAAGGTATAAATTTGTATAAAACTGTACAAAACTGAAGTAAAGTAAAGTAAAGTAAAACTGAACTATAAATTGAATACTGAAAATAAACAAAAATAGTAATAGATCTGAAACTAAGTAATAGTATGTAAAACTATGTTGTATGCCACTGAAATTATGCATCTGAATATTCCACAATACTGCATACTACTGATATGCAACCAAAATATCACTAAACAGCTATGAGTCGTACGGTCCAATGTATACATACATCCAGTTGGGAAATGCAATGTCGATGCATCCTGAAACTCCCTAGTCAATATATGCAACATTCAGTAACTCATAAATTATCACTGATACTCATAAATCATTACTGACATTCATACATCATGCTCCTGCTATTGCTCATGCTTCTAAGCTACATGAGTTAAATCCAAAAATCTAGAAAGTACTTTGAAATTCGATAATGAATTCAAGATCTCCATTATGCAGAATCCTGCTAAAAGAATTTTGTGTGATGCCCCACCCCTTAATCCACAAGAATTAAGTTAAGGGATAGCGTGTCACTCTAGCTAACACTTCACTTATAATTGAATTAGGATGAAATCCACAATCCACCTAATAAGGGAAGGAGTAAGCATAAAATCAACATGCAGTCACTATCTAAGTAAACATACAGAGTGCGAAAGTAATTTTTAATATACATAACATCCAAGTATCACAACATGAGTATAAGGAAATATATTCATAATATAAGTATAAAATCTAAATACGCAGTCAACCGTACCTGTATTATTACATCATTTAACAGTTTATATAAAAGAAAGTGCAAATACACTCATCCTTATATATAAAATAAAGTTAAACAGCGACTCCTTCCACGGGCTCCTCCTCTGGGTATGGCTCCACTCCTAACTCCTGCTCATCTAACTGAAGAGGGTCTGCCATTGTCAGTTTCACAATGTAGGGCCCCAGCGAAAAAAAAGAAAAATCTGGTTAGACAATTGTCTAAGTATATTTTAAGCTGATAAGTTTTATATGTATTATGTAATATCACCATTCTATAACGTTTATGCAACAAATGTTTAAGGGAGCAGCAAGTAATATAAAGGAAAAGGAAAAATTATAAATCATCATCTATAACTTAAGCAAAAAGAGAGGCTAAGACATGCCTCACATGCAGGCTAAACAAGGTAAGGCATAAATATAGCTAATCAAATAAGTGCTGTAAGAAAAATACTACATCCTAACATGCTAGTGATCTAAACAAACATGCCAATTGAAATAAAGTAACTCAGCAATAGTACATATAAATAGCAGCAAGGTTCTAACATCCTAAAATATAAGCAGTACAAAGAAATAACTGACTGAATAAAAATGTTGTAAAGTAACCAAAACATCAAACTGCATATAAACATCCGTGTACAATCTGCCATATAGAAAAGAGCTAATCTAGCCCACCAAAAAGGCTGAAGGATCTTAGCACCAGTATGGCTAGGGCGGGTCCTAGCACCAGTACGACTAAGGCATCATCAGTATAATCGAAGGATCCTAGCACCAGTAAGGCTAGGGCACCAACGGTATACCCCTAGTGTCAACAAGGAGAATAGGCAAACAGCACACAACAAAACAGAGGCCTTCCCATAGTAACAATATCTAATTAAGAATAATTAATTATATTTTACTGTTTAATAATAATTAATTATTCTAATTATTGTTAAGGTTAAATTAATATTAAATTAATCCTAATTAATCTCTTAATTACTAAAATCAATTAACTAATAATAAAATTATTGTTCAAAAGTCATTAACACTAATCCTAATTTAATTAGCCACTAACTATAGTTATTTAATTTAATTAACAGACAGTGGGCCCCCACCAGACACGTGGCACTGTGGGCCCCACGGGTAAGCTGAGTCAGCTCGGGTGACTGGGCAGTGGGCCCCCACCTGACACGTGGCACTGCCAGAGGCTGCCACGTGGCACTGTGGCCATACAGGGAGCCGAAACGCTGCGGGTGACCGGGCAATGGGTCCCACTTGACACGTGGCGAGCCCAGAGGCTGCCACGTGGCACTGTGGGCCCCACGGGGGAGCTGAAGCGCCGCGTAGGCTCGGGCTGTGGGCCCCACGGCTGAAGCCGAAACGCCGCGGGCTTGGCTGGTGGGCTCCATTGGACACATGGCAGACCCTGAAGGGGCCACGTGGCTCGGTGGGCCCCACGTGGCCTACGCGGACGCGGCCGGGCCGGGCTCGGGTCGACCCGGCCCGGCCCGGACTTCGTCTCCTTCGCGGAGACATCCCGAGGGCACCGGGCTAGGGCACGGCTTTTGCCGGCCTTCCCGGCGCCGGACCACCTCGGCCCGCACGGCCGACGGTCTCCCTCGACGAGGCATACACGTCGGTGGGTGGAACTTCGCCGGAGGTGGCCGGGATCATCGGTAAATCTAAACCCTAGGTCCTAGGGTTTCGGGTTACGGGATCCTAACGGTTTCTACGGTGGATCCGGCCCCAAAATCCGTTGATCCGGCCGGGCTAGCCCTAATCGGAGCCGGTCGATCTCTAATCCTAAGCATGCAATAATGTTGTGAATTGGAGTGGTAGCAATTGGATGAAAATCAGGGGAGTTAGGGTGGTACCTGGATTAATGGCTGCGGGGGCTTCGGACGGCTCGGGTGGGTGCGGTAGCTCCGGGCTTGGGTTTTCGGAAACCCGGAGCCCAGAGCCTGCCTGAGGGACCTCAGGCGACCTCGCCGAGGCCGGGGAGGGCGTCGGCTGGCCAGGCGAGGCGGCGGGGCACCGCGTGTCGTGCAGGACGGAGCCGTCAAAGAAAACGGCTCCGTAGCCATTGGATCCGGGCCTGATCCAATGGCTGCGATGGCGCCGTCAGCTACAGTTGACGGTAACTTTAAATACTTAACGGTACGCCGTTAAGTATTAAAATAATTTTTTTTTGTTTCAAAAGAAATTTTGAACATGTTTTTCCTAGCTAATTGAGGGGTGAGGAATGCAATGGCGAGGTCGGATTTTCGATCCGACGAGTATTTTGCTTCCTCGATTTCCGGGGTATTTTTATTATTAAAATATTCGTCGAAATTTCGATGATTTCTGATTGACATGAAAACTTCACCCCAAGCTAATTTGGGGTCAATGAATGCAATGGCGATGTCTGTTTTTTGATCGGAGGTCAATTTCATTTGGTCAAATTTTAGGATTTCTGGATTTTTCCAGAAATCAGGATTCGATCCCTTTGACTCCTGATTTGGACTAGGTCTTAGAGGTTGACTCTAATTGACCTAATTAGGGCTTATAATTATGCTTAAGACTTAGGATTAGTCCTAATTAACTACGATAATAACCTGGGTTGTTATATTTTGACTCCTAGATTCGAATCTCGATAATTGGTTAAAGTTGAGAGTTTACTTAAAAATTATTAGATAAGAAGGTTGTATACAGATAGTTAGCATGTTTATAAGAAAAGTAGTTCTTAACACTTAGTTTGATTAAGCCACCCTAACGAAGTGATCTTTGATAGGAGGCATTACCCGATGGCGATTTGTATCTCAAGTTAAGTCATTAAGATGCCCAACTCACAATCACACTTGGTGTTTTAGGAAAGGTGATTCGAATTACTTAGTTTGTTTAAACCACATCTATTGAAGCAATCTTCGCTAGGACGCATCACCCGATAACGATTTGTATTTTAATTAAACTAAGGAATGAGTCCCTATTTATAACACTCTTAGGATTGATTGATTTACTCTAAGCGATGTTGCATCCGCCTGAGCCCATGAGATAGCACAAAGATAAATCTTACTTAGAGTGACTCAACCATTCCCGAATACTACTGAAATAATCCAGTACTATCGGTATACCCTGCTATACCCAACTAATAATCTAGGTTTAGCAGATTCTATTTAATTAATAAGGATTTATCAAAACTATTAATCTTTACTCTAAATGGGTGAGTCCTACACAAGGCTCTAAGGATGTAATCAAAAGATCACTCAATATTGATTACTAATATAAGGGAGAAGTTCAATTCAACTGCTTTAGGTGATTTCTACCACGAGGTGTCAAGATCAACTTCTAAGGTTATGAAGGATCTTCTAAGATTCCTACCTCAATAAATTACAAAAGTTCTTCTTATATTAATATATCAATATTTAAGGTCTTTAAACATTTCAAAAATGATCCTAAAGCAAGACCCTCGAGATCTCACTTTTCTACTTTTAAAGTTAACATTCAAAGTTTGCTTATTAGACTTGGATTAAAGTGATTAGATCAGATGATTAAAATCCATCTTATCCTATTTTATTCTACAATCATGAGACAAAATCAAAGATATTATTAGAGTTAGATCATTTCATAAATAATTCCAATTTTATTATCCATCTTATGCTAATAGTCTTATATAAGAAAAAATCAAAGATTTTAAGTTTATATTCAGATAATTTAATCACACATATTTAATATTAACCTTAGCACTTTTAATTCATTAATTTAAGATCAATACTAAATTAGATGCATTATTGGAATAATATTAATTAAATTATCTTAAAATTAAGTTAATTGATTTAGTGATTAAGGTTTATATCTTAATTAAGACAAGTTAGGGTTTAACCCCTTATCTTACCAAAATTAAGATCAATAGTTAATTTATAAATCAATGACAAATCAGTGTATTATGAGTATATTATTGATGGCAAATTTCAAGTTTAGATTAAGTATCATTTACTTAATCAAGTTCTCAAGATTCTGATGTTCACTTATAGTTTAATGTCAATTTAAGCACATTTAGGTGTCCAAATAAATATTAAAATTCTCTAACATACATAGTAATATCATGAAAATATAAGAATATAAAGATGATATAAAATATAAGGTAATTAAGGCTAAGCAAATTCTAAATCAACCCAAAGGGGTTAGCACTTGATTACAACTCTAAAAAACTTAGGTTTCATGCAATTTGGTTATTAAGATATACCTAATCATTACAAGCATTCAAAGATTCTATTATTTAGCATTTGACACAAACTATTTAAGGCACATAAGAGATCTTTGTACATGCCATAAAATGGCAAACTCTTAAAGTTGATTATTACACAAAATTTTATATAATTCAATCCAACTATGGTCTTAAGGACCTGAAAATGCAAAAACAGTGAAGTTTTAGCCATTTCAGCCAATTCTGCGTACTTTCAGAAAATTCTGGGCGCTACGACGCGCTGCAGCGCTTATGATGTTGCGGCGCGTTGCGATGGAAAATGGTGTTGTGGCACGCTACAGCACTTTAGATACTGTGAGGCGCTACGGAGAGACCAATCAGAGAGCTGGATGCTACAGTGCACTGCAGCGTTTTCAGGCGCTGCGGTGCGCTGTGGCGGATTAACTTGCAGAAACATTGTTCAATTAATTTATTTTCTAGTTTCATATAGTTTTCCAGAAATGATGCTGCAACTCGCTGTGGCGTGCTGTGGCGGTCCAACTTTTGTGTGACTGTTCAATTAAGTTTTCTCTTGATTTCCTATAGTTTTTTCCGAAATGATGCCGCAACGGCTTAACTTTTTGGTTACTATTCAATTAGTTTATAGATTTCATATGACTTTTCCTGAAATGATGTTGCAGCCTGTTACGACGCGCAGTAGCGCACTGCAGCAGAAAACTATTTGAGCTTCGGGCACTACGGTGCGCTGTAGTGCCTGACGGTGATTTCGCTTGTGCGAAAACTGTGAAGGAACACATTTTAAGCTTAAATACTCTCAATCCAGAGCATTCTATAAGCGGTGCCATATATCAATGGAAAGGTCTTTTTGATACCTTTCCATCGATACCAAAATAGGCACAAATTGATTATTTATACTATACGAACGTTAGAGTTAAAGGTTCAGGTATCCAAAATAGATGAAAAATAGAGCATGATATTTTCTAATATGATGCCTTAATGAACCTCAATGGCTTCCACATACAATCATGGATTTTCTAAGGATACAAAACAACATAATAACAATACGGAGGAGACAAGGAAGAGGAGCAAATAGGTACCTTTCATCTTGTAAGAAAAGGAGGAAGAAGACACGGAAAGCTTAGGGAATTTCTTCTTCTTCTTTTTCAGCACCAAGCTCAATAATAGGGGAATAGAGGAGAGCTGTAGCTTTTTGCCAATTGGAGATGAAGAATGAGATTGAGCTCCTTCTTAAATGAGAAGGATAGGAGTGGGAGGCATGGCCATGGGAGAAAAGGGGGAGGGGCTGCCCCTTGTGTGCGAATGGAGGGGGGGGGCATGGGGCGCCATATGGAGCCAGTTAGCAAGGGAAGGGAAAATAAATAAATCAAATGGATTTTCTTAAATAAATAATAATTTTTTATTTTCTTTAATTATTTAAAAATTCAGATTTTTCAAACACCTCCGAAAATTCTCAAAAATTCACCCCTAACTAATTTGGGGGTGAGGAATTCAATGGCAAAGTCAGATTTTAATTCCAACGATTATTTAATTATGCTAATTTTCGGGGTATTTAATTATATTAAAATATTCTCGAAAATCCTAACGACTTCCAAACGTGTCCAAAACATTACCCCTAGCTAATTTGGGGATGACGATCGCAATGGCAAAGTCGGATTTTGAATTCGAGGTCAAAATAAATACCTCAATTTCCTAATTAATAAAATATTAAAATATTTCAAAATATTTGATTTAGCTCTGAATCGCAACAAATCTTTATGAATTGATTCTAATGGCTGGATGAAGTTAATATAATGATAATTAGGATACGATTAAGCTAAAATTAAGTTGGGTAATAACTTTGGGTTGTTACACCTAAGTTTTGAGCTTTAGTTTAAATTTGATTTTAAATGTATGAATTATTTGGAATTCAATTCATTTTTCAATGATAAATATAAATTCTTTTTTGTAGATGTAAGTATGTTATGCCACCATTTTTGATATCTTCTTTTAGCTTAGAATATCCTTTATCATTCTCTTGGGCAATTTATATGCGTTGCATGAACGTAGGTTATGTAATATAATTTTCAAGTAAATTATTTAATTGCTTTCTATTTATAAGTTTTATGCTTAACCTTTTGAATTCTTCCATTAATGGACTTGCTATTATAGCATTTAGGTCTGCTTTTTTACTGAGGGCATCAGCTATGACATTAACTTTACCATGATGATATTGTATGTCTAAATTGTAGTCGCTGATCAATTCTAACCATCGCCTTTATCGACTATTCATTTATTTTTGAGTGAAAATATATTTTAAATTTTGATGATTAGTAAAAATTTAACACCTCTCTCCATATAGGTAGTGCCTTCATATTCTTAAGGCAAACACTACCCCTATTAGTTTTAGGTCATGCACTATGTAGTTCCTTTCATGAATATATAATTACCTAGATGCATATGCTACTACATTCTTCTCTTGCATGAGAATATATTCAAGCCCTGCTATGAATGAGTCAATATAAACTTGATGATTTCTTGTCTCTTGTGATAGGGTAAGCATTGGGGCAGTTGTTAATGCTTGTTTGAACTTTTGAAAAGATTTCTTGCCTTACTAACTCCAAATGAATGGAACTGCTTTCTGTGTTAATTTGGTTAAAGGTACAGCTATTTGCAAAAATTCTTTAACAAATTTTCAATAATATCTAGCTAAACCGAGAAAACTGTGAATATCTGTCATGGTCTTTGGCTGGGGCCATACTTGAATGGCGCTTATTTTTTTTATCAACCTTGATTTTTTCGGCATCCACTACATGGCCTAAGAAAGCTATAAATTTTAGTCAAAATTCACATTTAGAATATTTTGTGTATAGCTGATGATGCCTTAGAGTTTCCAGAATGGCTCTCAAATAATTTTCATGTTCTTCATTGCTCTCAGAATAAATTAGTGTATCATTGATGAATACTATTACAAACTTATCCAAATACAATCTAAGAATTCTTTGCATCAAGTCCATAAAGATGGACAGAGCATTGGTTAGACTAAATAACATGACCATGAACTCATAATGCCCGTAGCAAATTTTAAATACTATTTTTGGAATATTTTCTTCTTTGACTCGTAATTGATGATAGCTTGATCTTAAATTTATCTTAGAAAATATATTTGTTCTAGATAATTGATTAAATAGATCATAAATACGTGGTAGATTGTACTTATTCTTAACAGTTACCTTATTGAGTTCACGATAATCGATGCATTTTCACATCAAACTGCTTTCTTCATTACAAAGAGCATTAGAGCTCCCCATGGTGACATGCTTTATCAAATAAAATTTTTGTTCTATTTGTTCATTTAACTCTTGTAGTTCTGTAAGTGCCATACTATAAGCTACTTTTGATATTGGTTAAGTTCTAAGAATTAACTCAATTAAGAATTTGATTTGTCTTACTGGTGGTAATCTAGGCAATTCATCAGGGAATACATCTTTAAACTTCTTTATAATTTGAGTATCTACTAAAGGAATTTCTTCTGTCTTTTCTCCCATCATCATTACTAAGCATGCATTAACTCGCTTTCGAATCAATTTCACTACTTGTGAAGCATTGATTAAAGTGTTAAAATGCCAAACTTTCTCATAAATACTTCAGGCTTTCTCCCACCCTTGATAACGACCTTCTTTCTTTGACAATCAATCATAACTTTATGCTTATTGAGCCAATTCATTTCTAGATTGATGTCAAAATTTACTATAGCCAGTACTATCAGGTTTGCTTCATATTTCTTGCCATTAATTGTTATGTACAGTTACAACATTTTTGTGCACTCATGAGGCCTCCAAATGGTAACTTGATGTTTAAGACTTTAGTTAAGTTGTAATATAATAGTTTAAAAGTATTTGCAAATCTTTCTAAAATAAATGAGTGGCTTGCACCAGTGTTAAATAATGTGCCACAAAATTTGTCATTAAAATGTAAGGTGCCTAGGATTTAAAATGAAAGATAGTTTATGCTTTATTTAATTATAATATGAAAGATATTTATAAAAAGAAAGAATGTGATGCCTGATACCACTTCATTATCTTCTGGGGCTATAACTATGGTGAGGGTATAGATCCTCGCATGTACAGCTTGCTGGGAAGCAATTGGTCTTCCCTTTTGATTAGTAGCTAGTGCTTTAGGATCAATGGGTGTACCTCTCCTTTGCATTGGAGTAGCTGTATGTACATGAGCTAGTTTGGCTACTAGTGTGAGTTCTTACATTCCAACTAGTTAGGGTGCTTATCATTGCATCTAAGAAGGATGAGTGATCCACTGATTATCCACTATACTGGTTGCTTAAAATTGCCAAAATTTATGACTAGGTCATCCACACATATAATATATTCTGCTCTTGTGATAAAAATTACTGTAAGGATGCGGTCATTTGCATTTCCCAATAGGTGTTTGTTGAGCTATTTGATAAACCCTAGCTTGAGGCGGTCTCGGCCTCTTGTATTCAATTTTTTGTATATGTGCAGATGCGATTCTTTTTCTTAGCTAATCTACCTATTCTTGTTCCCCATGTTCTAATATTTTTTCACTTTCAAGCATGTTATAATATTCAATTTTCTTAGGTTTGGAGCTTGAGTGTTCCTCTTAATACTTAAGAGCTCATTCCTTAGGAGTTAGGATTAGCTCTTAAGTTAGATTTCATCTATTGAGTAAAATGGGTTATTTAATATGTGAAACTTTGATTTTACTAGTTTATAGATTTTCATAATTTATTTATGATTATTTAATTTTTTAATTTTAGATTTAAGAATAGAGATCTATCCTATTAAGTGTGACTTTACTTAATAAGATTTGCCATAAAACTTAATTTGAGTGTTTGGGTGTTAAAACCTAATTTATTAGGATCACCATTGGATTAAGTAATTAAACTCCAATATTTAGAGTTTAATTCTTAATCCTTTCATCTTGATTTGGCTAATCAAGATGTTTTGGGTTGCTTAAAATCATTAGAATAGGTCGTTCGATTTATTTAACTCTAGTCAATAATGATTAATCAAATTAGGACTTGGCCAGTGCTAATTGTTTTCAATTCATAAGGTTGTGAATCTGAGTTACACTCGATAGTAGGAATTGAAGATCCTGAACTTAAGTAACTTAGAGTAGATAGAACGAATAAATTAAATAACAATAGATATCACATGTGTCCAAGTAGAGTCTCTTGGTCACTTTGAAAATTGATGCTTTACTTATCTTGTTTTGAGCCTTATACCTTGTTCACATATATTAGACATAAAATATTTGATAAGTATCTCGTGTTAATTTTGAATTTGCATACATATCATTCATGTTCTATTGATGTTTTCAATTTTATGGTTTTCAGTAAGTTGTGACCTAACTAATATGCCTCTTCAATCTGTGGGTCTGGCATAGCACACTGGGTTGCTATTGTCGGTAAGTCTATCCATGCCTGGTTGAGTGTGGGTCCCAGGGTGGCGAGAAATAGATTTTGCACTAATATGAATTTATTAGTCAGGATCTGATATGGTAGTACTAGTTGTGAGTGGATTTCTATTCAGTGATATTCAGTTCAGTACTTTCTGCTTTAGCTCATTAGGCTAAGTGATATTCAGCTCAATATTTTCTAACTTAGATCATTAGGCTAAGTGATTTCAGTGTATTTTAGTTCAGAGCTTCTGCCTTAGCCCATCAGGCTAAGTGAGATTGTTTACTTTCAGTTTTGAATGGCTTATGTAGCCATGATAGTTTTCAATTTTTGATTTACTGCTTTTAGCTTACTTTTCTACATTTTAGCACTTATTTACTTATTGTTTTCTACATTTACTAGCTTTATTTATTTAAAGGATGCTAGTCTTGCTCACTACTTATATTTTTATAGGATGTTAGTTTTACTTTTAGTTATTTATCATTTTCACATGTGCTTTAAGTTTAAGTCAATTGGCATGAGTTTATATTGATCATAAGCATATTTAGGTTGAGCTTTCTTTTTAGTTATATTAGTATTTAGTCTCTATTTTATACCTAACCTTGTTGCTACCATTTTTGGAGGTATGTGCTTACTTCCTATTTTATGAAGTTATTGACTTATTGTTTATAATTGTCTTTCTCTTTCACATGCATTCTGCTCCTTTACTATTTATTTTAATTATAAAGTTTATGGTGATATCTAAATTAACATAATAAATTATAGCCTAAAATATATTTAGACATTTTGTCTAATTAGAATTTTTTTTGTTGGCTGGGGACCTATCATTGTGAAACTGATAATGGTAGACTCTGAGCTATTTGAGGTTGTGGAGCCTTCTGAAGATAGGATTCAGGAGGAGGTTCAAGCTGTTGAAGACCCTTAATTCCTTTAGTTCTTTTCTTTTATTGCTCGTGAGATTGAGTGTTGTTCTTTTCATTTCAACTTATACCTCTCTACCTAATGAGTCATTAAATGAATACTTGAAATAACATCCATATTATCATAATCAAACACTCAGAATGAAAGGCATGAAATGGGAAATACTTTTATAATTAGTAAAAGTTAAGTACATAATGAATCAGAAAATGAAAAATAGTTTAATAACTTAGAAGAATATTCATAAGACCTTTAGTATTAAGGAAACTGAATTTCCAAACCTTGACCTTTATATGAAAGAATTTGAGTTAGTATTAGGGATTCTAATATCAATAAATCAAATATATATAAAATTCAAAAATTGTGTTCTAAACAAACTTCTTTAGTACACCATCTTTAGAAGACCAGACCTTCCACATTTTACTAAATAGTGACTTAAAATACATAGATCTTTATCAATTCAAGTTGCTATGTTATACTTAGCATCTCTTTTGTTGAAATAAATATTCCTTTGAATAAATGAGAATCCAAGAAGAATTATTATTCTTCCTTTAAGACTAAAATTAATTGTATTAATTTCAGAATGAATTCTACAACTTCTCCCCTCAACATCGCTGATACTTCAAATATCAACACTGACAAAGTCACATCACTCAGGAGTATGGTAATCGCTATGTTAGAGAACCAATTACAACAAGCAATGACTATCCAGAAACTAGTATCTGCTCTTAGTACTGTAAATACTGGTATCCTCTTCTACATCTTTTACTCCTCATATTCTTCATACCTTTATTCTGTTTACTAATAAATTATTTAGTAGCCTCTAAAGATTGAGACTTCTAATCTTTAATAGAAAATTATCCCACATAGATAATGAGACTCAACATAAGACAACCAAAAGGGATCGAAAGTGTAAAACTTACCAAAATGAATCTAGCACATCAATGGAACCAATCCAAGAGTGCACCAAACCACATCCTTATGGAAAGTGTTCTAATCTTGGTTGTCACTGTTTTACATGTGGTCGTCGGGGCCACGGATATCATGCTAGAATGATAGTATATGGAGTTTTAATCAATCATTCTCATCGAAACAAAGCATTCAGTGGCACCTCACTTAAAAGTTTTGAATCAAGGATGACTTTAAAATCACCACCGCCTGTAGAAGAGTATCCATCTGGCTGGAAGAAAATAGTTGCTCCTAAACTTCAAGAGCAAAGAAACTGGGAATAGAGGAAACTAATAATGATATTGTCTCAGGTACATATATTCAATTCCATCATTACTTTCAGCCTTAAAGTTTATTTTTACTTTATATAAATTTAAATTGTAATAATTTAATTATGGTCATCATTTAATTTGAATCTTGCTTATAAGCCTAATCTTGTGTTCAATGTGTTTTATCCTTAATGTGGCAATTATCTCTTCCTTAGCTTAATCAAACCTTAGATTCTTTTGGCAAAGTCACACTTTTGAGACTTATAAAAATAATTCTTCTTCAAAGAAGTAGCTTATCCAATTTTGATGAATAACTTTTATTTCCTCATGTTAGATTGATTCAAATCTTAGAAATTTTGGTTAAGTTACAATTGTGGCTTGAAATATTAACCTAGCTTATTCCTTAGATCCCAAGCATCTCATTTCTTTGGGATGAGTGTATCCATATCTTTAAAAGGGATAAATATAACCTTAGGACCTTAGTTAACCAAGTTATAATTATGACTCTTAGTAGTAACTTATGGTTGTATCTTATCCTAAATGATAAGCAATCCATTATTTTGATTTATTTTAATAACTCTTACAATTTCAATGTATCAAGTCATCTCATGTGACTGGATGCAATAGACTTTCCTCGTGATTATTATCCTTTTTATCTAAGTATCATTCCTTAACCAAAGGTAGTGTCATTTGTCGGGAGTTGTGGGACCCACCCGAGGCGACCCGCGCCACAGAGAAGCCGCCACATGGCTTGGTGGATCCGTCGCTGTTGTAACAACCTAAGGTTGTTACCCAGCTTAATTTAATCCTAATCATGTCATAAGTTCCATTCCATTAAATCCTTCCAATCATTAGAACCAAACCCTGAAGGTTTGAAGTTATTCAGAGCTAAATCTAATATTTTGGATTATTTTAATATTTAATTAATTAGAAAAGTGAGGTATTTATTTTGACCTCAAAATCAAAATCCGACTTCACCGTTACGATCATCCCCCCCAAATTAGCTAGGGGTGATGTTTTGGACGCGTTTGGAAGTCATCAAATTTTCGCAAATATTTTAATATAATTAAATGCACCGAAAAATAGAATACTTAAATAGTCGTTGGAATCGAATTTCGACTTCGCCGTTGGATTCCTCACCCCCAAATTAGCTGGGGGTGAATTTTTGGGATTTTTCGGAACACGTTTCAAAAATCAAAATTTTTGAATAAATAAGGAAAATAAATAGGCAATCTTTGGATCCCATATTTGCAATTTCCCACTTATTTTATCCCATATGCAGCTGGCCATCACCTCAGCCGGTGCCCCCCCCCTATCTTGAGCTGCCCAATGATGGCACCTCCCCCCTAGGCCAATGATGGCCTAGTCCCCTATCACTTCTCCCTCATTTCTCCTTTAAAAAGGAGCTTTCTTCATCTTCTTTGCAAAGAGCTGAACATCCCCTCCTTCCTTTTCTTCTCCATTGCTGCATTGGTGTTGAAAGAGAAGACTCCACTCCAAGATCTTGAAGGATATTGGGTACCATCTTCCTCATCTTCCTCCTCCTTTTGCAAAAAACTAAGGTACCCCTTTACTCATTTCTTTTGCCTTTTTTATATGGCTACAATGCTGGAATACATCTCTAGATATCCATGTTTAAGTATGGAAGCCATTAAGGCTCTTGAAAGCATCATAGAAAAATGCTCTGTTTTTGCTTATATTCTGTATACCCTGTCATTTATTTATATTTTTAGTATATCTAGGATGCTCCACTTGTGCTGCTTTTAGTGTCGATGGAAAGGTATCGAAAATACCTTTCCATTGATATATGGTACCGCTCATGAAACTCTCTAAATTGAGAGCAATTAAGCTTGAAAAATGGCCAACACGGGTTTTGCACCTGGCGAAATCACCGTCTACCGCTACAGCGTGCTGTAGCGCGCTGCAGCGGGTCGCATCGGTTGGTCGCGGGAGTGAAAGCTTAGGGAAAATGAATAAAAATGCATATTGAACTAACTGAATAGTAAATTTGTGAAATAGACCGCTACAGCTCGCGGTCGCGCGCTGCAGCGGTCTGCAACGACATTTCAGAACTTAGGAAAATAACCTTAAATTTAATTGAACAGTAAATTGTAAAATGGATCGCTACAGCGTGCTGTAGAGCGCTGCAGCGGACTATAGTGGAAATTCAGAACTTTAGAAAATGTGAAAATAAATTAATTGAATAGTTAATATACAAGATGGACCGCTACAGCGCGCGGTCGTGCGCTGCAGCGATCTGTAGCGGTAGTTTCGTGAAATTTATAAACTCATTTAATGAAAGTAATTAAACAGTGGTTTTTGCAAAATGAACCGCTACAGTGCGCCATAGCGCGTTGCAGTGGGTTACAGTGGATCACAGTGAACCGCAGCAAGCCGCAGTGCAAAGGCGTTACCGTGCGTTGTCACACGGAAAGAGCTACAGCGCGCTGCCGCCCGAAAAGCGCTCCAGCGCGCTACAGTGCCCAAATTTGCAGAATTTCCAGAAACTTCAGAAAACTGCCTAGATTTTTGTAAAACTTCTCAGTTTCTGCTGAAATGGCCAAAACTCAACTGTTTTGATATTTTAAGATCCCTAGGACCCTAGTGGGGCTAAGTTATACTAAATTTGGACATTTTAGCTAAAATCAAGCATTGTATAAATTTCTATATGAAAATTTAGTTTGAAAACTTTATCAATTTTAATAAGTTCTCACAACCTATCATATATCCTAAAATGCATTGTACAAATTGCTGAATACCTTAGAATTTTCAGTGCCAACAATAATCAAATATAATATTACGTTTTGAATCCTAGAAAATTAAGAGAAATTACCAAAATACCCATAACCTTAGTTAGGTCATAACTTGACTATTTGAAGTCCAATTTGGGTCTACTCCCTGTTAAAGTACTTAGGGTACTATAGGAAAGCTATAGTCACTAAGTTTATTGAATTTGGACACTAAATGGAAGAGTTAGCTTTTTGGCCCCCTCTTAACTTAGAAAATTACATATTTACCTTTAAAAGTTCAAAGGACTATAACTAACTTATTAAACCTCAGAATTTAGTGTTCTTAGACTCTATGGAATCCTTGAATAGTAACCAGCAGTAAACTACATGAGAATTTAGATTCCATTAAGTATAAATTACAAAATCGCCCCTTAGGTCAAAACCTTAGATTGGACCTACAGGGCTTATTTCTTACCCAAATTTAGTGTACCCACTGTCTATCTTCATGTTAGACAGTAAAGAATCATTTGGCAGCATAAAATCCCAATTTGGAGCCTTAAATCCAAAATTGACTTTTGGACCCTTCGTTAAAGGCAAAATGGTCATTTTGCCTAAAATTTAAGCTAAGCATCATTAATCTCTAAATTATGTTTTAAACTATTAAAATTAGTATTAGAACTATATTATATTCATTTAGTGAGAAAAACCATTTATTAGGTCAACTTAGTAAAATTCTCCAAAATTCTCTAAGTCTTTTCCTTATGATCGTTCACCTCACATTAGGACTACTCCTAAGACTATGACTAGCTCATATGTTAGATTTCATTTATTAGATAAGTGGGTTATTCAATGAATGAACCCTTAGTTTTATTAGTTTCTAGAAATTTTACAATTTATTTTGATTATTTTATCTTTTAACCCTAAATTTAGGATATGGAGATTCATCCTATTAAGTGTGATTTGCTTAATAAGATTTATCTTAATCAATAAATTACTTTTATACTAAAACCTAGACCTTATATCTTAACCTTTTTGGATTATGTGGTTAAGCTCAATCTCGTGATATTTAATCCATAATTCATAGTCTAGTATATCTTGATTAGATCTTAGATAGAACGTCTAAATTCATAAAACTAGGATGTATGATTTATTGATTGAATTTATAGTCGTGTTTGATTGAATTAGATTAGAACCTGATTAGTTCTAATCCTTTTAACTTATAAGGCCGTACTTCTAAGTTACACTCGATAATAAGAATTGGAGATCCTGAACTTGTGTAACTTAGAATAGTTAGAATAGTTAAATTAGATAACAACAGTGTCACCATGTATAGAAGAGTCCCTTGTTTACTTGATTAATTTTTGTTGCTACACATTCTGTGTATTTTGTGCTTAAATTCCTTGTTCATATCATATAAGAGAACTTCGTGCATGAAATAAAAACTTAGAATAATTAGAATAACAGTTGCCTTTGGGTTCAGTACATTTAGCAGATTCGGGTGCACATTTACCCTAATTGATAGGGGTAAGGAGTAATAAGGATGCTTAACATTACTTATTGAGGAGTGTGTGTTAATCTTAGAACCCATATAGTCTTGCAGACGTGCTTAACTCCTCAGCTATTTCTGAACGTGTTCACAGAAACAAAGTAAAATAACTAAAAGATTCTGCATTTGTATTTACTACCTCCTCAGTTCTGCTGTTGGATTCTGTTTGCCCTAGCCCAGAAAGGCTATGGGAATTTCTGTCTACCCAAGCCTAGAAAGGCTTTGGGGATTTCACCGGCCCGATGGCCATCTTTCTGATATGGTAGTTTTTACATACCTGATTCAGTTTTCAGCTTACTATGTACAGTGTTCTGATGTATATTTCAGTCAGCTATTTTTCTTTACTTACCTGCTTACTTGTACATATTTATAGGGTGCTAAACTTTACTGCTTACTATATATACCATGTTCAGATTTCTATCATTTAATTAGCATATGTTATATGATCATCAGCATGTTTAGGATTAGACTTTACTTTCAGTACTTTTACTTATCGTATTATACGTGTATATGCTCATTTCTTGCTTAGTTGTTGAGGTGTGCTTTTGCCTCATTTATTGTTTAGTTATAAATGCTATGTTTATAACTTATCCTATTCCTTGTACGCTTACTACTCCTACTGCTTTAGTTTACCTTTTTTGTTTGCTTAAGTTAAAGTGGTGACATTAATAACTCATGAAAAATATTCAACCTAAAATGTACTTAGACAATTATCTAATAAGATTTTCTTTTATTGGCTGGGGCCCTGGCATTATGAAACTGATAATGTCAGGTTCATATAGGTTTGAGGAGGTAGGTGTTGAAGCAGAGATGCCTTACTTAGAGTAGGAGCTTCAACCAGGAGAGCTGGATATTGCTTAGTTTCTTTTAGCCGCTTGTGAGGATGAGCGATTTACCTTTTAGTCTTTTAAACTACTTATTTAATATTGTAATAATACAGGTACTGTGATTGTGATTTACTTTATGCACTTCATTATTTTCTGAGCTATATTATTGCTATTTCTTACGTGATGCATGATGAATGGATGTACTATTTACTTCAGTTAGCTTCCGCACTCTATTTGTATGTCAGATTTAGTGGCTGATCCTCTTAGATGTTCTGTGCACGTCCTTCCCTTATTAGTGGATTGTGGATCTACCTAATCCAATGATAAGAGAGGGATTTGCACAAGTGACCCTCCGCTCCTTAGCTTAATGATTGTGGGATTAGGAAGCGGGGCGCCACAGCTGTCCCCGTCGTCTGGACCAATGGGACCCTTAGCTCTGCGCCGTGCTGCATGTCAATTGGCAGGCCCCGCCTCTATTAATTAAATAAGTTTTATTAATTCTGTGATTTATTTAATTATTCAATAATGTTTCATATATTTAAATTGCATGTTATTAATTAATTTAAATTCAGAACTTTAAACATCAATAACTATTAAACCAATAATCCAAACATAGTGAATATATGTCTCATTTTGCATAGAAAAATAAGATGAATAATATGGTAGTGTCAAATTTTTTGTAGACACATATCTAACATAGTGATATTTTAGAACCTCCACACTTGTACCAAAACTTCTAACTTTCATAACTTTGCACAGACTCACCTAAACACATCCAATATAGATCTCATTTTAATCAGGAGATCCTCAGGAATGTTCTAGAAGTGTGAATTTTTTTGTTTGGAGTGTAATTAGCCTAATCACTTTTAGAACCCTCCATAATTATCCTATTAGACCTAAAAAATAATTTGGCCATAACTTAGTCAATTATACTCCAAATTTGGTCATCCAATATACCATTTAGATCAGAAAATCATAACTAATAGCAAACTGAAATAAAATTAGGATTTTTACCACTAAAAACCCTAAATTTGCCCTTACCCTTAACCCTAATTATGTCATAACTTGACCAATTAATGTTCAATTTGGGTATACTCCTAATTAAAGTGCTTAGTGTGATATAAAAAAGCTATAGCCACATAGTTTGCTAAATTTATACATCAAATGGAAAAGTTAGGTTTTGGACCCTTCATTAAACCCTAAAATTATATAATTGCCCTTGAACTTGAAATCATCATAACTTAACCGATATGCCTCAAAATTTTGTATTCTTAGACTCTATGGAATCTTTCGATAGTAAACAATAGTAAACTACAAAAAATTTTAGACTTCACTAGGTAAAATTACCAAACTGTCCTCCTAAGTCAAAATCCTTAAATTGAACCCATATAGCTTAATTCTTGTCCAAATTTAGTGAACTTACTGCATATCTTCATGTTAGATAGTAACGAAATATTTGAGATTAATAAAATCTAATTTGAAGCCCTAAATTAAAAAGTAGTATTTTAGACCCTTAAGTAGAGGCAAAATGATTAAATGATTATTTTGCCCAAATCTAGGTTAAGTGCTCTTAACCCCTAAATTATCATTTAGATTAGTAAAATTAATAATAAAATTGAATTAGAATCAAATGTATGTAATAAAATCTCATAATTTGAGTAATTTGATTAAAATCCCAAATTAAGGTTTGAAAATCCCTAAGTAAGGATAATATACCTTACTTAGCTAAGATCCTTCTTCAATCTCCCTAACTGAACAAAAACAGCAAATGAAGTTAAATTAAAATAAATCCCATCAACTCCTTAAAATCCCTAAGTTATTTTTATTTGAAGTTTATTAGGATCTACACTTCATATTAGGATCTTTTCCTTAGGAATAAGAATAGATGTCAGGTTATATTTCATTCATTAAATAAAGTGGGTTATTCAATGAATGAAATCTTGGTTTTATTAGTTTCTCGATTTTTATAATTTAATTATGATTATTTTATCTTTCAACCTTAGAATAAGAATAAGAACATCATCCTATTAAATTTGATTTTGCTTTGGATTAATCATTAGTTCACTTTTAGATTTAAACCATAAATCTTAAGTTTTACCTTTGGATTATGTGATTAACTCCAATTCATTGAGCTTTAATTCATAATCTTTAGTTTAGTAGATCTTGATCAGATCTTAGCTTAGGACGTCTAAATTCAACAACTAGGACGTCGTGATTCCTCATTTAACTTATAGACGATATTGATTAAATCTAATTAGAACCTAGTCAGTTCTAATTAATCTTTTTAACTTATAAGGTTGTGCTTCTAAGTCACACTTGATTGTAAGAATTAGAGATCCTGAACTTGTGTAACTTGGAATAGTTAGAATGGATTAAGTAGATAACAACTGATGTCACAATGCATAGTAGAATCCCTTGCTCACTATTGATTTACTTGTTACTTGCACATTCTTTATATTTTGTGCCAATACCTTAAATATGTCATATAAGATAACATTGTTGTATGAAATAAAAACTTAGAATAAATAGGATAACATTTGTATTAGGTTCAATTTTTCTAGTATGTTCTGGTGCACAGTTACCCTAATGGACAAGGGTAAGGAGAAATAAGGATTATTTGACATTACTCATTAAGGAGTGCATTGTTAAGTTGGAACCCATATAGTCTTGTAGACGTGCTTGACTCCTCAATTATTTCTGGATGTGTCCACAGAAGTAAAGTAAAATAACTAAAATTTATTATATTTATATTTACTACCTCCTCAGTTGTAACAACCCAAGTTATTACCCTTATCAATTAGGACTAATCTCCATCCTAATCTTGATCCTAAGTGATAATCAAGTCATTAGGAATCATCCACTAAGACCAAGTCTAAATCCGGGGTCAAATGGATCAAATTCTGATTTTTAGAAAATCCAGAAACCTTGAAAATTGACCGATTTAAATTGACCTCCGATCAAAAAATGGACTTCACCATTATGCTCATTACCCCAAAATTAGCTAGGGATGATGTTTTCACGACAATCGGAAGTTGTCGAAATTTCGATAAATATTTTAATAATATTTAAATACCTTGAAAAATAGGAAAATTAAATACTAGTCAGAATTAAAATCTGACTTCACCGTTGCAATCCTCACCCTCAAATTAGCCAATGGTGAAATTTTGGGATTTTTTGGAGCACATTTATAAAATCTGAATTTTTCTTAAAAAAAAAAATTAATTTCTTAAATCAAAATAATTAAATCCATTTTAATTTTTCCCTCTTTTCTCCTCTTCAAAGCTGCTGTCTCCCCCTCCCTTCCTAGCAGCTTCCTCCCATCTCATGCACTTAAGAAGAAAACTAGCTGCCATTGCTTCCCACCTAAGTTGATGGGAAGGCTCTTAATGGAGCCTTGTTATCCCCATCTTCCTTAAAACCCATCTTTAGCTCTTCTTCTTCCTCCTTTACCTAGCTGAACTCATTGCTTTCTTCCCTTCCTTGCTAAACCTACTGCTGGAGTAAGCCTTAGCCCATTCCTCTTCTTGCTAGTAGTTGAAGGAGAAGAAGAAAGGACCTCTCAAGCTCTCAAGCATCTCCTAGGAAATCTGCCATTATCAACACTAAGGTACTTCCTTTCCCCCCATTGAATGTATTCAATGGCTACTCCATTTCATTCTTATACTTAGTTTGCATCCTTAGAATTCTGTATTTAAGCTATGGAGTTCATTAGAGCTCATTAAGGTTGAGATTTTAGGAAGGTAAAGCAAACCTGTTTCTCCTCTATTCTGCATACCGAGTCATTTAACCCCACTGTTTGTACTGTTAACTTAATATTTTGGGGCTGTTTTGGGTACTAATGAAAAGTTCTCAGAAAGAGCTTTCCAACAGTATATGGCACCACATGTGAAGTGCTCTAGGTTGAGAATAATTGAGCCTGAAAGTTGACCCATTGCTGTTTACGCTCAGGCAAAATCACCGTCTGACGCTACAGCGCGCTACAGCGCCCCGAGTTGCAATTTTGGGTCTGCTCAGCGCACTGCAGCACAAAATCCGCTACAACGTGCTACAGCGCGCTGCAGCGCAAAATCCGCTACAGCGTGCTACAGCGCCTCAATTTTTGAATCTGGGTCCGCTACAGTGCGCCATAGCACCGAAAACGACAGTTTTGCCCACTCTAGCATGCTGCAGCACCCTCGTTTCGAATAGGGACCACTGTAGTGCACCCTAGTATATAAAAATGACATTTTTGGGCGCTCCAGCGCGCTACAGCGCGCCGCAGCGGCCAGAAATTTAATCGATCATAACTTTGTCATCCGGACTCTAAATTTAAAAATTTAAAGTGCTAGATAGCTTAAAATTTTTGTGCCTACAATAATATAAAAATTATTTAGGTTTTGAACTTTAGAAAAATTAAAATGAGCAAAATACCCATAACCATAATTAGGTCATAACTTGGTCAATTAAAGTCCAATTTGGGCCTACCATCAGTCAAAATATTCAGTGTGATATAAAAAAAATATTCCCACTAAGTTTGTTGAATTTGGACACCAAATGAAAGAGTTATACCTCTTTGACCCTCTTAGCTTAGAAAAATTACCAAATCTACGCTTAGGAATTCAAATGACTATAAATAATTATTAGATCTTAGAATTTAGTGTTCTTAAAGTCTATGGAGTCCTTGAACATCAACCAATAGTAAACTTTATAAAAATTTAGATTTTATTAAGTACAACTTACCAAAATACTCCTTAGGTCAAAAACCTTAGTTTGGACCTATATAACTCATTTCTTATTCAAATTTGGTATACTTACTGTCTATCTCTATGTTAGATAGTAAGGAATTATTTGAGAAATAAAAAATCCTAATTTGGAGCTTTAAATCAAAAGTTGACTTTTTAGACCCTTAAGTAAGGGCAAAATAATCATTTTGCCTAAAATTTAGGTTAAACATCCTTAACCTCTAATTAGTCTTCTAATTCACAAAAAAATCAATATTTAAACTATATTAGAATCATTTAAGTGAGTAAAATCAATATTTAGGTCAATTTATCAAAATCCCTAAAAATTTCTCTAAGTCCTTTTTCCTTATGATATTATATATCTCATAAGGACTACTCTTAAGACTAGGACTAGATCATAGGTTAGAGTTCATTCATTGGGTAAATGGGTTATTCAATGAATGAAACCTTGATTTTATTAGTTTCTAGAATTTTACAACTTATTCTAATTATTTTGTCTTTTAACTTAGTTTTAGGATAGGAGATTCATCATATTAAGTTTGATTACTTAATAAGATTTACCTTAATTAGTAGATCACTTTTAGAATAATACTTAGATCTTATGTCTTATCCTTTGGATTATGTGACTAAGCCCAATCTCATAGTATTTAATCCATAATCTATAGGTTTAGAAGATCTTGATCAGATCTTAGATAGAACGTCTAAATTCACAAAATTAGGACGTATGATTTATTGATTTAAACTATAGTCATTATTTGATTGAATTAGATTAGAACCTGATCAGTTCTAATCCTTTTAACTTATAAGGACGAGTTTCTAAGTTACACTCGATAATAGGAAAATAGTGATCATGAACTTGTGTAACTTGGAATAGTTAGAATTGATAAATTAGAAAATAAGTGATGTCACCGTATTAGTAGAGTCCCTTGCTTACTTTTGTTATTTTGTGCTACGCATTCCTTGATTTTTGTGTCATATGTTCTTGAGCATATCATATAAGATTTTGATGCATAAATAAAATTTTAGGAAAATATGGAGACTCCTTAGATTTTTTGTGAAAATATTAAAGTGATTGATTGAAGATAATAATTGTATGTGTTAGAGCTGCCTCTCAGTTATGTCTTCTTTGCCTAGTCTCCTTATTGACACTAGGAGAAGATCTGGTTTATATCTTCTTTGCTTAGTCTTCTTGTTGACACTAAGAGAAGATTTATTATATTTTCTTTGCCTAGTCTCCTTGATGACACTAGGAGAAAACCCTATATATCTGCCTAGTCTCCTTGAATGACGTTAGGGTTATATAGTATGCGCCTAGTCTCCTTCATGACACTAGGATCCTTTTGATATTCAGTGGGATAGATTAGCTCTTTTTTGTATGACAGTTAGTACATAGATGTTTATATATATACAGTCTGATGTTTTGGTTACTTTTCAGCATTTTTTTTTATTCAGTCAATTATTGCTTTGTCATGCTTATATATATATTTTAGGATGCTAGAACTTTGCTTCTATTATATGTATCATTGTTGAGTTATGTTATTTAATTTGTATATTTTCTTTGATCACCAGCATGTTTAGGATGTAGTATTTTTTTTCAGCACTTATTTAGTTATTTATATATACCTTGCCTTGTTTAGTTTGCATGTGAGGCATGTCTTAGCCTCCCTTTTTGCTTAAGTTATAAATGATTATTTATAGCTTTTCCCTTTCTTATTATATGGCTAGCTACTCCCTATTTTTGATACAGTTGTAGCTTAGAGAATGTAAAATGGTAATATTACAAAACAAATAAAATGTATCATCTTAAAATGTACTTAGACAATTGTCTAACACAAGATTTTTCTTTTCTTGGCTGGGCCCTATATTGTGAAACCAACAATAGCAGATCCCCTTCAGTTAGACGATCAGGAGCTAGGAGTGGAGCCTTATCCAGAGGAGGAGCCCTTAGAAGAAGATGCATAATTTTATTTTAAGTGAGGATGAGAGTATTTTCACTTTGAATTCTTAAATTGATGTAATAATACAGGTATCATTAACTGTGTATTTGGACTATTATACTTTTATCCTGAGTTACTTTCTACTATTGATACTGTGATGCTTGGATGTTTCTCATTTGTAAATCGCTTTCGCACTCTGTATATTTTTAGTAGATAGTGACTGATTATATTGATTATGTGCTTACTCCTTCCACCTAATAATTTCATCCTAATCCAATGATAAGTGAAGGATTTGCTTAGTGACCCACCACCCCTTAGTTTAATCTTGTGGATTAAGGGGTGGGGCACCACATCAGTCCTGTTGTTCTGTTCTGTTCTTCCCTAGCCCAAAAAAGCTATGGGGATTTACTATGGCCCGATTGGCCAAAGATTCTGATATGGTAATCTGTATATACATATTTATTATTTACTATTTTACTGTGACATTTTACTTCAGTCAGCTTTATTTTACCTGCTTACATACTTATATGATGCTAGTTTCTATTATTGCTTACTATATATATCATAGTCAGATTGTTTATTTTTAACCTGCACATGTCATATGATCATCAGCATGTTTAAGGTTAGTCTTTTCTTGTAGTACTTTCTTACTGTATATATATATATATATATATATATCTGTGTGTGTGTGTGTGTGTGTGTGTGTATGCCTAGTCTTATCTTAGTTAATTATTGAGGTATGTCTTTTTATCTCATAGTTGTTTAGTTATAAATGCTTTTATTTATAATTTACCACCTCCATTTGTATGCTTGTTGCTCCCTTGCTAGTTTATATTATTTAGTTTAAGTAAATGGTGACATTAATAAATTCATGAAATAATATATGAGCCTAAAATGTATTTAGATAATTATCTAATAAGATTTTTCTTTTCTTGGCTAGGGCCCTGGCATTGTGAAATCAACAATATCAGAATTGGATCACTTTGAGGAGCTTATGCCTGAAGATGAGACTTTTCTTGAGGAGGAGCAACAAGGTGGAGCTGAAGCCATTTAGATTATTTTTTATTTTATTGTGAGGATGAGAGATTGCTTATCTTTTTTATTAAAACTTATTTAAAATGCTGTAATAATATAGGTACCTTGACTATATTTTCTTACTGTACTTACTATTTTGAGTTGTATGTTTTTGTTTCTTACTGTACTTACTATGCATTCTGTATTTATATTTACTTAGTAGTTGATTTTTATGTATGTAGTCTGGGCACATTCCTTCCTTTATTAATAGATTATGAATTATATCTAATACAATGATAAGTGAGGAATTTGTCAGAGTGGTACACCTCCCATTAACCTAATCTTGTGGATCAAAGGGCGGGGCACCACAAAGGCTGTGTGCAGTCCCCTTATTTCTCTAGATATTAGTCTATCATGGCCTAACGTATTATTTATACAAACCTAAGATTAACTTGAATGAACCAATGATACTAATTTATAATCATTTATTTCAAATTCTAAACACAAAATCTTATATAAATATATCAAAGTGGGTCAAAGCTTAAAAGCGATGCAAAAGCTGCAAATGAAAGATTAATATATTTTATTTTATTTTAATAAAAATATCAATATTAATATTAAATTGGTCATTTATATATATATTAAAAATAACAATTATTATTATTATAAGTAATATATATATATATATTAAATAAAAGAAAAATAATTGAATTAAAAGTTACAAAAATTAGGAAATATATACATATATAGAAAAAAAAGAAAATGATAGAAATGAAAGTTGCAAAAATTAAGAAATATATATATATATATAGAAATAAAGATAATAACATAAATGAAAGTTATATAAATTAGAAAATATATGTATATATAGAAAAAAAAGAAAATAACAGAAATGAAAGTTACAGAAACTAGAAAATATATATATATATATATATATATATATATATAGAAAAATAAGAAAATGATTGAAATAAATATTGCAGAAATTATGAAATATATACATATATAAAAAAAAAGGAAAATAATAAACATAAAAATTGTAGAAATTAGGAAATATATACATATATAGAAAAAAAAGAAAATGACAAAAATAAAAGTTGCAGAAATTATGAAATATATATATATATATATATATATTTATGTATATATATATAAAAAAAATTAACAGAAATAAAAATTACAAAAATTAGGAAATATATACATATATAGAAAAAATAGAAAATGATTGAAATAAAAGTTGCTGAAATTAGAAAATATATATATATATATATAAAATTTGCATAAATAGAACTATAATAATAATAATAATAATAATAATATTAATAATAAGAATAATAATAATATTATTATTATTAATAAAAGAAGAAGAAGAAATAAAAAGAAAGAAAAAATTTTCATCTCTTTCTCATTTCTTATCATATATTAACCTTGATGAGGTTTTATTGGAGATCAATGATGGAAACTAGTAGTGGATGAGGAAGAAGAAGGGGAGATGGGGGAGAAGAGAGGTGAGGGAAGATAAGATGAGATTGGGGGTGGGAGTGTATTTATAAACTTTTTTTTTAATTAATTTATTTATTAATTAAATTTTCTCCCTCCTCTAATATTTTTATTTAGATGTAAACAAATTTGTTATCTTTTTTAGAAATTCTTTAAGTATTCAATTTTGCTTTCTCTTTCTTCTTCTTAAATCTTCTTTCTCTCTCTACTTTCTCTCTCTTCTATTTTTTTTTCAAAAAATAATGAAACTTTACACGAATGTGTACTTTCATATGAAAAACACACTCAAGCAAAATGTTTTCAATTTGGAATAATATTTTATTTTTTATTAATTTATGAAAATAAAAATATTAAAAATTAATTATGGTCAATCCAGAGCTCTAAATTTGATGAAATTTTTTTTGTAACATTTTCATAATATTCTTAATCTAATGGCACTAAAATTGCTAAATTTTAACTTGTATTTAATTTTCCCAATTTGCTAAATTTAAATAATTTAAAAATGAATTCAGGAGTATTTCTCATTCAGATTGCTCTCAAACTTTGGCTTATGATCATAAAAATATACTCTGTTCGACAATATTTTTAATTTGCCCTAATTTTGAAGTCACTCGGGATCTTAATTTTTTAGTTTGATTTTATCATAAGTATCCTAGTAACGACTTAGGTCGTTACATAAGCAATCACAAGTAAAAGCGGGAAAATAATAAATGAAATATTTATAACTTAACAAATTGAGGTAAGACAAGTAAACATATGTCAATCCAAATACTGCATAAAGGGTTAGGCAATTTATTATAAGTACAACTAAAGTACAAGAAAAGATTTACGCAAATATGATCAAACTAAGCATGCTGAGTGTACTGGTATTTACAAATGTAGTAAAAGATAGAAAAAAAAAGTATGGCATCCTAACATGCATATATAAAGCACTATGAAAAATTTGTTGAAACTAGAAAATACTAAAAATTTCTAAGAAGATAAAAAATAAGAATTGAAATATAAAATTAAACTAAAAATATTATTTAGTGGAAATATGTCTAGACTTGCCTGTCATAACAGTAACTGACTAAATGTAGCCACTGAACAGAAAATTTTGCATGTGACATCTAGCCACTAACAAAGCTAGATTCAAGTCAGACTTTAGAATCATACATGTATCATCTAGTGAGCCTCATGGCTAGATCCAAGTCGATTCTACACAACCAGAACTAAGGAGGCAGACTAACTAGAACATATTTTATTGAGTTATTCTCTGATTTATTGTTTAATTTACTAACGTGATATAACTTGCAAAACTATTATTATGTATTCCTCAAACACACAATAATATTATAATTTTGATGTGAACAAAGCTTAAACGTTCAAAATAAGGCAAAGCAGAGCATCAAACCAAGAATTTAAAAAAATTCTAAATAAGATATGTGATATCTATTATTTTTTAATTTATTTAGTCTACAATCTCTATATCTCCAATATCATACTATCTAGTATAATCTTAATGTCACGATTCTATAAGGTTAAATATTATAAATAATTAAGTTCAAATTCAAAATCAGATGCTATTGCCTATGCATCATCTAGTCACTTATTGGATTAAATCCAAATTGAACTTTAGAATCGTACGTGTATCATCTAGAGAGACTCATGGCTAGATTCGAGACTGCGGAACCACGGAATGGCGACGATGTACCGGGACTCAGCAGCCGATCGTTAGGATTAGGGAATTTAAATGAATTAAATTTATTTTATTTTAATTAATTAATCCTTAATGAAATTAATTCCAATCAAGTGCCATGTCATTTGGTCAGCCCCCTTAGGCACGAGCTAACGTGCATTTAGGCGCATGACTAAATTGGTACATGGCATCCTCAAATGAATCCACATAGGTTGGCCAGCTCCATTAGTTGACAGCAATGAATGCATGCTCAGGTGCATTGGGTGCCTAGGCGCATCTAAATTCACACCTACTTAGAACTTGTGTAAAAATTGCTTAAGTGTGGCTCATTTAGGCGCGATTCATCTAAGAATATTACTTGCATTGTCTAGACGCAGAGTCTAAACATTTTTAGGTAAAGATTCTAACAACTTAAGGATTATTACATCGTGCGTCTTTCCCACTTATTAAGTTTGGATAGTTCAAATATATTTTGGGCATTCACATAGAAGTAGATTCATCAGATAGTATTAATTATAGTATAGTCATATCATTGCACATCAAATTTTATAGGTACATAAATCAAAACCTTATAAATAAAAAATAACAATAAAATGCTTAGACGCCAAAAACATTAATGACGAAAATATTGATTTCAAAAATAAAATAATATTGATTTGGCACTAAAAAGATTTTATAAAATCCCAAAAGCTTCAATCAACTGATGAGCTAAGAATTAGGTTTAGTACCAAAATTCGCACGTGTGAGTGCGCTCACCTCACACGCGGAATCATAAAATAAATATTTTATTAAAAATTCAAAATAAAAATACATATACTTATTTTTAAATTATTTATCATAAATATTTTTTAATTATAAATAAATAGTAAAAAAAACGCTCCTGAATCATAAATACAAATATATCTTATAAATTTCTTTACACATAAAACTAAAGTTTTAGTTATATAAATTATTGCTAAATTTTTAATTTTATTTTTGCGCCAAATAACTTGTTTTCATGCATTTTTGTTATTTTGATGTCATAGTAGAGTCCTTTAAAAAAAAAGTGGAAAGGTATTCACCAATTGCCCAGAAAAAGAATAATTGTGAGATTAAAAATATCCGAGAACAAAAAATATTGAAAAATATTATATTTATATAATAATATACATCAAAAAATATTCATAATGAATATAAAATTTTATTTTTTTTAATTTTACATATAAATTATACAAAAAAAATATATTTAATCATTAATCTATTTACATATTAAATTGACATATGATCTATATATTTTTGATGTATATTAATATATAAATATATTAAAAAATATTTATCATTTCTAATGAGAAAGAAATAATTAAATATTCTTAAAAATAATTTATATATCTTTTATTAATTATTTTTAATGAATTTATAATGATAAATTAAAGTTTTATTTATTATGGGATAAATAATAATAATATAATGATATTGAGGTAATGAAATGAAAAGATATTATTGAGGTGAGAAAAGACGGGGGTGTGGGGCCCAAAAGAACCGGCCAGGAATGGGCGGTACGTAGGCACGAAAGAGAAGGCCGTAACGGTTGGGGGGGGTGAAGAGGCGGAAAGCCCGGCCAAATGCATTCGGCACTTGCGGTCCGACGGGCAGGCCGGAATAAAAAGGGGGCCCCCCGAGATCAGAGGCATCTCCATGGAGGAGAGCAGGGGTTGGTCCACCGACCAGCAGCCGCGCCTTCCTCCCGGCTTCCGCTTCCACCCCACGGATGAGGAGCTCGTCGTTCACTATCTCAAGAAGAAGGCCGTCTCCGCCCCCCTCCCCGTCACCATCATCGCTGACGTCGATCTCTACAAGTTCGACCCCTGGGAGCTCCCCCAAAAGGCCAATTTCGGAGATCAGGAGTGGTACTTCTTCAGCCCCAGGGAGCGCAAGTATCCCAACGGTGCCCGGCCCAATCGGGCGGCCACCTCCGGATACTGGAAAGCCACCGGCACCGATAAGCCCATCCTCACTTCCGGCGGCACCCACAAAGTGGGACTCAAAAAAGCCCTCGTCTTCTATGGCGGAAAGCCCCCCAGAGGTGTCAAGACCAACTGGATCATGCACGAGTACCGCCTCGCCGAATCCCCCCATCCCAAAAACCCCTCCTCCTCTCTCAGGCTCGACGATTGGGTCCTCTGCCGAATCTACAAGAAGAACGCTAGCAGCAGCAGCGGCGGCGGAGGCGGCGGTGGCGGCCATCAAAGAGAGCCGCAGCCTCCTCCCCTTCAGCCACAGACCAACCCCGCTCTGCTCGACTCCGCCGAGGAGACCCTCTTTCAGGAACTGCTTGCTTCTTCTGAAACGCCCGCCGGCTCTGCGGCTTCCATACTCAGCTTCCTCAACCTGCAGATCCCCCACCAGATGCAGCACTCCTTCTCCCTCTCTGATGACATCAACTGGAGTTCTAAACAATCCTTCTGATTCCCTTGATTGCATCATCTGGTCAGTCTTAGCCGGCCTTTGCCTCCTCTGAGCAGTCCTCCCTGGCCCTCGCTGGTCCTTGCCATGGCCTCCAACTTCAGTCATCCCCAATGATCCTATCTATGTGTTCTTAGTGTTTTTGATTTTTGCGGGTTTTTAATTCTTAAAATAAATTACAACGGATCAATGCGGAACAATCAAAGATCATCTCCAGCTGAAATCAGCTTGATTTTCGAATGGTTTACCATATGTTAGTAAATCTCTTAATTATACTGAATTTAAGTCGAGATAATCCTAAATTCGCTGTTCATCCTTTTTTTAAATGTATATTAATTAAATTGTTATTTATTTATAAATGTGTATTCAAGTACTTTTTAATTGCATATTAATTAAGCGTTAATTACTTTATTATATATTTTTAATAAATATTTTATTTACAATATAATTTTATGGGGGAGTTTATTTCTTCTTCCATTCATAAAAATGATCAAATATTATATATTCAAAATAACAACAGAGCAACATCACTAAAAATATCCACTATCAAGACAATTAAAAGCTTACTTAGTCATTCTTGAAAAATTCTAACCCTAAGAAGAAAGAAAGATTGTACCGCTAAGATTTTTCACACCCAAACCATTAACATTCTCCATTTTTCACCTCTCAACATCTATCAATATTGTATGTATTACAACAACAACAATACTATGATTGCTCACACAATAGCTCTCACTACAATCACCATCGCAACCACTGCTTTTGCACTCTGCTGCAGCCATCGTTGCAGCTCTCCGCTACAACCACCGCTGCAGTCCACAGCTGCAACCCTTGTGCAATCACCCTACAGTACTCTGATGCAGCTTTCTATGCAATCACTAGTGTAGCCTTCCAATGCGACTTCTGGTGCAGCCGCCCTATTTTTTATCAAAATGGTATTTAATATTACTATTTTTTAATTTTTATTCATCAAATTATTTTATTAATACATTTTATATTAATTTCCATAATTTCTGATTTAATTAAATTTACTGTATCGTTTATTTAAAATAGAATATTCCACATATGTTATTGGGCTAAAGCGCAGGTCAACGGAACTAAAGGAGTTCCTGAATATTCGGCGAATATCCGTCGTCTAAAACAGTGCGGGTCGCGGGTTGACCCGATCGGCGACAGTGTGTCATCTCCGCTCGATTGGCCTCAACAACCCGAGCTAAGGTTTCCTTTAGCCGCCGATTCCCGCCGCTCCTGGTCATCTCATGGATCCATATTTATACTAAAACACTCGCCGTCGCAAGGCGCATCGATTAGCACCAAATGCCTCATGGCTGGTGGCGCCGGTCGTTGGAAGGCTACCCGAATGAAGGAGGGTCGCTATAGTTTACTGTGGGGACCAAATTCCCTCTCCACAGGCATCGTCAAGGCTGGGTTAAGGTGCCTACACCTTCACCGAGCTGAGGCAAATCAAATAGCCTACTCTCAACATCTGAGCCCACCCATAATGCAGGGCATACTAGAGCGGCATCCACTATTCATCATTGTGGATGCTAATCGTATTGCAGATCATTTGAGATATCCCTAGCTCAGATGAGCTGGACAATAACTACGATACCTTATGACATAATAATCCAATGCCTAAGGATTGCAATCAGGGGTGCGCCTCACCAGAATTTCACAAAATTATTTTGCTGAGACGACCCCTATTTCCCATTTGTTCATTGCCTTAAACACTGTATTGCTAAGCTCAATTGATTTGTTTTTCATCCTAAATCTCTTTAAAATGCTTTAACATTGCTATCAAAAGAAATGGGCTATTAATTGCATATAAAGAAGTTGAATTGTATTGAGTTCAGAAGGGGATACCTTTAACTGAAGGTTCGCATGGAATGCTAGCCTTGTATAAGGGTAGTGTGATGCCCCAACCTAACCATTGTTGAGTTAATACTCATATTATTATGATTATAATTAGGTGTTCATCTGTGATTGCCTTTATTAATTGTCAGATTAGCTCGTTCACTAATATGCCAAGGAATATGAGGTTAATCACCCTAGTATAAATGTTAATCTTGGTGTTATTAAGTAAATAAGTATACATAAATAAGCAGAGTTCAGAAGTAATAAAGAAGACATCCATACATCACTCACAAGCAATAGTAAGAAAAAGTACATTCATCTTAGAATAGAAAATGCTAAAGAAAATAATACATCTATAATTATTATAAACCAAAATATATATAGTACTGAAATAAAATAATTCTCTCTCTAATTAAAATAAAAAAATAATAATTTAAAGCATCTAAACATCAATATTATAACTTAATTTTAGCTCAATCGTATCCCAATTATTATTCTATTAAGTTCATCTACAATTAGAATCAAATCTTAAAGATTTGGAGTAATTCGGAGCTCAATCAAATATTTTAAATTATTTTAATATTTAATTAATTAGAAAGTTGTGGCATTTAATTTGACCTCAAAATCAAAATCCAACTTCGCAGTTGCGATCGTCACCCCCAAATTAGCTATGGGTGATGTTTTGGACGCGTTTGGAAGTCGTCAGATTTCGCAAATATTTTAATATAATTAAATACCCATAAAATTGACATAATTAAATAATCGTCGGAATCAAAATCTGAGTTCACCGTTAAATTTCTCACTCCCAAATTAGCTATGGGCGAATTTTTTGAATTTTTCGAAACACATTTATTTAATCTGAATTTTTTAATAAATAATTAAATATTCATTTAAATGTATTTTTTCATTGTCTTTTTCTCTATCTCCTGCACATGGGACCTGCCTGGCTCCCTCCTTTCCTCATTCGACGCCTCCCTCCTTATTTGCACGCAAGAATGGCTAAGGTCATCCCTCTTCTCCATTTCTTCCTCCCTGGCCCATGGCCTACCACCTCCTTCCATTCTCTTTTAAGAATGAGCTCAGTCCCCTCCTTCTTTTCCTTGCTGCCAAGCTGAAGCTTCTCCTCTTTCCCTCCATTACTGCCCTTGTGCCGAAGAAGAAAGCTTCTCTCCAAGGTTCTTGAAGAAAACATAGTTTTCTTCTTCCTCTTCTAAAGGCTAAGGTACCAATTTGCTCTACTTCTTTGGCTATTTCATTTCACTAACATGCTTATTTTGAATCTTTAGAAGTCTATGATTGAGTATGGAAGCCATTACAGTTCTTTAAGGTATTAAATTTCATACTCTATTTTCTTTCATTTTTGCATACTTGAACCTTTAACTCCATTGTTCGCATAATTAGGATAATCCATTTGTGCCAATTTTTGCATCAATTGAAAGGTCTCGGAAATACCTTTCATCAATTTATGGAACCACTCGTGAGGTGCCCAAAATTGGAGTATTTGGGTGCAAAAGGAAGCCTATTACAATTTTCGCACAGGTAAAATCATCGTCTGTGGCGGCCCTACCCCGCCGTGGTCCTGTTAACTCTTAAGTTAACATGATTACGGTGGAGAGGTCACCAAATGACAAGGTCCCTACTTAAGATTGGATTAGACACACATTCTAATCCAATTTAACTAAGGACTTTGTCATTCATCCAAAAATACTATCACTAAATGATCATACATGAACTCAGAGTGCGGAAGCATAAAACATAACATCCATCCAATATAGTATAAATACAACAATACAGAATAAGTAAAGTACTGAAAGAGAAATATAACCCTGTATTATTACAACAATTAATAAGTTTAAAAGAACTGAAAGGAAACTCTCAATCTCATTGAAAGAAAGAAAACTAGAACTATAGATTTTCAGGAACGGGCTCCTCCTCCAATGCTAAGCTCTCCACTGGATCTACTGCTCCAACAAACTCAGAACCTACCATTATCAGTTTCATAATGGTAGGGCCCCAGCTAACAAAAGAAAAACTGGTTAGACAATATGTCTAAGTACATTTTAGGGCAAACAATTTTATTAAGTTAAATAAATATCACCATAAAAATAGAACTGAGCAAAATAGGTGCAGAAAAGCGTACAAAAGAACAGTATAAAGTTATAAACAAATAGTTTATAACTAAAATAACTAAGAAGTAATACATACCTCCTCCAAGCAACTGCAACAAAGACAGGTAAGTAAAAAAAAATAAAACTGTAAGAAAAGTATAACCTAAACATGTTTATGATCAAATAGAATATGCTAGGTGACATACATAATTTGAACAGTATAAAACTGAAAGCAACTAACATACTTTGTGAGCATATAAAAATAGTAAGTAAAATTAGCATCCTATATAGTGCAGGAAAACTATTATAAAACAATGCTGAGATGCAGAATACGCTAGTAAAACAGTAAATGTAAACTGAAACTGCAGTGACTATCTAAGTTACCCAAACTAAACACATATACAGCAAATCTTAGCCTGATGAGCTAAGAAACTCTGAACTGAACATCACTGAAAACTCTTAGCCTGATGAGCTAAGACAGAACTGAATGTAAGTGTACTTGAATTAGCATATCTATATCAGAATCCTGACTCTATAGTCAGTAGGGCGAGAGTCTATCCATCCTATCACTCGGACTAGGCATGGCCAATAGACTGTTGGACATTAAACCCTCGAAAGGTTGCCGACCCCGAACGAGTTGATCGAAGAGGTATACTAATCAAGCTACACCTTACAAACCACTTATGAAACAAAAACATAATGCTGCTTATGAATGTTCCAAAATAACATAAGATATTTATCAAATATCTTAAGTACATAATACATGTTCAAGGTATAAGGCTCAAAATCAAGGAATGTGAAGCATCAAAATCAAAGTGAGCAAGAAACTCTATTTAAAACACAGGTGATATCCGTTGTTATCTACTTTATTCGTTCTATCTATTCTAAGTTACATAAGTTTCAGAATCATCAATTCTTACACATTCTGTAACTTAAAATCACGAATCCTACTAGTTGAAGATAATTAGGATTGGCCAAGTCCTAATTATAATTTAATCAAAAGATGACTATTTGGTTAAAATGAATAAATCATCGACCTAACTTTGTAGTTTAATTCATCCCAACCTCTTCTTAATTAGCCAAATCAAGATGAAAAGATTAAGAATTAGACTCTAGATAATGGGGTCTAATCGATTAATCTAAAGGTATAATCTAAGGGTCTAAGTTTAGAACCCAAATCTCACAGATTAAGTTAAGGCAAGTTCTAATGATAAATCAGTTCATTAGGATAGATCTCTATTCTTAATTCTAGAGTTTAAAGACCAAATGATCATTTAATAAACTAAAAAAATTCAAGGTTTCACCTATTGAGTAACCCAATTTACTTAATAGATGAATTCTAACTTAAGATCTATCCCTAATCTTAAGAATCAAGACTCTTAATTACTAAGAATATCTCTCAAGACACACATCCTAACTAATGTTATAAGACCTAAGGTATGATCTAAGAGTAATTAAGGAAAGCAGAACACTCACAATTTTCTTAGGAATTTTCCTTAAGGAGCAAATTTTGAGATTTTAATCAAAATATAACTTAAACTTGAATTTGATTAATTTTAGTTCTAAATCATTCTATTTACTGATTTTAGTGATTAGAAACTGAATTTAGGGCTTTTAAAGGCTTAAACCCTAAATTTGGGCAAAATAACTATTTTGCCCCTACTTAAGGGTTCAAAAGATCTAATTTTGATTTAGGGCTTAAATTCTAAAATTTTCTTTTGGAAAGTGTTTCTTACTGTCTAATGCAAGATTAGACATCAACTGAATTAATTTTGGGTGATTATTAAGCCATATGAGATCAAATTAGTGAATTTGACTTATAAGGACAAATTAGTAATTTTGACTAAGTAAAAGTTAAATTTTCTTTCAGATTATTGTTCTTTATTGTCTAAGCTTTCCATAAAATCTAGATTTGCTAAATTCTGATAAGTATTGGCCAAGTTATGGCCAATACAAGATTTTAGGGTTTAAAGGTGATTAAGAGATTCTTAAGTATGGGTCAAAAACCTAACTTTGCCAATTAGTGTCCAAATTAAGCAAAATTAGTGGCTATGGTTTACAAATAGTTAACTGATCATAGTGGCATGTGGTAGGCCCAATTTGGATCTAATTTGACTAGGTTATGACCAATTTAAGGTTTAGGGTGATTAGTGAGTAATTAGCAAAATTAAGTACTCAAACACTAATCCAACCTTACAGATAGATTCTAAATGACTCTAGGAGTCTTCTGAACTTAAATTACTTAATTTGGATTACTAGATTTGCTAATATTTAATAATCAAGATTTAGAGTAATTATGGGTGATTAGCAAATCTAACCGTTGGATTTAAAATATTTTTACATATTATTGTTAATTAAGTTCTTCTGATCTAATTTGATATTTGGATTATTAAATTTGGAGCTTAATTAACCAAGTTATGGTCAATTGAAGTTCTAGGTCAAATTAGGGTAATTAGGGTTAGGTTCTAAATGTCATTAGGCAAAAACTAATCCAAACAGCAAGATGAATTATAATAATATTTTTCTTTTTTTTTAGTATTTATTATTCGCATTGAACTTACTTGTGTGGAATCATATTTTATATTTGACAATACTTGCCATTTTAACTTATTAAAAAAATACTATCAAATTAATCATTAGGATTTTCTGATCACTTTAAGACCCATAATCAATAGGTTTAGATTAAGGGTTGAGGAGTTATGACTAAATTAAGTTTTGTAACATTATTTAATTTAAATTAAACCCTAAATAATCACTTTGCAAAATATTGATCCTACAGCAAAATTATTGGCATCAATAAATTCCTCATATTTTTTTTGATCAATTTGATATATTTATTTGTATAATTTGGATGTGTATTTTAGGAGTTATTAAAGTTTAAAGGTTAGTATTTAATTATTTAATTAATACTGCTTATTTAAATAAATCTGTTATTATAATATATATATATATATATATATATTTAATTCAATTATAATTAATGGTTATATAATTATATATACATATACGATTTATTTAATTCTGCAGGTACATGTGGCGAGCCATTATTGGCTGAGTTGAAGACCGCGGGCCCCACCAATTCTGAACAACGGAGACACGTGGCAGCCAGAGAATTGGACACGCGTGGCCCAGCGCAATGACAGGCAAGGGTGGGGCCCACCAGGCGAACGCGAGCGCTACACGTGGAGATCCTTTGACCGTCCTCGGACAGGCCCGATCCTGATGCGGCCCAACCCAGCGTCGGGGTCTTCTTCCCCGACGGACAAGGAGGCGCTAGGGCATCCTCCAGAAGTGCGATTACTGCACCTCAAAGCTCGAAACACCTACCATTTAAAAGCTAATAGGGAGGCGCACCTATAGGTCATAGAGATTCTAACATATTCTCCCTATATCAGCATCAAAATCCATGCCCTAGTTCATGGACGCAAGGTTCGAACACAGACATAAGGAGAGCATCACTTGATTTCAATCCAGTTAATCAATTGCTAAATTACATAACCAAAACTAATTATTATTACACAACCACATCGTTTAAAAGAATTAAGAAGTCCATTAGAACATCAGATGTCGTGCATGGGGTTACGGCCGAATTCACGATATGCGCAGACGAATTTGATAAATTGATGTATAGATTCATAGATAATATCGATCGAAATCAAATCAATATAATAGAAATTGAATACTTAGTCAGTAGAAAATAGGAAGTGCCGAAGTGAGGTACTTCAATTAGAACGGTGTGGAAGACTTAGATGGATCCAGAGATTTCGAGTAGTGGCGAGAACCTTGCGACGCTGCTCTAGATGGATTGTCCCAAAAGAACTCTGGCATCCTATGCTTAGAAGGAGTCTAACCTTATCCTTGGAAGCGGCGGACGTCACCTGGCAATCAGGAAGGGGGACGCGCGTCCTCCACTCGACACGCGCAGAGTCTGCGTGCGAGATCGGGGAAGATAGCCCCAAACCGTTCGATCTTTCGATCGAACGGTCAGTGGATACCGTTTGCTCCAACGGTAAAGTAGAAATGATGTTAAGGGATTTGGACGGGAATATTAAGATACTGACGGCGCCTCAATTAATTAAATATTAATTTATTATTTTAGTAAATTTACATTAACTTTGTTAATTAATAATAAATGTCTAAATGCATCCCAAAAATTCTCAATAAATTACCCTTAGCTAAATGAAGGGTGAGGAACGCAACGGTGCACTCGGATTTTTGATCCGATGAGTATTTAATTATTCGATTAAAGTATTATTAAAATATTCGACGAAAATCCAACGACTTCCAAATGCATTCAAAACTTCACCCCTAGCTAATTTGGGTATTCTGAATGCAATGGCGAAGTCAGATTTTTAATCTGAAGTCTAAATAAAAAGTCAATTTTCTAGGGTTTGGAATTTTCCAGAATTCCTGATTTGACTTAGTTGACTTCTGGTTTGACCTAGGTTTCAGAGATAAGTTCTAAATTACTTAATTAGTGACTTAGAATCTTAATTAAGACTTAGATTAGTCTTAATTGAGCAAAGTAACAATATGGGTTGTTACATCGTCGGATGCTACAGCGCGCTGTAGCGCCCTAAATTTGAACTTTGGTCCACCGTAGCGTGCCATATTGTGCTATGCGCGATGCAGCGGCATAATAAATTGTGAGGTATAAAATATATTTTGCCAACAATATAGGAAAATCGCCGTAGAGCACTAGAGTGCGCCTTAGCGCTGGCACTTCGGGGGATCATGCGCCATAGCGCGCCCCACCGAGCCTAAAAGCGCTGCAACGTGCTACAGCGCGACGTAGCACCTGACTTTCGGCCAGAAGGCGCTACATCGCGCCGCAGCGCCCATAATTGCCCGAAAGCATGCATAATTGTCCAGAATGACCAAAACTTTACATTTTTACATTTTAAGGTCCCTAGGACCCTAGTGAGGCCAAATTATATCAATTTTGAACTTAGTTTAGGTAAAATTAAGCACTGTATAAAATTTTGTATGAAAATTAAATTTGAAAGTTTGCCCTTTATGACACGCACTAAAATCTCTTATGTGTCTTAAATATTTTATGCCAAATATTAAAGAATAAAATTCTTGATTGCTTATATTGACCAAGTAAATCTTAATAACCAAATTGCATGAAACTTAAGTCTTTTAGATTTATAATCAAGTGCTAATCTCTTTGGTTTGAGTTAGGATTTGGCTATCCTTAATTACCTTCTATTTTATGTCAATTTACATTCCTATGCTTTTATAATATTATGGTGTATGTTAGAAAACTTTAACATTTATTTGGATACCATGTTGTACTTAATTTAATATTAAACATAAGAATCTCAAGAACTTAATTAAATAAATGATACTTAATCTAAATCTGATATTTGACATCAATAATACACTAATAATGTATCAATTTGTCATTGATCTATAAATCAACCATTGATCTTAATTTTGGTAAGGTTAGGGGTTATACCCTAACTTATCTTGATTAAAATCTAAATCTTAATCACTTTAATCAAATAACTTTGATTGAAAGATAATTCAACTTGTATGATTCCAATAATGTATATGATTTGACATTAATCTTAATTCATTAAACTAGAAGTGCTAAGGTAATTAAAGAATTTGTATGATTAAGTATCTGAACTTAAACTTTAGATCTTTGATTTTCTACTCTGAGCATAAAATTAAATATAAAACTAAGTTGATTTATCATAAGATCAGATCTTAATAATACTCTTGATTACACCCCATAATTGTAGTATAGGTATTGATTAGACGAATTTACTCATCTGATTTGATCAAAACAAGCTTAATGCATAAAACTTATGAATGTTAATATAAATGTTAGATAGGTAAGATCTTGATGATCTTACATTATGTTTTTTTATGGTAATCATAATATCTTTAATAATTGTTAACATATTGAGGTAGGAAGGACTTATTATGACACATTGAGGTAGGAACTTAGTTGATCCTCCTTAACCCTAAAAACTTGATCTTAGATCCTTGTGGTAAATCACATAAAGTACTTAGAATGAGATTTCTCCAATATAGTAGTAACCTATATTTGGTGATCATTTTGATCACAGCCTTAGAACCTTGTGTAGGATTCACCTCTTGTAGTCTAAATTTTATAGTCTTGGTAATCCTTGTTGATTAAATATCATTGACTGAACTTAAGTTATTAGTTTAGTCTAGTTGTATATACCCATAGTGCTAGATCACTTCAGCAGTATTTGGGGTTTGATTGATTCATTTTAATATAGGACTATATTTGTGTTCTATCCTACGGGCTTAGTCGGATATAGTCCCACTTAGAATAAATCATTCAACCTTAAGAGTGTTATAATTAGTGACTTAAATCCTTAGTTTGAGATATAAACTATGACCAGGTTCTGCCTCCTATCGTCGTGCACGTCGATAAGTGCAATTTAAGACAAACTAAGTATCTCGAGCCACTCTTTTTAAAACACTAGTAGTATGTTGTGATTATGGAAATGAAATCCTTAGATTGAGATATAAATTGCGATCGGGTTCTGCCACCTATCATCGTGCACGTTGATAAGTGCAGTTTAATACAAACTAAGTATCTTAAGTCACCCTTCTTAGGACACTCATCATGCTTTTAGTTAGGGTATTTAACAACTCAGTTTGAGATATAAATTGCGATTGGGTTTTGCCTCTTTTCATCGTGCGTGTTGATAAGTGCAGTTTAAATAAACTAAGTGTTAAATTCACTATTCTTGGAAACATACAACCATGTGCATACAACCTTTCCAACTAATGATTTTAAATAAAATACTAAGCAAAACTAGTATTGGAAATTATACTTAGGAGTCAGAATTCATTTAGATGGATTCTACACATTAGAGGCACTTGATTCATTATCCGATTTTAAATCATTTTTTGAATTTTTGAATTTTAAGTAATGTAGTATAGAGACATGAGGATGGGCATAAGCATGATGTATGAGTATAAGTGATGATTTATGAGTTACAGAATATTGCATACATATAATAATACAAGTTGTTACTTAAGTCAATTAGGATAGATCTAAGTCATAATTATGATTTTAGTATCTTAATTAAGTTATTTGGAACTCATCTTTAAGATCTAGTTCAAATCATGAATCAAATAGATCAAATTCTAATTTTGAGAATTTCTAGGAACCCTAGAAATTGACCTAATTATTTTGACCTCAAATTGAAAATCTGACTTCGCCATTGTGTTCACCACCCCTAAATTAGCTAGGGGTGAAGTTTTGGAGGCAATTGGAAGTCATTAGATTTACGTCGAATATTTTAATATTACTTAAATCCCCCGAAAAATTAAATAATTAAATACTCGTCGAAACAAAAATCTGATTACACCGTTACATTCCTCAACCCTCAATTAACTAGGGGCAATTTATTGAAAATTTTTGGAATGCAAATTATTAATTAAAATTTAATTAAGAAATCAATATGAATAATTTATTAATATTATTAATTACTTTAAGCTAACTTGCGCAGTTTCCATTAAGTAACGCCATTGCTGTCGGCCGCTAGTTCTCTGGACCATTTGATCGGATCATCAGGATTCGATCCAACGGTCGCTTGGCGTCTTCTCCATAGAAGCTCGCGCGCTCAGCGCGTGGGGTACACGCAGCGAAAATCGTCGTGTGTTTAGCTATCTCCACCGCTTACAAGACTCGAAAGCTTCCATTTATGATATTTGCGCATCCCTAAGCTCTGATTCTGGATGCAACTTTGATTTGGAAGGAGCCAAGCTGAAATCTGATCGGTCTCTTTAAACCCTAATTCCTCACCGTTGATCTAAAGTACACTCCTAAATTCCTCGATCTTCAACAATAATTGCAATTTACATTTTGATTCCTTATTTCATATGCTCGATTGACAATATATAGGTCCCGATCAAATGAGTTCGATCGGCTCGAATCTAATGGTTGTCCACAGTACAAATAGTTAGGTTTGTATAGGCTAGTTAGGGTTTGATATTATGTCTGAAACAAAACTCCTCTGTTGATGATTCGCATATGGTTTGTGTACTCCTTGAAGATCCCTTTCTATTCCCGTGCGGGTCGACCTCCGATGACGCCGGGAGGATGTTGAAATCGCTAGCCCTAGTCCCTCGGCCGCGGGTCTGTATCGGGAAGACGAAGTCCTGGGTCGGGCCTGGTCGACTGGGCCCGACCCGCGTGCAGCTGAACCCGTCTGCGTGACCTCCTCAAAAATAAGGTGTGGGGCCCGCTATTTTGCGATGTCAGCCTCAGAGGCCGCGTGACAGGTGGGTCCCACTTTAGCTGAGAGTGACGGCCGCGTGACCTCCTCAAAAACAAGGTGTGGGGCCCAATACTTGGATTTTAACATCTTAATCCCTCAATGTTGATTTGTACTAATCAAGATTGACTCGGGATTCATAAAATCATCAATTATGACGTTTGATTTATTTATCTAACTTAAATAAGCGTCATGTGATTGTATATGTTAGAACTTGATTAGTTCTAACTTCTTTTAACTTATAGAATCGATATTCTGGATTTATACTCGATAGTTAGATGTTGGAGATCCTAAATTTGTATAAATTCAGATTAGATAGAATGACTTAATTAGGAAATAAAGTGATATCACAATGTTTGTTTAGTGCTATTTTATTCATTAAAAGTTGTATGATATGCTTTCCTTATTTTGGACTTCATTATATATTTGGATACATTATATTGAACATAAAATAACTGATGAGTATTCTATATTAAATTTTGAATACATTCATATGGCATTTTCATAACTTAAGGAGAAAAATTAATGAAAATAACATTATTAAACTATGTGAGTTATGTCTTATTTAGTCTGCCTTCTTGTATAAATTTATTTTTGAGACAGCTTTTGCCTAGGACACTTTTCTAGTGCATGATACATTTGCTTAGGACGCTTTCCTAGTGCGGCATACTTTAATCTGGGACTCTTTCCTAGATGCTCAGCAGGTACTTTTCAGATGGAATTAACTATAGGATCTGGGATGTTTCTTCTAGATACCTTTCAGATGGAATTAACTTTAATCTGGGATTATTTTCTAGATGATTAGATGGACCTTACTTTTTGGCAGGACTAAGTACGAGTATCTCTACACTTTACTTTATACCTTTACTTTACATTTACTTTACCGTTAATTTACAATTCTAGCATATCTTTTGCTTTACAATTCAGCATACTTATATATAACAATTTCTTAGTACTTACAGCTTTACATATATGTTGTACTTTTTAGCAGTTCACTTTTACTTTATGGCAAGTTATGATGTTAGAACTTTACTTTCAGTTCAGTACTTTCATTTTATATTGTAACCAGCATATCTTAAGTTGATCATATTACTTAGGAATTTTCTTGTGCTTAGTAGATTTTATTATGTGTTACTTTAACATTTTTCTGCAGCTTGAGTTGAGGTATGTGCTAACCTTACACTTTGTATGAGTTATAATTATGTTAATTATAACTTTGTCACCTTTCTTTGATGCTTTACTGCTCCTATTTTGCTTAGATGCTGTAATATCATTTAAATTAATAATTTATAGCCTAAAATATACATAGACATCTTGTCTAACTATATTTTTATTTCATTGGCTAGGGCTCTATCATTGTGAAACCGACAATGGTAGATTCTGAGCATTTTGAGGTCGTTGAACCTTCTGAAGATCTGATTCAGGAGGAGGAGCGTGTAGGAGAAGACTCTTAATTCCTTTCTTTTGCTTTGTGAGGATTGAGTGATCTTTACTTTATTGCTTAAACTTAAATGTCATTTTATAATAATACAGGTTTAAATTGCTTTTCTTTCTATGCTTATGTATTCTGAGTTGGACTGTCTCTATCGGATTGTTTGGATGTTGTTACTTGTCTTTCTTCCGCACTCTGATATATTATAATATGCTCATTCAGTGATTGGCTCCTTTGCTCTCTTCTCTTTTGGGCATATATTCCTTTAGCATTTGATTAAGAAGGACTATTCCTTAATCTGAATGCTAAGTGAAGGTTTGCCCGTTGACGACCACCTCTTAATCCGGATGATTAGGGGGCGGCTGCCATAATACATCACATGGGAAACTCAGGATGTTCAGACATCACAGTAAATTATATTTCCCAACAGGATGTATGTAGACATTGGACCGTATAGCTCATAACAATTCAGAGATACTTTAGTTGTACAACAGTGGCTTACAGTATTGTTGCATATTCATATTCATAACTTCAGCGATATACAACATAGTCTTACCTTATTATTACTCAATTTAAGATCGTTTACTGTTTCTGTGTACTTTCAGCATTCAGGTTACAGTTCAGCTTTACTTTACTTCAGTTTTGCATAATTTTATACAATTTTATACTTTCAGTTATATGTACATTATTTATGCAATTTTATTTTCACTATTTAAATATTAAATAAATAAATATAGCTAATTTAGATTAGTTTCGATATGTTAAACTTATTGTCTAACACATAGTACTTTTGGGATTCAGCAATTTGCTAGATCTTGAGCAGCATATTGAGTCAGGTCAGGAGGACACTCAGAAGATTCATGAGGAATTTGTGAAGCACTAGTAGACTCTCCTTCAGTTTTATTGTTCTGCTTAGTTACTATTTCAATTCAATATTTATATTTTATGTCTGTATTTCAGTAGACAGTTTGTAATAACTCTAAATGTATTTTCTTTTCTTTTATGAGATGAATATTCTATTCAGCTTCTGTGATGAATGTTTCTAGATGACTGATTTAGCTTCCGCACTCTATTTATATACTACTTATATTTAGTTATCTGGTGTGATCAGCATACTGTAAATGCTGATATCTTATACATATATTAGATTATTCATATTGTATTTTAAATATAATATATGTATTTGCCTAATACTTAGGATTATGATACTACTCTTATCTTAAGTATAAGTTCTTGACCCTCCTTTGGGGCTGAGTCAGCAGCCCTTTAGATGGGTTTCATTTTCAATATTAGTTTCAACTATTCAGGGAGATAGGACATTCCTTCCCGAGTGGCAAACCGCTCCATCGTCAAAATTGATTATGATTATCTCTTTTGCGTGCGATGACGAGGTGGGGCGCTATAATTATCGTGCCATTCTCACCTGCAACTAGCTCCTCAAAAAATTTCAAATCTGACATATTAGGTTCATATGCTAGGGGCCAAGCCAAAAAATAAAACTTTTATCATAAACAAATTGTATAAGTATATTTTTGACTAATTTAATGATTTTCTACTATTTTAGGATATCACATTTAACTTTGACATAAATAATAGGTACAACAAAGCTAAATATAAAGGAAAATGGTAAAGCTACAAATCAACAATTTGTTGCTTAATAAAAATGAGGTAAGTAAGGACACATACCTCAAATCTAGCAGCTGTAAATAAGGTTAATCATAAATAAGCCTATAATTATATCTATTATAAGACCAAGAGAAACTATTATGAATATGAGCAATAACATACATACTGATTTGACTATACAATAAATGAGCAATGATACATATAAACAACTGATCAATAATAGAAATCAAGATTGATATGATACTACTATAAGTACTATAAATAACTACATAAAGTATAAAGATTATGTGTAAGCTTGTCATATCAGATTGGATAATGAAGCCAGTGTAATTGTAATTGTCACTAAAAATATAACTATAAATCATCTATCTGCTCAAAGTTTGAGCTGAACTGTATTGAAATGAACTGAACTAAAAAAGCAGAAATACATATGCAATGCACACTTTAGATATTTTACTTTACTTCTGTGAGCACGTACAGAAGTAGTTGAGGAGTTAAGTATATTTATAAGGCTAAGTGTGGGTTTTTGAGCTAAACACAACTCTCCTCAATGAGTACGTGTCAGTAATCTTTATTTTTCCTTACAGTTTGATAATTAAATAATGTGTATACACAATCACTCATCCTGATATGAACCTAGTGCTGAATGTTTTCTTAATCTTACTAAATTTTCATTTCATGCATAAAGTTCATCTTGTATGTCATTTTCAATGAATTTGGCTCAAAAGTAAAAGTGGCAAAATAAGGGATAAGCAAAAATTTAACTCACAAATATGTGATATTAATTGTTATCAACTTTATCCGTTCTAACTATTCTGCAAATGTACAAGATTATGATATCCAAAATTCTACTATCTAGTTGAAATAATCCTAGGTTATTACTTGTGGTGCCCCGCCCACAACCCACAAGATTAGACCAAGGGGCGGTGTGCTACGCTGACAAATTCCCTCACTTATCATTGGATTAAGTATAATCCTCAATCTACTAATAAGGGAAGGATGTGCTCTGAATATATGCAAGGAGATCAATCACTAAGTAAATAACATCACAGAGTGCGGAAGAAAGAAAGATAAAGTATTGCATCATGTGACGACCCCAATATTGAGTAGTAACTAAACCCAATATTTGCGCGTCACCTTAGCATCTAATATCAAATTAGAAGGAAGTTAAACAATTACTAGATGCTAAGTTTGGCCAAGGATCATGAATATGATCTTAAGTTAAGATGAGGAAATAGAAGAATGGAAATGCACATGATAAATATGTTTTCAAATGTATGAACAAAATGATAATTGTAAGTATATGCAAGGAAAATAAGCATGTAATAAAAGAAGTAATTACTATTACTTGAAAGTGAAAGAATATGTGAATGAAGGTACTTGCAAATAATATGAAGTACTTAGTAGTTGCAATGAAAATCAACAATAAGGATTTAAAGAGATTGCAACACATATATGAAAATAATATTTACAAGTAGGAATAAGAATAAACATTTACATATAGTATTGCAAGTTTATAATTATGAAATGCATGAACAATTATGATATGCTACAATAAGGATAGATATTATTAATTACATACAACAATAGTTTTATGAACATGAGATAATTATGAAAATCATCCATCCATTTATCCAAATCAAACATTTAAGTAAAGGAGTTCTTAATTCTAACACAAAATAAGTTAAGGTAAACAATTAACTTAAATTATTACATACTAATTGAATAGAGAATAAGAAAGAAAATATCTCTCTCACAATATAATAAAGACAAGTAAACTAATTAATACGGAAGCAATTAATCTTTAAGCACTTGATCTAACTCCATTAACATCCAAATGCACCTGATCTATCACATTTGACATTTAAATGAGATAAGGCAAGCCAAATAAAAAGAAAAGCGTAATTATACTAAATAGTCTAATCATATTTAAAGATTAGGCTAAATATTTTTTTTAATATTCATTTTGGATATCACAACTAGTTTACAATATAAGTAAAAGCAGTGGATCAAATGAAGTATATGAATATGTAAGGAAATATACAAGTGTAAATAAAGATAATTGAAGTAAAAGAGTGAGTAAGAATTCTCACAAATATAGATATTCTAGCCTGCGTATAAAGTAAGGGTAAAAGCATCCTAAATAGGCTAGAAAAATACTAGTGTGCATATGAAAGTAAGTAAAATGAAGCTCTATTATGACATATTCACAAACAAGAACAATAAAAACAAGCTCTATTATGACATGTTCACATCTTCATCGCTCACCTCTTGGTGAAAAGGAACCTTCAATTCCTTGCACCTTTTGTAACAATCATAATGAATCTCACAATCACTTGTTCTTCATTTGTTGCTTTATCTTTGAGATTCATCAAAACTTGGAGTCCTTTGATACGAGCTAGCTCATAACTCCTACTCTACCCCAAATGCTTGACAACAAAATAAACAAAATGATGCCACTCAAGAATAAAACTACATTCACTTGTTCTTCATAGCAATTAGTATCACTATTCACACCTTATTGGATGAGATGAATCTCAGGTAGTTTAACAACTATTTTAGAAATAATTTTTCCATCTCAAACATTTGCAAGTTAAAAACCAAGAAGATTGCTTTATCCTGGAAAACAACATCTTTCTTTTCCTCATATAATGTCTTACCTTAAATTTCTTTTTTGGCTATATGGTTCTTAAAAATAGAAGGAGATTAAATGGCAATAATTTCAAATTTTCCCCTATATTTATGCTTGAATTATGCTACATTTATTGTATTTTTTCAGTTCGAAGAATGGGCTGGATACCATTTTTCACGCTCTATTGCTCGTTGATTCAATTTCTCTTTTGATGCTGCTTTCTGGGGTTTATTTAGTTTATTTGAAACAACTCGGGAAAAAAACTGCTCTCCTAGCAATTAGTATCGTTATTTAAACCTTGTGGGAAGAGAGGAATCTCAAGCGGTTTAACAATTATCAAAGGGATACTCCCTATCTCAAATATTTACAAGTCAAAAATCAAGAAGATTGTCATATCCTGGAATACAACTTTTGTCTTTTCCTCAAATAATGTCTTACCTTAAATTTTTCATTGGCTGCATAGTTCTAAAAAATAGAAGGAGGTTAGATGACAGTCATTTCAAATTTTCCCTTCTACTGTGCTTGAATTATACTATAGTTCCTTTTTTTTTTTTTTTTCATTTTGAAGGCTGGGCTGAACACCATTCTTCACGTTGATTCTATTACATGTTGATTGAAATTTGTTGTTAATCTTGCATTTTGGGTTTTATTCAATTTTCCTGAAGCCACTAGAGAAAAAACTACACTTTTACAATCAATATTATTATTCACACATGGTGGGAAAAGAGAAATTTCAATATTTCAAATTTTTTCAGGTAAAGTGTTTGAATTATATTATAGTTCCTGTTTTTTTGAGTTCAATGGCTGGGCTGAATATAATTTGGTATTGTTGTGTAATGCATGCTGACATCCTATAATTTCATGCTCAAGAATTCGTGGAACTTTCTTTAAATTGTTGTTTATTTTGTATAGATTTAATTCATTTTGTTTATGTATTGAATCTTTTTATTTGATTTAGTATATTGAACTTTGACTCAATAGTAACAATTAAAATATAAGAATTTTATAAAACACAAGCTTTTCGTACACAACTTAACCTAGAAATATTATTCAAATTTGTTGACATGGCATCCAAAAAAATCAATTCAATAGGATTTGAATATTATTTTATTAATATTTATTTATTTATATTAAAATAATACAAATATTATTTTTAAAATTTATATTAAAATAATATCAAAAATCTATTAAATAGATTTTTTTAGATACTGTATCAGATATTCTAAATAGAACCTAAAATAGAACCTAAAACGATATTAAAATGAACTAAGCAGTTTTGTTATTTCTAGTAAATCTTTTTTAATAATTCCTCGCCTTCTGCTAGCATTTTGTTCCAGGAGCTTTCGTCTTCTCTTCTCTTCTTCTCCACAGATCGTGGGCTTCTTTCCGCCAACAAGTTCAATCATGGCCCAACCTCTCGTGAAGAAGGATGACGATCAGGAAGAAGAAGGTGTGTTCTATAATTTTTGGTATCTTCATTTATCCCAAAATATCTTCGGTTCTTTTCTTACTCGGATCTGTGAGCGTTAGATGCTTACGCGATTATTATTTGTCGGTTCGATTCATCGGTATTTTCCCAATCGTAGGTTTCAATGCCTAATTAGCGTTATTTGGATTTGGTGGCATTGTGCGGATCTAGATTGCTTACGCTTTACAATTTGTTTGCTGAAATTGATACCGGAATAGAGTAATTTCTTGTTGGGATAGCGTAATTTGTGTGACGAGTGGCAATTTATCGAGCAATGTCAGCTTTGGGAATCCGGATCTCAGTCGAGACATCTGAGGGATCGGATGCAATAATTAACATAATGTTTCCTTCTCTTGTGCTGCAGAATACTCTCCTTTCATGGGTATTGAGAAAGGTGCAGTGTTACAGGAGGCCAGGGTTTTCAATGACCCCCAACTTGATGCTAGGCGATGCTCTCAGGTTTTTTTTCTTTGCGAGCAGACAATCTTTTTATATATTTATCATCTTATTTGATATGCGGAATTGCACCTAAAGGAAATTAATTGCTTTACTAACTAGCTGTTTACCTATGAAAATCGCAGGTTATTACAAAGCTCTTATACCTGCTAAACCAAGGGGAGACCTTTACAAAGGTAACTTCGGTATTTCACAATTAATCCAAACAATGATCAATTCAGTTTGCTTAATATTGTATTGCTACTTTTTTTCAACATATTTATTTCTTTTTTTTTTTTTCTCAATGCTTTCATTGAACTTGGCTAGCACGTATTCACGCATTCACTCAACCTCGTCCCTATTTTACCTTGAAATATTTACAGATTGAAACAACGGAAGTTTTCTTTGCTGTCACAAAACTGTTTTTGTCCAAGGATACCAGTTTGAGAAGAATGGTTTATTTGATGATTAAGGAAATTTCGCCTTCATCTGATGAGGTATGGCTGGGGTGTGATACCTTAGAATTCTTGCACCATTCATTAACTATATCTTGACTAAATTTATTTTCTTTATTGAAGGCTATTATTGTCACGAGCTCGCTGATGAAGGACATGAATAGCAAAACTGACATGTATAGGGCTAATGCAATAAGGGTTCTTTGTAGAATTACTGATGGCACTCTTCTAGCTCAAATTGAGAGGTATATGAAGCAAGCCATTGTTGACAAGAATCCAGTTGTTGCTAGTGCTGCTCTTGTTAGTGGTATTCACTTGCTTCAGGTATGCTTATATGCACTGCAAATGGCTAGCAAGTTTGGCATCTCAATCAACTTATGAACTTTTAATTATTGTTGACAGAAAAATCCCGAGTTTGTGAAAAGGTGGAGCAATGAAGTCCAGGAAGCTGTTCAATCAAGAGCTGCCCTTGTACAATTTCATGCATTGGCTTTGCTTCACCAGGTTCGACTAATTTAATGCGTGCTGTCAAATCTTTCAAATCTTACAAGGAAATTATACAGTTAAGGACCTTGGGAGAAAGGCATATTTACATACATACATACATATATACATATTTATATAATGCAAAAAAACACACACACATACATATATAAATACATACAAGAGCATGTGTGTGACTATATTTATCTACAAAACGTCCAAAATTTAATTATATACATATTGAACACTCAAATTTTAGTGTTCACAAATAAAATATTTTATTGTTTACAAATAAAGTATTTATATCTTTATAATTTTAACGTGCATGACACTTCATATCTACTTATTTAAAAAATCTCTAATATTGGCGATCTGACAGTGCTTTATTTTGTAAATATTAATGTTTGGGTGCTAATATGTGTTCCTTATAGATTTTTGTGATTTGAATGTAATAATGGAAGATTATGTTATGCTTTAATAAGTACAATCATAAATTTATCTTTTTGAGCTAATGAAAATAAAATTTTAAAATATTATAAAACACTCGTAAAAGAAAGTGGATGGTACATCTGTATTTGTTTGCAAATTAAAATAAAAACTAAAATACTGTAACACACTCATATTTAAATATTGATGGTGCATACACATTTGCTTACAAAGTTTCATTTGAAGATTTGCAACTGCGTTTGTCATGTGAGTCAATATTCTGGGTGATGCAAAAAGTTGCTTTTTGATTTTTGTCTAGGAAGTTTTTTTGTTGTCAATTTTACATAATGCAACCCCACAAAAAATAGTTCTTAGGAAGCATTTTCGAAAGTGCGACTTAGCTATTTTTTGCTATTTAGCATTTAAAAATTACCTTTTGGCCCCTTGCCATCTATCACCACCAATGACTGCCTACTCGTCCTCACGCTCGTTCGTGTGCCACCGTCAGACATTGTTGATGCTCGACACAATAATATGACAACAAAGCATCCAACAATGAAAACTTTGTTTGCAAAATTTTAGATCAACTTCCTCTGCATCAGGTTTCCCACAAGATTATAGCTACCCAAACAGAGCCTTGAGAAATTGCTATGAAGCTGTTGTAAAGGAAGTTGCTATTTGAAGTTGTTGCTAGGGAAGCTTTTGCTACTGTTTGGATGCCTTATTGTCATGCTGAAGTGCTTCAATTGTTGTTTTATTTGCTTAAATGATGCTGCTGTTATATCTATTCCTTTATGATTTATAATTCCACCTACAAATAGTAGTTGATAAAAATATCATTCGTATAATTGGAATTTATTATCAAAATAAAAAAAATTATGTTTAATTGAAGGAAAAGTTCTAAAATAAAATTTTGTATACTAAATATTTAATTTATTTTAATACAAAAATAATTGATTTTCTATTTTCGAGCAACGGCAATGGAGACATTCAATGAAGGTGAAGTGGCGTTGCTTGGATTTTGACAAAAATTGAGATGGGTTGTCAAATGCATGGAGAAGACGGTGACGTTCATCGAAAGTGAAGGAGGCGATGTCTAGAAAACCAACAATTTAATGGTGACAACAACATTTGGCACAAATTAAGGAAACTACACTTATAATTTAGCTTCTCAACACTAGGTTCTAATGTTAAGAAACACCAATTCATTTGTGTCGGGACATACAGATGATTCATGTAATAGGTGTTGTGTTATATGTAATTTTCGCCAGCTGATCTTAGGCATTCACACACCTTACTATAGAAACAGTTCGGGCTGAGTGTGAAACTGACTTTGGAAATGTTGAACTCCCAACCTCCTTGCACGGTATACTTTTAATGGGTTCATCCAACTAATTTATGGATCTATCCCTTGTCTTGACTCATTTATGTTTTCAACATACATGGAGGTTGCCAACCTATCAAGGTTTTTTATCTGCAAACTGAGCAGTTATCTGACCAAATGTCACATCTCTTAATAGAAACCACGATTATTAAACTTAAGTGAAACAAATTTTCAGCTACCAATTATAAGAAACAAAACCAGCGCTTGTTTCCAATCTTGATGATCTTACCAATTATAATTGCTTGAGAAGGTAGCTCCCAAGTACTTGTTTAAGTCATCGAGCTTTTTCCTAGCAAGATTTTCACTGACATTGCTTAGAAAGGAAAGGGTTATTTGAGTACTAGTCCGAGTTGGGCATTTTCTTGGCGACATTATCACCTCCTTCATTGAGGAGGAAGGAGTTGCGATAATGTGTTGCTTGTGTTTAGCGCGGCTTACACCCTAGATATTCTATTTTACTTTACTCGTGGCAAGCAATGAGCAGTTGTCATAAATTTTCTTAAAATATATAGAAGATTTGGCGGATCTTTAATAGTTGCTGTGGTTAGCTGTAACTTTGTCACATAACATATGTTTTTTTGTGTAAGTATAAATGTCTAAAAGTTGAGGGTTAAGGACGTTTTGCAAGCTTGCACTTACTCTTCAGTTTTGTGTAATTGGGAACATTATCCGTGCACATATATTTTAGCTCTAGTTTTGTTGTCCTTGTATATTTCTTGTTAATCACACATATTTGGTATGACTTTCTATCACCAGAGAGATCCATATATGGATTTCTTTGTCCTCTTCTTTAGAATCCTCTCATTCCCGATTGCAAGGCAGTCACTATGGTATCCTTGCTATAGTTAATACATATGAGGGAATCTAGAATGTAGTTGACTGATTAACAGTTTATATTCTAGTGTCAGATACAAGGTCATCTGGAGAAAGAAATATGGTACATTACTTGAGGATGATTTAACTCTCACTAGGAGGAAGTTACCAACTTAGAGAGCCAAGGACGAGAGCAAATGGTGCCATCGTTGAGTACATCCAAAGGAGCTTGCTTGAGAAAATGCTAGCTATCATTACAAGGAAAATGGAAATGATACTGAGATCCTAGACATAATTCCAATCATAAATCTAAGTGCAATGGAGTTGTAGTACAATTCTAAACAATGATGTTTTAGCAAATGTTGACTCTGTCGTTGCCTAGCATCTTAGAGCGTTCTAATCCCTAAGAAGAAAGTGAATAAACTCCAGGTATTCCGGGAGAGGGTGCTGAGAAGGAGCTGATTTATGGAGGTGTGCAGTATGCTGTTGACTCATGGAGGTGAGTAAGATGCTAAGCAACTGTATTCATGGTTAGACTAGCTGGAGAATTATTTCGTGCTTCATTAGTTCTCTATTTGGGAGAAGCTTGTTATGTAAGCTAAAGATGGCAAAGTTTGCCTTATTCTTTTGGATTGAAGTGAGGAATGATACAGGAGGCCTTTTACTTGATTGGTTGTAAGACAGAGAGATCGCAAAAGTGGCATAATTTCCGTCAAAAAGGGACCAGTTCGTTCAGCACTACACCGCAAAATTAAGACAACTTGCTCTCATTTTGGAACTTTTCTTGGAGGATTAGTATGTCCTCACCAGGATTTGTGCATCATCGTATTTTGAAGCACAATATTTTATTTATTTTAGAATAAAAATCATATGAGATACTAACAGATTTAATATCAAAACATCCAAAATATTTCAAAATTTGACAATTTGCATTGTGATACTGTAAAGTCATTTTTACTTTTTGGATAAGCTAATGCCCAAAATGATATCCATTTTTTGCTAATAATTCATATTAAAATATGATGATAAAAAATGTTTTTCTTAGTTTCACTAAATCAATATCAAAGATTTGCAAATCATTTTCATAAAAGCAATTAATCTTACTTACATTTATTTTCTAATCCAAATTTAAAATATATTTCTCTACATTAATTATAAAGCCAATTGACATAATGACTCGATTAAATTTTATTGTAATTATTTTGATGCTTGTTTTGAATTTTTAAATATTTAGCTAATTTACATATTATTTGCAAAGATAACATTACTCATAAGTTGATACATTGGAATCTTTTCTTACTTACCTTTTAAAAAGTAGCTTTAATAGAATTTGAAGTGCTAGTTTTAATAGATTAAAAACAAATAATAAGTGAACAGATATCAAAATAATCAAGGGTGTTTTTTTTGTAGAACATCTAATCATCAGTTTTGCTTTGAATTTATTTATAGCTCCATCAAGCTTGAGCTTATTATTTTTGTAAAAATCTATTAACAACCCACTAGTTTAACTACAGGAGGAAGAACTGATTTTATAATATAGATAGATTTGATAGAATTTATTTCATTCTTCAAATTAAAGCGTTGATAGAGCTAATGGTTCCTTGTAAGATGAAGGGTCCTTTTATAATAAATATTTATAAGAGTTACCATTAAAACTATTAGTACTCTTAAATCACTTTTTCCTTAGCTTTAAATTTGGTCGTTAAACTGAAGTTAAAAGAATTTTGAATGCTTTGGTGAAAAAGGTGCACAACTGTACGTCTACATATTTGTACAGCATACAGATTTGTAGACTTATGAAAGATTTTTCGTCTATTTCTTGTAGTTGTCACTTCAAGTTGAGAAATTATCTTTTTCTGGTCTAAGAATAAGTTAAATATACGAAGGATCAAATCCCTTGCATCCATTGTATAGTGACAAAAAGGTAATTTATCCTTGCATTCGTCATATATAGAATAGAAAAAATAAATTCTCTGGATCTGTAGGCTAATAGTTTTTATTTCATAATTTTCTTCATATTCAAGTCAACTTGTTCACTAATCTCTGGCAGCCTAAAACTTCTGCTTCCACCTCAAAATTATTTAAAAAATTAGTGCATTTAAAAGAAGACACATTTTTATGTTGACATTACCGCAATTGAAAATATTTGGTTGGAAGTTAAGAAATGCCAAACTCCATGAACATCAACCTAGATCTCAAAATTAGCAGAAAAGACTCAAAACAAAAAAGATTTATATAATTAAACTCGTATGATATTCTAAAAAAATAGCTTTATTTCCTAAGCAAATACTCACTGTTTGTTCCAATAATTTGGATCTCATCATTGTTGCACATATTAAGACGGATGTGTGCTGTAAAGCAATTATTAATAAGTTGATTCTACAACAATTTTAAACTATGAAAGCTTATTAATGCTCATTGCAAATAATTTCATTATAGTTGATGTTTATATGACATAAGTATTCATTTGTGAAACATTGAACTTTTAAATTTATTTGCAGTTAAATATTCTTATTTATAATTTTGAAAATGTTTTATTTGATCCAAAGTCTAAACTCCACTTCTGGATACTTTTTGAGGAAGTCAAAGGGGGAACTGCATTTGAGAAACTTATAAACAATCCAGAGGAAACTCTTTCGTGCAGTTAACGGGGAACCGGATTTGAGAAACTGAGATTCAATCCAGATATTGTAAAGAGCACAATTATTGCTTCCTTCGTGTCATCGCTTCACTCTTCACCCAACTAGAAATAGCGATAGAAAAGCATTGATTAATGAATGTTGGAGAGTTTGGAAGAGAGAGAGAGAGAGGACCTGCAGGGGAGACAGTAGGAATGGGAGAGAATGAGCGAATACACAAATATGGTGATGATTGCTGTTTAATGTTACCTTTTTCTGTCATGCTAATGCAGTGATGGCAACATTTTGCAACTTTGAAGCTCTACTTTGTGTTCATATTGATTTACTATGGCATAATGCACGGATAAATGTTTTGATTTTTCAGATTTGATATCAATTCTTATGTTCTAATTAAAGAAAGTTTTGCTATAGTGCTTCCAAATGGGTTAAAGAATTCGAGGAAATGTCCCTTATAGGTGTAAGAAATCGTTGGTGGAATACATAGTTTGTACGGTCCCTTGTAATTTTTCTATCATCGATCGACCTTTGTACACTTGGGATGTTTGGGTGATAGATGCGGGGCGCTCTAGTATTTCTCTTGGAGAAATGCCTGACCTTTATATTACTCTAACAACCCTTGATAATTTTTTGATTTTAAGTAAAATGTCTATATATATAGTCAATTGTTTATACGAGCTTCATAAATATATTATTCTATTATTATTTAATTTCAAAATTTGAAAGTTAAACATTGATAGGTTTTATTTCCAGATCAGGAAAAATGATCGTTTGGCTGTAAGCAAATTGGTTACCAACTTGACAAAAGGATCAGTTCGCTCACCTTTAGCTCAGTGTCTTCTGATTCGATACACAAGCCAGGTATGTGATAGAACTGTAATATTGAGTTTGACTAATATGTTAAGCCCTAACGATCAACTTGCCAGGTTATTCGAGACTCAAGTATGAATAGTCAGGCAGGAGATCGACCTTTGTCTGATTATCTTGAAGCTTGTTTACGGCATAAAGCTGATATGGTGATAATTGAAGCTGCAAGAGCAATTACAGAGCTTAGTGGTGTTACAAGTAGGGAGCTCAGTCCTGCAATTACTGTTTTACAATTATTTTTGAGTTCATCCAAGCCAGTTCTTCGCTTTGCAGCCGTTCGTACTCTAAATAAGGTCACTTTATGCCCTTTATTTGTATTTCAATTACCGGTGCCTGTTGAGTACTAGGAATTGCTTTGATGGATGTAACCTGCTGTCTTCAGTATTTTTGGGAACCTTGCTTTCCATTTGGATAGGTCATTTGCATTTCATTTTCTTATTTCATTTCTGAAAGATGTGCTTTATTTGGTTTACCTTAAGTTTAGGTGTCTTGGGACCCAGCTCTAAGGGCCTTTTTTCTGTATTTGTTCTTTTAATGAATATTCTAACTGTTGAGTAATTTGTAGTTTAAATGTTATTCACTATTTTTGTTTTCTACTTAGCAAACAATTTTAATGAAAATTCATTGGCAGGTATGTAGTTTAATCCTTGTTACCTTGGGGTACGACTCAGTTTAATGCCCAGTATTTGATGCAAGCTATTATCTGTGTTCTAGTAGAAATTGTCAAGTTTTCTCATTAGTTGGCATACCTATTTTTGTGGTTTGTAATTCATTAATTTATATTCTTACTTAAGTTTGTGATAGCTTTCTCCAAACCCGAGCCCATCTTCTTAGATATATTTTATCTGTCTGAACTGCGTATGCAAACCTTGTTATGTTTGCATGATTTAGTTTCCAGTTCTTTGAGATATTCATATTTTTATTTTTGAACCATAAACTGTAATTAATTATATATTTTTTGTTTACTATCTGGTTTATTATTTCCTGTTTCATTTTTCTCACAGTTGCATTTTATTGTATGTTTGCGAGTTGCCACAAATATGAAGCATATTTTCCTTCAATCAAAACCATAGGAAAAGAAACACAGAACAAGAGGCATTTTATTGTGTTAGAATTAATGCAAACAAATAAGAAATACATTACTGGGCATTAAATATGCTGTGATTGTTTTATAATAAATGAATTTTATGAAAAATGTAAAGCATTTTGTATTTTATGTGATTGGGACCTAAAATGCCGAATAAACTTCTGGTTTATGTCGTATCCAACTATTTGATGTCTTAAATGGATATGGGTGCGTGCTCTTTGTTGGAGAATAATAGAGTGGATCTTTGTTAAACAATGTGATTGCTATCTGGAAACTTTTTTGGATTGTTATACTATTATTTTCTGTAATTTCTGCCCTGACAGTTGTTTCTCTAGCTGATGAGCACTTCTGTATTCTGAATTTGTAGTTTATTTTTCCATTATTGTTCTGACCCTAGTATTTTCATTAAACTTGAATGCTTTTCTTGTGAAATCATTTATAGAATCACATGTTCTTTCATTGTAGAAATTTTATTCATGCATACTAGAATTGTTCATACTTTTTACTATTTTTTTTAAAATTTACGGCTATAGCTTCCATTGCACACTTTTTACAATTCGTCATATTACTATTCATCTAAAACCGTATCCCAATATCCAAAATTCTATAAGTTGAAATTTGTTTGTGCCTCTTCCTTTTTATACTTTTTATTAACACTTTGTTTTTTGCACTGTCTATATTGTAGTTTAGTATTATTCTTTTCTCCTCTTGCCTACTAGTTCTTGGCATGCATTTTCCTTATGCTAATCATCTAATATTATTCTATGAAATATGTTTGATAAACATTTCATGACAAGTTTAGGTGGCGATGACACATCCTTTGGCTGTGACAAATTGCAACATAGATATGGAAAGCTTAATCTCTGATCAAAATAGGAGTATTGCTACTCTTGCTATTACGACACTATTGAAGACGGGCAATGAGTCAAGCATAGATCGATTGATGAAACAAATATCAAATTTTATGTCAGACATTGCAGATGAATTCAAGATTGTTGTTGTGGAAGCTATACGATCTCTTTGTTTAAAGTTTCCTCTCAAGCACCGGTCGCTGTATGCCAACTCATTTATGAAAAGAATTTCCTATATTTATCTTTTTAAAAATTTTGAAGTATTTAATTGAATGATTATCTCTATAACCATTTTCTAGGATGAACTTCTTAAGCAATATTCTTAGAGAAGAAGGAGGTTTTGAGTACAAAAAAGCTATAATCGATTCTATTATCATTCTCATTAGAGATATTCCAGAAGCTAAAGAAGCTGGTCTGTTTCATCTTTGCGAGTTTATTGAAGACTGTGAGTTCACGTATCTTTCAACTCAGGTATTTATTACCTAGTAAGTTATTTCTTTTATTTAAAGCATATTGATTGAGTTGCATGGATTTTGTTAGCATTGACATTAACGGCTGTATGCAATTTTTGCAAACTTCTAGTTTTGGTACGTTTTTACAATGCTGCTTGCTTTGAAAACCTTTCCCTTCTCTTGAGCATACAATGTGTCTTCAATATTTTCTGTGTTCATGAATTACATATTCATCATAAATTTATAAACTAGTTCTCAAGTTATGACTTTTTGTATCTAGGACCAAATACCGTTGAGCTAGAACCAAACTGTATTTATTCTAATTTTTTTTCAATTTTGCTTTCTTAGTTCAGCCATCATTTTGATCTCCATACTGTCACGAACTGCCAAGCTATTCAATTAGATTTATATCCTATACATGTCAATAAAAATAAGCGCGGGTTTATATAAAGCTGCTAAAATTTGCAAGTTTTTCTTCCTTTTTTCAAAAAGCAAATATATCGTATTCATCTTTTCATTCCACAGCTGGATTATGTTTGTAATTTCTATTAATCAGCTTTAATAGGTCAAACACTTAAATCCAAATGTATAGATGTTCAAACATCAAATATATATAGTTTCATCTGTGAGGTATATGTTCTAGGGTACCTTCTTTTCAGTATTAATCTTCAACTGGTCAACAAAATTTGAACCTTATGCTTGGCAAATACAGATTTGCTCAATCATCTGTCACAATCACAGAACCTATTAAGTAGCCTGCCAATATGCATACGATCATCTTGCACAATTATTATATACACCCACCACAACTATGAAACAAAATACCAAGAAACAAAAGATCATTTTTTAGATGGCTAATTTTTAGGTATGTGATCATTGCGTCATTATAGGATGCATTGTTCACAAAAATACTGAGTTTTTTTTCATTGGCCATTTAAGAAGTTGCATTGTGTGTGAAATCTAGCCTTTATAAGCTATACAATTATGTCAGTTTCAATCACTATTTTTTGATTAGCAAATATAGACAATGGATTGATGTTTGTGTTAATGAATCAATAGGCATAAAAACTTTATAATTAAATATTTCAAGTGACCCATTTCTATTTTTCTTTTATTGATGGTGTAGATCACCACAATATGAATTCTAATGCGTTTCATGATTCTGTTTTGGAAATGGTGATCATCCAGAAAAGTACTACAATCTCCACATTCTTCAAGAGCAAATCTTTTGTGGGTGTAGATTTGAGTTTTACTAGACTTTTCTCTGATGATTGGTTCATATTTTAGTTATATTTGGGTCAATAATTTTCTACAGGTGCAAGCCCTTATAGTTAATTACCCATCCTAGTCATTTTGGAGAGAACTCTTGATTAAGGAGTATTATTATCTTTTAATCAACAACAAAATGGGGGGTAAGTGAAAGTAGACATGACCAAGATCTCATGGTTCCATTATCTTGGTAACTTACAGTTCAATTTGCCAACATTACTCGTAACGTCCAAAGACTTTGATTAGCAACCATGTGTTAGTTCATTTCAAAAATCTCGTGCAAATTGTGGTATTTGTTGAGAGTTACACATGATGTTTTAGTATCTTGAATTTGGAGTTTGCATTCATTGGATTAGCTAACTTGATTTAGGATGGGGATTATATTTGTTGGATTGCCTGAGTCTGATCATTTTTAAGATAGGATGACCCAAATCGATGTGTTCTTTGAGTGGTATGACCTAAATAATTACCAACGAGTCACATTCGCTAAGATGAAGTTGATTAGATACACACTAAATTTTTTTTGGAATAATTATATAGAAAAATGAGAAGTGGTTGTAGGAGAATCTCTTGGGTTGAGATGAAATTCTTCGTAACAGTATTACCCGTATTATCATCACAAACAACTTCACACAAAGTTCCTTACAATTAGGCATGACACCATGTTAATTATTATGTAACATATTTGAAGATTTAGTTGCGAATACTGATTGCCAAGATTCAGATTGGCAATTGGCCAATAAGCTTGTTATAGGCTTAAGGGTGGACATCCGACATCAGGTTGAATGAATGATCCAAATTGTAGATGATGCACTACACAATATCCTTTAAATTGAGTCCCAATCAAAGGTATCATGGCTAAACCTTTGATTAGCACTTACAGGTCTATTTAGAAGCCAACCCCTTCACCTAGCGCTCCCACTAAGACATTTGCTACCCAAATGAGTAGATTTGTACTTGATGTAGATTGTTATAGTTGCAAGTAGAAGGGGCACCTTAGTATGAGTGCAAAGCAGTCATATTGGCTGTAATAATTGAAAAGAAAGTTGGAGAGGACGAATTAGAATTTGTTTATAGTGATAACAATGTTGAAGTTATTGATGAATGAGATGCTATATTTGTGAGTAGTGAAATGCCTTAATACATCATTAGGGGAAGAAGACTGACTACAAAAGAATTTTTTTAGTGTTCGATAACATGCAATGGCATGCATGTAAGATGGTGATTGATGGTGGTAGTGTTGTGAATGTAGTGTCCAGACATACCTTAGCTAGGGCAAAACTTCAAGCTGAACCAGATCTGAGCCCATTCAATGTTGGCGGGTGACCCATACCTAACTTCTGGTTAGCCAATGATGTTTGGTTCCCATCAAGCTTGGGGAGTTATGAGGATAAGATATGGTGTGATGTATTGCCCATGGTTATACTGCACATTCTTTTAGGCCAACTTTGACTTTTTTGTATGGATTTCATGTACAATATGTTTGTGAAAATACATACGAATTCAATGATAATAACAAATCATAAAATTTTATCCTTCCAAACCCAATCCAAAATCTAGGGTCCCTTCGACATTCACTCAGTACACTAGTTCTACACCTACACTTTCTATGCTTAGGGCTCGTGCTATTGCAAAATCCACACAATCACAGCTAAAAAGATTGGCTACACTTCAGCTTATCACCATTTCTACTATTTCTATTACACTCGGTGAAAATTCCATGATCTTACCTATAGAGCCCGAGTTTCACCACCCTGAGCTTATTGTGGATATGATAGGATATCATACTATCAGGAGAGAGTTTAGTAGTTTAAAAGGGGTACAATTGTTGCATGTGAAAGAAGTGACCCTCACCACTGATGATGTTATCATTCCTCTTCTTGCAATTGATTTATTGAGGGATTTTTTAGACACCTCACTTGAAGATCTTCTTGACTCTTTACCTCCCTTTAGGGACATTCAACATGTTAGATAGTGTCTATCTCACAATTACCCAACTTACACATTTTATTAAATTAAGTGGAGCAAATTGAGCTCCAAAGGCAGGTTGATGAGTTGTTAAAGAATGGATTTTTGAGGGAAAATTTGAGCCATTGTGCTATTCTAGCTCTACTTCCAAGAAGGACAACACCAGTTGAATGTGTGTTGATAGCCACATTATTAATAAGATCACAATAAAATATATGTTTCCCATTTCACGGTAGACGATATGTTAGATCTTGTAGCAGCCCTCGATTGTTTTTGTGAAAGACGACTGTAGCCTAAGTATAAATAAATAAAAGCATAAGCACATCATCAACTGGTACCAAATTTCACGGTGTCCTCAACGAACTTATCTCCCATAACTAAAGAAAAATCCCCATATCGGGTTAACATAGAACAAAAGTAAAAATCACACGAGAAAAGTTCAACAAGAAAGTAAGGTGATCAACGTGGCGCTCTCTGCCTCGTAAACGGAGAGTCCTCTCTCAGTGACGTTGGTCCGGATCGCTCCAAGACAGTCGCCATCTATGATGACTCCCTCAGTATTAGCGTATCTGGGAAGGAGGGCCTGTCGCATAATAGTAACCGCTTGTATCTCAGCTTAGAGAGGAGACGGCCTGTAAACGGGCTCCAGCAACAGCGAGCAAGTGACCTTCTGAGATGCAAACCACAACACCAAAAGCAGCAGGCTCCATGCATATATAGGAAGCCTCAATGTTGGCCTTCAGCCAACAGGTCGGGGGGCATCATTTCAAGGAGGTGGAGGGGCCCTGGTGGGCCGTGGAATCCCAGGAATTAGACTTATCATGCAGACCAACATTGACCATTGCCGAGAGAATCGAACCCGCACAAACCAGTAGAGTCGGGTACGGATGGCCGTGATAACGCTTAGTCATACTCCGCCAAGCCTGGTAGAGGGAGTAGGCCACAATCTGATAGTTGAAACGGCTGTGGCAAGATGCATTAGCAGTTGAATACAAAGCAGTAAACTGGTCCCAGGAGGTCAAAGTGGACGGCAACAAGCCCCAACACACAAAAGTCTCTAGTATGGTCCTCGTGTAACTACAGTGGGTACGAAGTGCTCCCTGTCCTCATCAGTATCACAGCCCAAGACACAAGACACTGACCGAGTGAGTCCCCTCCTTAACTACCAACACCTCGTCGGGATGGCATCATTGAGTAATCGTCATAGGAAACAAGCCTCTTGGGGCCCAGAGCCATCACCCGCATGGCCGAAAACTGTCAAAGCCGGTCGCCCATCTCCGCTCTGTAAATCTAGCTAGTTTGGCTCTCCGTGAATGTGTCGACCTGCCACTGCAAACTCTCTTCCACTGACAGAGTGCGACGTTGGACGATCGGCCACCCGTACCCCAGTATCCTCCAAATTGCAGAATCAGAATGCTGAACAGTAAAGTCCTCACTCCGGCTGCGGTAGCGGAACTCCATGGCTCTCACCCAGAGGAGATCATCCCTGCTGAAGTAGCTGAATGTGTGACGGGCTACAAGAACAATACTCCACAACCTTAAGTCTTTGATCCCGAGTCCACTAGCCTTAAGCGGTTGATAGACCTCCTGCCACCTCATGTAGTGCAGACCACTATCCGCTTCTTCCCAAAGGAACTTACGGAGAATAACCTCAATCTCTGAGGGCAGGAGTCCCTAATTGGGGCAACCAACATCAGATAGTTGGGGATCATGGCAAACACGAATTTGGTCAGCACAACCTGCCAACAAGAGAAAGGTGGCGATTGCTCCATCAGCCCATCTAGCTCGAACCTGCTCAATATAGTAAAACCTGTTTAAAGTGATACTGTCTAAAGTGATATCCTGTCTAAAGTGATAAACACGACTCAGTCCCAACTCGGGCCCCATACAAAATGTGATAAACCTCCGTAAAGTGATACTTGATAATTTTTATTGGTCCCACTCTTTATCTAAAGTGATATTCAGTACATTTCAAAAAATAAAAGGCAAAAAAAATTACAAAACAAGCTAGATACGCTTGAAGAACCTGTCAATGTTCTTCTGAACCATTCGGTTGGTACGGATCATACTCACCTTATCCTTCAATTTCTGGATGGAACTCACACAAGATTCGTCCGCATCCTGTTGCTGCATGAAAAAGATCACAAGCTTATCTAGCATCTCGGAAGCGTCAGCGGCACTCATGGCAGGCACTTCTTTGCTGTCGTCCTCTTCCTCATGCAGCACTGGAGCAAGTCCGGCTTCTTCAAGGTGGTCCTCAATGATGCTATCAAGATCCGGCGTGTATGACGTGATCTGCTCCTCCGGGTAGTTGAGCAGGTTCCTGATGTTCATTGGGTTCCTGTAGCGGAAGCGCTGGATTTGTGACTGTAGATCCGCGATGACCTTGTGGTCCACCAGGTCATCCTCCATGATGTTTTCAACTGCCTCAGCCTGTTCTGTCAATCGGATCTTGCAGTGTAGGAAGCAGTTGGTAATCATCGTTGGATTGACTTCATAATTCCACGCGGGGACGGCAAACTGGATGGCCCCCAAAATGTCGACCTTCTCCGGCTCCGGCACCTTGTCCTCAATGCGCTGGAGAAGGGCACGGTTGAAGCGGCAACGGTAGTAGGCCTTGAAGTTGCGGATGATGCCGACATCGCACGGTTGAATCTTCGAGGTCATGTTCGGAGGCAGGTAGAGAATGGTCATGTTCCGGAGGCGGATGTGATCCGGAATCTTCTCCACCGGAGTGTGCCCGCTGAAGTTATCCAGGATCAGGAGGACCTTCCGGCCGGAAACATGGAGATCAAATGCCTGGAGCCACTCCAGGAAGATGATCTGTGTCATCCACGCGGACGCATTGTTCCTGTATACGCACCCAAGTGACGTGACGTTGATGTTCTTGAAACACCTGGGGTTCTTAAACTTGCCAATCACCCACAGTAGGAGCTTGTCAGAGCCGTCGCCATTGCAACACAGCGCCAGGGTCAAGCGCTCCTTGCTCTGTTTCCTGCCTTCGAGCTGCTTTGTCGCAAGGGAGTTGTCCACCTGCAATGCGGGCGAAGATGCTTAGTTAGCCAGGGGCAAACTCATTTGATATCTTTCTGAACTTACAGTACCTGCATGCGGTAGAACAACCCACTCTCATCCATGTTGTAGATGTCACGCCATTCGTATGCGTCAAGAACTTGACGAATTCCCGGAAGGGCAGCTGCAACAGTAGACATGTCGAGTGAACCGCTTTCCCCGAACCTGCGATGCTTCTTGATCCCGTGACGGACCTTGAAAGCTTCAAGCCAGCCATTTGAAAACTCAAACGGCGGGTGATCCGGGTACAGGCGGTCAATGATCTTCATTGCGCTCTCACGTATGAGGTCCTCGCTCAGGTTGACATGTTCCTGGTTGGCAAGGAGCCATTCGGCTAAGGCAGCCTCCATGACAGGGAATTTCACCGTCTTCTGACGCTTGGAGCTGAGGTTGGAGGTGGTGGCCTTGGCGAGCAGTTCCGCCGACCGTTTGAGTGTGCCCGACACCGTTGCTTGGCTGACCTTGAGCTGATGAGTGTCCTCCAGCCACTTGATCAGCTCTTTCTGTGTGGCACTAGGATGATCTTTCTTGTACCGTACGAGGGCGAGGCGGACCTCGTCCGTCATCGTGGTGTATTGCTGACCTTTCTTCGGCATGGAGAAGACTTTGCGCACGAGGATGTGACGGGGTGGTACTTGCAACGCGGTTCCTGAGGTGGACAGCGGGTTCCGTTTGCTGAGGGCAAACGACGACGTGCTCCTTCGCACCACTCCGATACACCCACACGCAAACAGGGGTTTTTTTCTGTGGAACTTCCCCCGGCACGCGGGTACGAGCAGCCACGAACTAACGCCCTATCGGTACAAACGACAACGATAAAAAAAAGGAAAACGTGTGTGTTTGATACTGTATGTACTGTACCTGCCTAAAGTGATAACCTGTATAAAGTGATATCCTACCTCTGGTCCCAGCAATATCACTTTAGACAGGTTTTACTGTAACTGCTGCAAAATCTGTTCTCCATGGAGGTTGGCCAGTGACTGTGACCCAAGTATCGGGGCGATGACCCTCTTCGGAAGATTAGTTGGATCGCAATACTACGTTGGCGATAGACTGGGGTTTGTCGGCTAAAGATAACATGTGACTTGCGTGAGTTCACAGATTGTCTAGTCCAGTTACCATAGTCTCTGCCAAAATCTACTGCACCTCTTTTCTTGCCGCCTCAGAAGCTGAGGCAAACAATATCATATCATCTGCGTACATGAGGTGGGAGAAGCTAGGATCGCCCTGATCGAGAGTGATACCAATCGGGCGTCCGATTTGTTGCTGTCGTCTGACTAGGAGGGAAAATAGCTCCGAGCACAAGATGAATAGGTAAGGAAGAAGGGGGCATCCTTGCCAAAAATCTCTCCTCACCACTATCCAGGGAAGCCTATGCTCACCGACCAAGACCGAGAACCTGGAGATTCCACGCAATGCATGGCTCAGTTTGTCCACTTTTGCGGGAAGTCAAATCTATTTAAAACCAAGCGTAAGCACCCCACTCCATCCGGTTGTAAGCTTGCTCTATATTCACCTTGTTGGCCATGTGATCGTCCATCGAGGTGGAATATGAGAGCCGCATGAGGATCTCCTGGACAGTGAGACAGTTCTCATTGGTGTCTCTCCCGGGAACAAAGGCACCCTATTCTCGGGAGATTAATGGGGGCAGCGCTGTCTTAAGGCGCATAATCAAGATCTTGGCCACCGCCTTATAGACAAAGTTACATAGACTAATAGGGTGGAACTGCCTCAGAGTGGCAGCCCTTTCTTTTGGAATGAGAACTATTAGAGTGTCACGCCAGTGCTGCGACATTCGCCCACCATCAAAGAAATGGTGAACAACGGCCAATGTCTCAGTCTGGGTGACCCTCCAGTAGGGCTGCCTAGATTTCTGCGTCTATGACCACACCTTAGAGAGAGGCAACGTCTGCGTCGCCAATGGTACTGTCTGGAATCAGATCATTTGGGCAATCCTTTATGGGACTAGAGGTGCCCCACTTCCCTTAGAAGAAATCGAAAAATATATGGCGACCTAGTCAGACGAGAACTCCCTGGACTCCTCCTGTAGCGCTAGCATGGTGTTTGACTTCCGACACCGTGCTGCTGAAACACCGCGGTGCAGCGGTCACCCTGAGAGAGCCACCGCGCCTTGGCGCGCTGTTGCCACCTGAGAGAGCTCATGCGTGGCGATCCGGAGCTACTGAATAAGCTCAGGGTCGCCGTCTTGGTTCGTCTCCATATCCTCTACCTGGAGCTGCGTCAGTTAAAGTGAGCTCTGGCTCCCTCCTTCGCAGATCAGGAAGTGTATCTCGGCTCGACTTCCATAGTGCTCAGAGAGTGCGTGCCATCTTGTGGTTGAGAATTGAGGGCGGAAAGCCGCGAGACGGCCGCCCCTAAGTCCTCTTGGCCACAGAGAAAGCCTCCAGGTACTGCAACCAAGTGTCATCGAACTTGTATCATGCTCTAGTACTCTGGAACCTGAGACAAGCGTCTGTCAAGAAAATCGGGTAGTGATCAGAAGCTACTCGGGGGAGATGGTGCACGACTGCACCCGACAGAAGGTCTATCGCTTCCGTGCTGAGAAGAAACCAGTCCAAACGCTCCAAAAAATGTCGAGCTCCCTCCCTGTTGCTGTTCAATGCGAAAGGAGGACCAACAAAGTTTGGGTCGTGAAGATGACACGTACCCAGGATCTTCCGGAAGCTTGTCTGAGCAGTAGTCATTTTAAAAGCCTTCCCACCGCGTTTCTCTGCCTGAGAGAGATCGTAGTTGAAGTCTCCACCAAGAACCAGCGGGCACTCCTCCACCCAGACCGCTAGGATCGCCTGCCAAAGCTTCCTTCTCGTGTACAGATCAGTGGACGCATAGATGATGTCGAATTGAAAGCAGCTCATCGACCTCAGAGTGATAGTAGCAAGGATCACTTGGTTGCAGGAAAGATGAATCTCGCACTGCAAAAAGTCACTTTGCCAAGCAAGAATGATACCTCCCGAATGTCTCGCAGAAAACTGAACCGCTAAGCTCCAGTGCCGCACCAAAAGGCGGTCATCATCTCGTTGGGTAAAGGACCCCACTCGAGTCTTCAGTAAAGTAATCAATTCCGGTTTACGCTCCGAGATGAGCGGCGGAAGATGGTGTCGTGTCGCCAGCTTCCCCATGCCGCGACAATTCCAAGCCAAAATGCCATTCATTAGGAAGTTGGGGGCTGCTCCCTACTCCTTGATCTCAAGGACCTGAAAGGTGGTAAGATGGTGGTTTTGTGCTTGGGAGCAAACTAGGGTTGGTGGGCTGGACCGAGACCGGGGCTGAAGGCTCGGCCCAGCCAATGGGCGGGCATGTGAGCGCAGATAGGGGCGGGCTTGAAGTGGATGGAGCTAGGCCCAGGTTGGCACGGGCTCCCAGGTCGGGCCTAGGTGGCTATCATCAAACTTGTATTTGCCTTGCCAATGAGTGGAATACAACATTCAAAACATCTGAAGGTCTTTATGAGTGAATGGTGACGCCTTTTTGCCTTTCTAATGCACCTAGCACATTCATGTGCTTAATGAACACAATGATTCGACCTTTTTTTAAGAAATTCCTTGTGGTCTACTATGATGATATGTTGATCTTTAAAATTGACGAGAAGCATTACTTGGATCATTTTAACCTTGTTCTTGAAAAGCTTCATGAGAAAAGGTTTTTTATTAACAAGAAAACTTTATTCATGCAGCCTAAGGTAACTTTCTTAGGATTCATTGTTTCATCTTTAGTGATAAAGCCAGACTCGTCCAAAATTCAATCAATTTTAAACTGGCCGACTCATAAGAGTTTTCAAGATATGAGGAGATTTCATAGTTTGGCGGCCTTCTATAGGAGATTTGTTATAACTTTTAGCACATTATGAGACTTAATATATCTTGAAGCAAGACAAGTTCCGTTGGACTACTAGTGCTACAAGGGCATTCAAGTACATTAAGGAAGTCATGACTACATCTCTTGTACTTAGGTTACCTGACTTCAATAAAATTTTTAAAGTAACTTGCAATACCCATTAGCTGGCATCAAAGGAGTCTTTTCATAGGATAACTACCTTGTTGTATTCTTTAGTGAGAACTTAATGAGGCTAAGCAATGGTATTTGCTGTATAACCTTAAGTTTTGTGCGATCATTTAGTCGTTACAACATTGGAGGCATTATCTTTTTCACCAACAGTTTATCCTCCACATAGACCATCAAGCATTGAAGTTCATTAATCAACAGAAAAAGATGAATCAAAACATGCCAAGTGGGTAGAATATTTACAAGATTATACTTTTGTCCTCAAGTATAAGCTTTGTATTGAGAACAAACCTGTAGATGCATTATCTAGATTAGTTTTGATTATTTTACCATTGACTAGTTAAATACTAGGCTTTGATCACCTTAGGGATGATTATGCTGTTTACCCTGCTTTCCATTTGATATATCCTGAGTTTTATGAGTGTGCATTACCTCATTATTCATCATATCATATTCATCATTCACATTGTAAGTGATTATCTTTTTCGTTGCCCTTTGTTGTGCTTTCCACGTACCTCCTTATGTATCTTTCTAATTGGTGAATTTTATTTTGGTGGTATAGCAGGACATTTAGGGATTATCTTTTACGTGGCTCTTTACTGTACTTTCTATGTACCTCCTTACATATCCTTCTAATTGGTGAATTTTATTCTGGTGGTATAGCAGAACATTTAGGAAGAGATAAAATCATACATTTGATGAAGACTAAAATTTCCTAGCCATCATTGAAAAGAAATGTGAGAAAAGTATGCCTCTCAATGCTTAACATGTAAAAAAACTAAGTCTCAAAAGGGAAATACATTGCTTTACTCGTGCCATATCGACCATTAGAAGATTTATCTTTGAATTTTGTGCTAGAACCTTCCAAGACTACATGACAGTATGATAGCATCATGTTGTGGTCCTTAGATTTCTTAAAATGTCTTATTTTATTCTATGCTAAAAACAAATGACGCTTTTCACATAGCTAGACTATTCTTTAAGGAAATAGTTTAGCACTATGGGTTACATAACACTATTGTTTCTAACCGAGATGTAAAGCTTGTTTAATATTATTGGAAGACCTTATGGCATCTTTTGGGTACTTCCTTAAAATTCTCTTTAGTATTCCACCCATAAAATGATGGAAAGACTAAGGTAACTAATTAAACCTTAGGAAACTGTTGAGAAGCATTGTGGGTGATAACTGGGATACTTAAGATCTTCATTTACTAACTGCTGAATTTATCCTGCAATAACACCATCTCTAGGACAACCAAAAAACACCATTTGAGATCCTTTATGGATTTAATCCTAGGAAGTCGGTAGATCTAGTTAGTTTGCTCAACCATTTTATTCAGATGCTGCCTATACATTTGCAAAGAATTTTCATAAAATACATTATGAAATGTCAAATAGAGTAATTAAATAAAAAATACGCGACTAAGGCTAATGATACTTAGATCAAGTAAAAAATTTAATATAGGTGATTTTGTGCTCATTCGCATTCGCCCAGAGTATTATTCCACTGCAAAACATAAAAAGCTGCATGCTAGAGCGATTGAACCATTTAATGTCCTTAGGAAGATTGGGCTGAATGCGTCTTTGAATGATTTGCCATCGGATATGCGAACTAGTCTTGTATTTAATATTGATAATTTAATTCTATATGCTAATGAACTCATGCAGGAAAATACATGTGTTAATTATGAGGAGCAAAATAGCAAACTTTGACATGGATATCCTAAAGTCTTTTTCTTTGATATTGATGCTATAATTTTTGATGAGGTGATCACAAGTGAGTATGCAGAGCATAGGTTTTTGGTGAGATGAAATGATAAGTTATCATCAAAAGACATTGGGTTGACTTATGAGGAGCTACAAAAGCTTGACCTTGATATCTTGGATGAATATGTGGGCTTTAACTCTACGACGCAGAATTCTTGTGTAGGGGGGGAATTTGATGCGGCATGGAGGCCTACACGGGAGCGCATGATGACACGAGCATACTCGAGGAGCTTGAAGGAGGTTATCAAGTTATAATGGGTTGTGTTATGTTATTTGTTGACCCACCCTATTTATGTATTTTCTTGGTTATGTTAGCATTTTTGTTGTTTTAGCATGTGTCAGGAATGTAAAAGGTCACCCAGGAAGATTTATCCATTGATTTTGTGATGTTATAATGGCAATAAAATTGGGGACTTCTTACTTCATGATGCATTTTATGTTATTTGTGTTATGTTATCAGGTTATGATAGGTTGTGTTATGTTATTTGTTGACCCATCCTATTTATGTATTTTCTTGGTTATGTTGGCATTTTTTGTTGTTTCAGCATGTGTCAGAAATGTAAAAGGTCAGCCAGGAAGATTTATCCGTTGATTTTCTGACACTATAATGGCAATAAGATAGGGGACTTCTTACTTCATGATGCATTTTATAAAATCTATTGCGAATGTAAAGACAACATTTGCATAAGCATGGCTGGGTAAACTAATTAGATTTACCAGCTTCCTAAGATTAAACCCATAAACGATCTCAAACGGTGTTTGTTTAGTTGTTCTAGAGGCGATGCTATTGTAGGAAAATTCAGTAGTTGGCAAATGAAAAATCCAAATACCCAAGTTATCATCCACAAGGTTTCTCAATAATTTTTCTAAAGTTCTATTAACTATCCCAGTTTGCCCTCTATTTGTGGGTGGAATGCAGAAATTTTTTTTAGGGAACTACCCAAAAGGCATCTTAAGGTGTTCCAAATATATAAAACACTTTACATCCCAGCCATACACAACAGTGTTAGGTAACACATGATGCTTAACTATTTCTTTAAAGAGTAACCTAATTATATGGGAGGCATCATTTGTTTTTGAACATGGGATACAGTGAGTCATTTTAGAAAACCTATGGACCACTACATAAATAATATCATAGTGTCGTGTAGTCCTGGAAAGCCTTGGCATAAAATCCATGGTCAATATGGCTCAGGTAAAGCAACGTGTTTTTTCAATCTTTATTTTTGAGACTTGGTTTTTTTACATGTTAAGCATTGGGAGACATACTTGCTCACATCTCTTTCAATGATGATAAAAAAAAATTGTTGTCTCTCCTCAAATGTCCTGCTATATTATCATAATACAACTCACCAATTAGAAAGATATGTAGGGAGGTATGTGGAATGCACAACAAAGGACCATGATAAAGATAATCACTTACAATGTGATATGGTGAATGATGAGGTAACACACACTCTTGGAACTCAGAATAAATCAAATGAAATTTAGGGAATATAACATAATCATCCCTAAGGCAATTAAAACTCGGTATTTGACCAATCTCAGCACCAGGTTTGTGCTTGAGGATAAAGTATAATTTTGTAAATATTCTTTATTGGCATGTCTATGATTCAACTTTTTATTGATTAATAAACTTCAGTGCTTGGTGGTCTGTGTGGAGGATAAACTTTTGATGCAAAAGATGATGCTTTTAATATTTTATCGACTGAATGATTGCATAGAACTCATGATAATATGTTGAACCGTTGCTTAGCCTCATTAAGTTACTCACTAAAGTATATGACATGATTGTATCCTGTGATAGGACTCCTCCGATGCTAATCTTTGAGGTATCACGCCTACTTCAAAATCTTATTGAAGTTGAGTTAATCTAAGTACATGAGATGTAGTCATGATTTCCTTGATGTGTTTGAATGCCCTCTCAGCACTAGCAGTTCGACAGAACTTGTCTTGCTTCAAGATATCAATGATAGGGCTCGTAATTGTGTTAAAATTTGCCAAATTATGAAAACTTATCACATCATGGAAACTCTTAGTGGTCATCCAGTCTAAAATTGAAAGATTTTGGATGGGTCTAGATTAATCTCTAAAGATAAGGCAATGAATCCTAAGAAAGTAACCTCAAACTGCATGAATAAACATTTCCTCTTGTTGATAAAAACTTTTCCTCATGGAGTTTTCTAGGACAAGACTAAAATGAATATTTATTGTTGCCAATCGTCTTTTATTAATGATGACTAAGGCATTTCACTACTCTTAGATATGTCTCATATCCTTCATCAATATATTCTAACTTATGCTCTCTCATTTCTTCCTTTTCAACAATTATAGTGGATTGGACTGCTCTGCACCAATGCTTAAGGTGCCCCATCTACTTTCACCTATAACAAAGTACATATATAGATATGCCTATTTGAGTAGCAGGTGTCTAAGTGGATGCCCTAGGTGACAAGGTTGGCTTATGGATAGACTTGAAGGTGCTAATTGAGGGTTTAGCTCTAGAGGATGATACTTTTGTTGGGACTCTGTGAGAAGGGCATTGTGTAGTGCATCCTCTTCGATTTGGGGATAATTCATCTCAACATGATATTGGATGTCCACCCTCAAGCCCATAACAAGCTTATTGGTTCATTGTCAATTTAAATCTTGCAATCAATCTTTGCAACTAAATCCTCAAACATGTTCAAGTACTCAGTAACTAACATGGTGGCTTGCCTAAGTTTAAAGAACTTTGTGATGATAACACGAGCAATACTTGTCCCTAAGAATCCCCTTTATCTTGACTAAAGAGATTTTCCTACGACCAATTCTCATTCTTTTTGGATATAATATTCCAAAATATTCTAGCGTGACTAATCAGCTTCATCCCAGCATATGTGACTTGCTGGTAATCATCTAGATCTTGTCATTCAAAGAACTCAATATGAGTCATCCAATTTAGAAACCAATCAGGTTGTGGGTACCTTTATAAGTAGGAGATTCTATTTTGATCATGCTTAAAATATCTTTATCATGGTGATCTCTCTCATGTGTACCAAGTCTAAGTGATGGATCATATCCCAGGAATGTTACCTCTCCGACGTCAAGTCCCCTAAGATACATGTTATCAAAGTCATCCTCAAAATACTTTTTTTCTAGGTACTCTTTATCTCCTGTAATTTAGGTTGTCTAATTTTATAAGTAGAATCATTCCTAGTTCTAGCATGATGTGCAAGGTACTCAAATGATGGTGGGGTGTTGATCATTTCTTTCTTTTAATGCTTCTAGCATGTCTAAAATGGGCTTCTATCCTATAGCCATTGAAGCATCTAAGCCCTTCACTCGCTGATATAAACCATTCCCATTAGGTTCTTGGTTGCTAGTTATGTTCTTTTAGATGCAAAATTTTTTAAATAAAATGCAACAATTATTTTAAGCAATAAAATATATGAATAAATAAAAGATAATTAGACTAGACAAACACATGTAGAAGAAGTTAAAACACTAAATGAAGCTCAATCATAACAAGATGAGCTTTTACAGTGGAACACACCCTCACATGTAGTCTTGCTCAAAGTTCAGGTAGGGTTTGGGGACAATTGGTTAGCTAATCAAAGTGGCGGTACACTAAATCGGGCATGCAATGCAAAATTTGTACACAACTTGCCACATATATAGAAAATGTCCAAATTATCAATATCGATGTAAATTCCACAGACCAACAACTTAAAATATTACAAAAAAAAAGAAACGCATACCTTCTGTGAAGGCGAGCAGATCCTATTCATGTGTCAAATATTCCCGAGTTCCCCTCTCTTTGCTGGAGTATTTTAATTCTTCAAAAGTGTCACGGTGCATAGGCATCATCATTTGGAATCTAACGGTGAAAATGATTTGCAAATCAGAGTTCAGATGGGGAAACAGGGAGTCAGAATTTAGCGTGGTGAAGGACTGCTCACGGGCATGCGTGTGCAAGTGTTCTGGCTGGCGGGCACAGAGCGCTTGTCGGAGTGAGCTGGATCGGGTCTGCAGGTCGGAATGGACCGACTAATCACGGAGTGAGATGGGCCGGGCTGGGTCAACAAGCCGACGATCCACGTGAATGGGTGTGATGACGCCCGCGTCTATTTAGTGGGCTGACGATTCGTAGGTCGACAGTTCATGTTGTAACAACATAGGCTGTGGCGACAGCGGTGACCGGTGGCAGCCAGAAAATGACCCTTGGGGATTTTTGGGCTGAAATAGTGTAAAAAATTTCAAATTTATGAAAAAAATATGTAAATTTTCAGTACAAAATTCTTTACAATCATAGCAGAGAAACCTAGCTTTGATACCAAAAATGACAGGGGTTTAATACGGAAGGATTGTAGATTTGATATGAGAGACTTTGGTAAGGCTTTTGGTGGATCAAACAGAGTGGGGATAGCTTGAATTTTAAGGGGAACTTGATGTTATGAAACTAAAGCAATAATTTTTTTGTGATTTTTAAAGAGTTTTATGTGGTGAAAAAATAAGTGAACGAAACTATGTGACGATGCTTGGTTTGGGTTCGACTTTGCATAAAGTGGGATGCTTGGTTTGGGTTCGACTTTGCATAAAGTGGGGGGGGGGGGAATGGAGGGAAAACATTAAGGAATTAATGGGGAATGATGAATCACAATAAGAAAACACAAATGAAGAATAAAATACAGCAAACACTAAATAATTCAAAGGTTGTACACACTTTGGAGTCTTGAAGGTTATGTGCACCTTTAAGGCCTTCGATTATGCACACCATAAGGAATTATTTTTTAGTTATCTACACCAAACAAGCTCTCAGGCTTTTTTTTGAAGTGGCATTCCAATTACCACGAGTTTAGGGTTTACATAAAGTATTTATAGCCACCAACCATAATTCTAACCTAGCCGCATTAATCATGGCAATATGGTTCCGTTACCCTTCCCTGGATGATCTCTTACATTTCTGATACATGCTAAAACAACATAGATGCTAACATAACAAAAAAAATGCAGAAATAGGATGAGTCTACAAACACAACATAACTCAACCCGTCATGACCCATAACCTCTTTCAAGCTCATTGAGTATGCTCGTGTCATCATTCGCTCCCGTGTAGGCTTTCGTGCTATATCAAACATAAGTACTTGCAATATTTAAAATTATTCCATTGATTATAATCTTTAAAAATATAAGTATATCTTTTAATCTCTTTACTTTCACCACAATATTCTTTATATTGCTACCCAGGATGATACCCATGCCATTTCTATGCTGATTCCTACTCGAGTACCAGAGTTTAAAGCTTAAATTATCAATTTATGTTGCTTTCACTTCCATTCATTTTATTTCTTGAAGAATTAGAATGCCTTAATTATAATAGTATCAACTAACACAAATATCTTATAGTAGGAGTTTCAACTACCTAATCTTAATTTAGCTTTGTAGATTAGTTTTCGCTTAGTTGACACTGCACTCGGTCACCGATGTGGCAGCCTTTGCGCACTTTTCTTTACGTTTAGGTAATGCAACACATTGCTTCTAATGGACACCTTAGCTTTAACACAATTATTTAAATGATTCTTGTTCTAAGAAGATTTGGCAAAATTTTACGTTGCTTGTCAATTGTATAACACAACCCTCTTCCTTTCTAATTTAGAATTTAGGACTTGATAATGACGAAGTGTATATATAAAAATGTTATCATTTTTTTAGGTGTATAAATTACTTTTTACACATCTACACCATTCATCCAAGTATGGATGCAATTCTATAAATTAATTTTTACTTACAATGTGCATTTTAATTAGACCTATCAAAAATTGAAACAATATGAAATGCACCCGAACTCGATCTGGAAAAATTTCGGGTTCGTGCGTGCGCCAAACGGGTTGGGTTAGTATTGCAAAGTTTGACTAAGGGACAATATCGGGTTGGGTTTGGGTCAACATGCATGACCTGAAGATGACTTGATATCATGTGTTCATAAGTTATTTTATGGTCTCTATTAGATGTTTTGAGGCTGATAGGATCGGGCAAATCGAGTTTGGGTTTATGGGATAGGCTTTAGAAAAACGGGTTAAATTGTGTCAAGTCCGGGTCTAGGACTTGTTTCAGCAAACGAGCTGGGTTCGGGTTGGCTTCTATTAACTCAATTTAATTCTGAGTTTAACTTGGCCCTAACCCAACAACACGAATTGACAAGTCTAATTTTTTATTCAGTTTATCATCAATCAAGTAATTTTGCATGTGGATAAAATAATGTTTTTCAAATTTTAAGGATAATAGTGTACTCCTTATCTCTATATATTTATTTACATTTATTTTATTTATTTGTTTTTTAATACATATTTACCACCTACCTACCATATGCGCAGCTTGGTATTTTAACCCCCCAATTTCTGGGTTGGCAACATGGCTCTTCAACCACCAAACCACATCCTTCAAGTAAAAAAACCTTTACATATCTCTCATCATTCAACCAAATGAATGCAGAATATAATCCGTGGTCAAAAAACAATTTATTGACTTGAAAGCTATCGATCCATCATTTGGGTGGATGGATGGTGGGTAGTGAAAGGTGAGAACTTTCTTACTATATGCAAGAATAATAGCATACATGCATGTAATATATATTGAGAGAGAGCCAGAGATTTCTATACTCTTAAGTTATATGTAATCTTTTATTCACATCTCATTGTCCATCGCTATTTTTAAATGAGTATTATTTAAAGAATTATTAGATAAAAATAATGAATCCAGATAAGTAAAATATTATACTGTATATATTTTAAATACGATCAATTCTAAGTTTGTGTTAATGATGAGATATCTATTAGAAAAAATGCACTTATTTATTATACAGTAGCACATCTCTATATTTTAACATATGTGTGAGGTTGCATGTCTGGAGGTATGTCCTGCCAGTCAAGGCTTGTCTTATGATTGCATGAGTTCGTAGCAATTACACACTTTAGGAGGGGTGGGTGAAATACGCATATATATGATAATGAATATATATATAAATATATATATTAATAGAAGATTTTTTTGAAAGAGAGCAAAGTTACAATATTCGATCCAAAATAAAACAAAAACAGAAACGCAAAAAGAAAATGAAGCCCCACTGCTACCAAAAAAATACATGATATTTTGCATCTACATATATATATATATATATAAATAAATAAATAAATAAATAAAAGATAGCAAAGTTACAACGTTCGATCCAAAATAAAAAAAACAGAGACGCAAAAGTAAAAATGAATTCCCAGTGCATTTGAAAAAACACATGGTATTTTGCATCTATTGAGGCTTCTTCCCTTACTATTGGAGGAATTTGCTAACCTTTCTCGAGGCTCAGATTAAAGTCAAGACTCTACAGATCAAGGCTAACAACACTGCCTAATTTCAACTCCTAGTTCAGCTCCTCTCTTTTGCATGCATCCGGTTGAATCCCCCAATAATGCTCGTGTAAAACCAGCAAACACAGCATCATACATAATAAAAAAGAAGAAAAAGCGGAGTTAGTAGCTATCTTAGGCTAAAACTGCCAACTACCCGAAATAATATCCATAGGTTGTCATACAACTCTATAAAAAGGGGCATGAATCCTGGATATTATTTCTGAGGGCTTTCAGAAAATTGTGCGGTATGGAGATCACTCTCACCTTGTCATCACTAACAATACAATTAGTATCCTTGGTAAATAATGAAAACTTGTAACATCAGGTAAGTAGTGTAAGTCACAACACCTGATTCACCCATGCATACAACAAACTCATAATATGCAATGAGGTATAACAATTTTGCATACTATCTAAACAAAATGTGCTCTATGAGATCCACTAAATAATGAAAAGAAGATCAGCTAATCAAATGATATTTCACAAATAAATGTGACAACTCAACACGACAAGCTCACAATGTTGCACGATTAATAAAATGCACACCTATATTGCAACATAACCAGCATACAGAGTTAGTGAGCGTTTATCTGAAAATCAGGGAGAAGAGCCAATGCATTCTTGATGTCCACACCCTCCCAACAAAATTTCGAAGGAGGAAAAGCATATATAATATTGACATGTTCTGAATCACTTCGCTAATATTAGCAATAACTTTCATTTCCCACTCGTTATATTTAGCAAGGTTTCTCGCACATTAGATTTACCAACATATGTAAGAATCTATTAGTTTAAATTGGGATTTTTTAAATTGATTGATACTACCAGTAGCCCACGGGTTTAATTGATTAGGCAGGCTTCTAGGGGGAGAAAGAGCAAGCCAATCTTTGTAGATAGTCAGTTTATCCCATATAACATCAGCAATATAATTATTAATAAAAGTATGATGTGTCGATTCAATGACAACGATAATAACATTTAGACAATAGAGTAATACCTTTGGATTGCATAATAGAGTTCGCAACAAGCACATTTTTGCCAAGTCTCAATTCAAATTCAGAAATACAAATAGGATGTCATTCCAGCACCAGGAGTGATCAGAGTTTCTTATGTGCTCTCTGCAAAGAAACCAAGCCAAGCTCATTAAATTTCTCAATTTTAATCAGATCCTATTGAAAAACTTTGAGTAATTGGGATTGATTGAGGCAATGCTCTCCACAATAATTACAGGAAGATATTTGGAGCTTTTCATTGTCCCATTGTTTGTCTACTTTAAGGCACTCTTTGATAACGAATATGTGTGTGTGTACGTGCGGGGAGGCGGGCGTGCTTGTGCGTCTCTGTCAGTATGTGTGTGTCCCTGTCTCTGCCTCTGTCTGTGTCCAAACCTTTCGATTTGTGCTTGTGGGAAAATTTTGAAATGGGAAACCACCTAAGGTTGCCATTAGGAAATCTATCAAATATTTGGGTGTCAGACGAATCACATGCTGGATTAATTGACGCACATCTTGTTTTCATCAATCTTTCGATTGAAGAGGATTTTTGCAAGAGGATTTACTTCATTGAAAATTGCTCAATGAAAGTCCTTATGGACATCTTTTGATCCGGGATGTGAGCCACCTATCATCTCGATATGGATTATTTTTGCCTTAAGATCCATAATTACATATTCCATTCTTTTTGCATTGGGATCATATTTTGGAAAACTAATGAAAGTAAATTATGTAATGGTTAATTTGAATAAACCATCTGTGGCTTGGGTATTAGTTGAAATGAACTTAATTGAACAGTTTGAATCTGAGATCTGTATTGGAGATGAAAAAAATTGATACTTCCAAAAGTGCACATATTTGAAAGCTTTCCAGGCGGCAGATTGGTCGGAGCTTTTCTCCCTTCTTGTCAGGCGGCAGCAGCAGCAGATTTGTCGCCTGATTGACATTAGGTTGGATCGTGGTGGCCTACTTTCTCTCACCTCATGTATGCCGATGATTTGATTTTGTTTGCATCAGCCTCTGAGGCAGTAGGGAGTGAGGTTCAACGGATTTTGGCAGAGTATGGGAGTTGAATTGGGCAGTCTGTGAACTCGCGCTAGTCGCATGTAGTCTTCAGCTGCCAGACCCCAGCATACCGTCAGCTCAGGGTAGCGATTCAGTTGGGCTTTTGGAGAGGATCGTCCCTTAGATACCTTGGTGTTACTGTTACTGGCAGACCTCTGCGGAGGGCAGATTTCTCAGCTGTTACCGAGCAGATCCGAGGCAGGCTAGACACTTGGAGTAGTCGCCACCTCTCTCGTCGGTAGATTGTGCTTGATCAGGTAAGTGCTTTTTTACGATCTCCAGCTACCAGATGCTGGTGGCCTCGATACCAGACTCCTGCCTCTTTGACATTAAGGCTATCCTCCGTAAGTTTCTTTGGTAAGGAGCGAGGGGTAGCGGTCTACACTACGTGAGATGACAGGATGTTTGTTGACCGCTTGAGTCTGGTGGACTCGGGATCAGAGATCTGAGGCTCTGGAGGACGGTACTAGTCTCCCGCCACACTTTTAGCTACGTCACCAGAGGATCTCCTATGGGTGAGAGCCATGGAGTTCCGCTACCGCCGCCGTGGCGAGGATTTTACTGTTCAAAGCGCTAACTCTGCAGTTCGGAGGGTTTTGGGTTATGGGTGGCCGATTGTTCAGCGCCACACTTTGCTTGAGGGGAGATTGCAATGGAAGGTCGACGACTTCACTGAGAGTCGGGCCAGCCAGATAGTTGAGTGGATAGTTCAGTCCTGGCAGTTTGTGCCCATGTGGGAGATGGCTCTGGGCCCGAAGGAAGTTTGTTTCCTGTGGACTCAATGATGCTATTATGACTGGATGTTAGCTGTTCAACAGAGGGCTCACTCAGTTCGCGGCCTGTGTCTGAGGCTGTGACACCGAGGAGAATAGGGAGCACTTTGTGGTACACTGTAGTTACACGAGGGCCATTTTGGAGACTTGTGCATTGGGGCTTGGTTCTGGCCACTCTGACTTCTTGGGACCAGTTTACTATCTTGTTCGCGACTGCCACTGTGACTCGTCGATGTCGATTCAACTGCCAGATTGTGGCATACTCTTTTTACAATGCTTGGAGGAGCAGGACTGAGCACTCTTATGGCCTCACGCACCCAACTCCGCTGGGTTGTGCGGGTTTGATTCTCTCTGCATTGGTCAGTGCTGGGCTGCATGGCGGATCTGACTCCTGGGTTCCACAGCCCACCAGGGCCCCTCCGCCTCTTTTAGATGGTGCCCCCCCTCTCTGACCTGTTGGTTGAAGGCCAACAGTGATGCTTCTTACAGCTATGAGGAGCTTGCTGCGTTTGGTAGTGCTGTGGTCCGGGACTATGGGGGCACTTACTGCTGCTGGAGCTCGTTTTTTCGGCCTTGTCTCCTCTTGAGCCGGAGATGCAGACGATTACTATTCTACGTCAGCCTCTTCTGACTACTGAGGCAGATATAGAGGGAGTCATTATTGAGGATGATTGCTTTGGTGCGATGCAGAGGCTCAGACGACACTGGGAGAGGAATCTCCGTTCACGAAGCGGAGAGCGTCACGCTGATCACCTATCCTTCTTATTAGTTATTCCTCATGTTATTTTTGTCCACCGATCGCGCGATACGAATCGAGTGGCTGATTTTTGTGCTAAGTATGCCCGACATGGTGATTTTTCCTTTGTTAGGGGATATATGCTCCCTGGGAGGCTTTTGGACCTTGTCACTGATGATTCCGTAGAGTTTGATCCCGGTTGATGTTGTACTGAGGCTTTTATGTATATATATGCTTAGGCTACGATTGCCTTTCAGGGAAACTTTCTAGCTTATTGTTTGCCTTGCTTGACTTTTGGCCATCATGAACATACGTGTTGTTTCCAACTTCACCCTCAACTTAGAAACAAAGTAGTGTCGCCAGAGGGTAATATTAATAAAGTTGACAAGGAAAGTAAAACATAAATTTGTATATGTGCTAAAGAAGAATCAATCATCCTAGGTGGAAAGATCGGACACTTTGTTTGCTAGGAATGTGATCCTTGTTGGTTTGGCAGGAGGCGATCTAACAAGTTTTGAAATTTCAGAAGGATCAGTTCCACGTCTTTTTTGGACGATGGAGAAGTTGGTCCTCAAGTAAGTGGGATGATCGAGATGATTGAACCCGTTGGAGATGGGGTTGGCTTCGAGTCAAGTTCGACTAGAGTCAGCCCAGACTTGAACTCAAAATTTTCGAGTTGAGTTCGACTCGAGCTCAACTCGAATTCATTCAAGATCGAGTTGAGTTCAAGTTGAGTTTGAGTCATTTCGAGTCATTTCAAGGCGGGTTAAATAGGATTCGAGTTAAGCCTCAACTCAAAAATTTTGAGTCGAGTCAAAATGTTTTGAGTTCGAGTTTCGAGTTTTGGGTAAAATTGCCTGACTTAGTTGGGGATAGTTCTGTCGATTCAGACAATACCATTAGTGATTTTTTTTTGGATTGGAATTCTATCGAACCCATTTACAGAATTGTGGCAAATTCTATTCGAGTCATTTTTTGTGGCTGAGTTGGATCACCAAATAGCTATTGATGTGCTTGAGATGGATGATGTGGATTGCTTAGATGAAAGAAAATTTTATGAAGAGATCGAGTTAAACGGGTTGGTTGAGTTTTCGTTGTCTGACTCGTGTGAGAATATTGTGGTTGACAAGATGATGGTGGAGGTATCCGAGGAAAGCGCATTGCCGTCAGATCCCTTTTGTATCGATGGATATATATATATCAAGTTACGAGAGGAGCTCCTGATCAAAGCTTCGGACTGTGTTATTGACAACAATCGACATTTTGAGGAGGAACGAGAGGATGATTGACATGATCCTTGGGGATGAAGGTTTGATGAGAGCCCCTTTAGAATAGCTACAGGATTATATTGATGAAGTTCATATTGCTCAGCGCAGGCAAAAAGCAGTGGAAAACACCCCCTTCTTATGGCGTGATGACTTCTCTTGTTTGATCGATTCTTAATTTGCATGCGGAGGAGTTTCATCCGGTTGTGCTAGGAAGGTCCCAATCTCTTTTCTCACGGCTGATAAAAGTGAGTCTGATTAAAAATTTGAGGTGGATTCAATTGAGAAGTTAAATGATGCTATATCAGATTTGGTGATACTAATTGATTTCCTTGCTAAGAATAAGAAAAAAAAAAGAAATATAAAGTAGCTAATGTTCCAGATCCAATAAAAATCAAGCTATAACCTGAAGAAGAGGTGCGATCTCTAAATAGGTGAATTGGTTCCTCTGGTGCCAAGACTTTCAGCTATTTCTGAGATTTTATTCTTTAAGTTCTCGATTGGAGTATGATGACCATTTTGTATTTCTTCTCTTTTCTGTATTAACTTTGTTTCACTTTTTATTTTTTTGTTTGAGATCTCCAACTCTTTTTCTAGTGCACATCTTTCATTTCAAATTTATAAAATGCAATAAGTTTATATAAAACATATATATACATGTATATATATATACATATATATATATACATGGTGTCATGGAACTCACCTCGTCTTCCCCGTAAAAATGGTGATTTAGAGTTCCACCGGACGGCTTTACTGCCGCTATCTTCCTAATACTGGGCGGTTTTGCGGCCACCACCCTGATAAAGTCGTGTTCTGCCATCGCTTTGCCGTAATTTTCATCATGCGTACCGGTATGTCGTCGTTACACGATATGATGTTGAAACGTCTTCTTCTTCGTCGATACACGATACGTCGTCGATTCTTTTTTTTCGTCGTTGATACGTCGTCGATTCATTGTGATACGCCTCTCTCGACACCACACTTGTTGCGTGTCGCGTTCGAATGTTGCGATGGAGGAACTTCCAGACCTCCATCTCAAGTGTCTGATTAAAGTTTTGCTCCAGATTCACTAATCAATGATCCTTCACATCAAATTGGCATCAAACATATTACATATCTTCGAGGTAAGCCACTTCTAATTCTCTCCAAAAAAGAAATCAAAATGCTTGCCAAACCTTTTGAATACACTCTCGTTGGTAAATTTGCTAATGAGAAACCACAGTGCGGGATTGATTGTTTTCCGCCATATTCGCATCGAATTTATTCGATCAAATGAAGCTGACTACATAAGATTATTTGCTAGAGGATCAAACTTTGTTGATAATTTCTACATGAAAGTATTGAAATGAACAACATTTTTGATTCAATAATTGAACCTCCAATTGTTTCAGTTTGGATCAATTTTTTCTTACTCAAGGTTCATTTGATGCCGCACTATATTTTGTTCTCTTTGGGATCGTATTTTGGTAAGCCACTAAAAGTCGATTTCGCTATTGCAAATCTTATATCAGACCATCTGTGGCTTGTGTTATGGTAGAGATTGATGTTATTGAGAAATTCGAGTCAGAAATCTGGATTGGAAAAGAGGAGGGTGGTTATCTACAAGAATATACTTTTGAAAACGTGCCAATATGTTGCTCTCATTGTTCGAAAATTGGGCATGATTCAGAAAACTGTTTGATCCTTCATCATCACCTCAAAGTGCAAAAGGTGATAGATGAAACTTCAAGCATTAATTTTAAGAAAAAAAAAGAAGATTTATATGCCAAAAAAGAACACCAATGAGGCTTATGCATTTGTTGAGGTCAACGTGATGGAGGCAATGAAGTTGAATGATCCAAGTATCAACCCTTCGATTGCGGAGGCATATCTTGAAATCGGGGTGGTTGTCGACTATCCAATTGTAGCAGACAGTTTGGTTGGTTCTCCGGATGGTGATGACACGCAGCTGGTTGTCTTTAATTTAATGCATCATTTGTTGAAGGCTGACACGTGCAAAGAATGGAATGTCCATAATTTGTTTGGGAATTTCTTTATGGATTGGAGTGTTGTTCGAGCCATTCTAAAAACCAAGAGGATTGACGTGAATGCCTTAGATGGAGGAACTCGATTTATGAGACTAAGGAATACAGGTTGATTGAGCTTTCATGGGTTGACGTCACTCTCATGGAAGATAGGATCGATCAAACCTCAACCCATATGCGGAGGAGTATCACTCAATTGTGCAGGGAAAGCCTCAAAGCACTTCTTCATCGGTTGACATAAGTGAGTCTTCTTCATCGGTTGACATAAGTGAGTCTGATAATAATTATGGGTGATTTCAATGGAAGAGTTGAACAATTTTATTTTGGATACAAAGAGATTAATCAATTATTGCTAGGAATAAGAGGAAAAAAGAAGAAAAAAAGTCAACATTTAGACTCAACGAAAATTCTAGCTATAACTTGAAGTAAAGGAGAGATTGACAAATTGGAGAATTGTTTTTCTTGCTCGGAGACAGTCAATGTTGGCTGAGATTTCTTCCTTGTAGATATTTTTTTGGTGTTGGTGACCGTTTTATATTTTGATGAGTTACATGTTTGTTCCAAGTTATTTTTAATAGGGTTAGGATCAAACTTATTATACCATAAATTAAGAGAGTTGATCTTCCACAATTTTGATTTTAGTATAGCAAGCTTTACTAAATCACCCTTAAATTCTAATTAGTACTAGGATTCTCGAAAGAGTTACTACAATTATATATATAATATCTCAAATGGATAGGTCGCCCAAATTTATTATACACCAGCAACTACCACATCTAAGAGTGGCACTAGTATTAATTGAAATGTCATGAGAATGTTCATTGTCTTCATTGGATTTAATATAATTGGAAAATCATGTCAGATTATATACTCAAGAGTCACACTAAGTCTATATATTATAGTTGAGATAGATAAGTCAACTCATAATATTTAAGAAATTTTGTTGAAGAAATTGGATTTGGCATTCTAATAATTGTGCGTATGAATTTCAAAAATAATGTTATTATATATATGTATATATATATATATTTTAATTAAAACTTGTTGCATTTTATAAATATAACAATTAATTTATATAATAGAATGTGAATTGGTGGCCTCAAATAGAAAGAAAAAGCTAAAAAAGGAAAAACTAGCAAATAGAAAAAAAGGAAAACGGTCATCAAATTCTGCAGGATTCAAGATCCAACAAAAGCTTAAATAAACTACGCTAGAAAAATTCGACTAGCGGTTGTGTCCAATTAGAAAATCATATAATAGCTCTGAATCTGATATATTATCCATTAATCCCTCATTTTGAGCCTATTTCATTTGGTTCATTTTCCGGTGCTAATGGAGCCCTTCCTTGAACAGACGGATGAAATTCCACAGCATGAGGATTTAGAGCGATGTCTCATCTTAACAAAACAATCGAAATTTCATCAATGTATAGTTGGAGCTCTTCTGAGGTGATGTGCATAACTTCCTCTTCAAAAATCCCTTGATTGCTCTTCGTCAATATTTCGAGAGCTTCCAATACAACGCTCTGAAGCATTAGTGAGGAGTTCTCTGCGTACCCCACAAGCACTCCTCATTATTAAAGGATCTAACGATAAAGCAACCAACTCGGTACTCTCGGTCATCTCTAATTGAGTAAGACTCGAGCGACCTTCCACATCTTCTGGATCAAAATTAGTGACAATCTCAATTCCCGGTTCACATTCAACAACCACCTCCGGGTGAGCATTAGCAACTCCCAAGTGGTCCCCACACTCTAGAACACGCATTACCTCAATGGAGCTTGATGACATTACGTCAACAACCACCTTTGAGGGGATGAAGGAGCCCCCCTCGTTGCCAATATCAAAGGTACCCGATAAACTCAACCGCATCGATAGCTTCAGCCATAGGGTTATAACCATCTTTACCCAAAGGTTGACCATCCAATATTCCATCCACACGAGTGTCAACCGTGGCATTTACAGTTGGAGGAACATCCATAAGTTACCCCTGAAGTTGGAGTACATCTTCTGAGGTTTTAATTCCCTTTTGAGCATACACAGGTTTTGTTTTCTTTTTCAAACCTTTGGGGGCAACTGTCACTGCCGACAAATCTTTTTTCTTCAATGCAAGATTAAGTTTGAAACAATTTAAATCGTCATGGCCGACAATCAAACAATGAGAACATTAGATTGGACGGTTTTCGATGATACACTCTTAAAATATCCGTTTCGATCATCTCCAATCTGTATCTTGGATTTAAATTTTTCTGTTAAATCCATCTCTGCCAGAACCCAAGCCACTGACGACCTAATCAAATTAACGGTTGCGGAGTCGACTTTCAATGATTTCCTTAAATACAAACCCAAAGGGTATATAATCGAATTAAGGAGTGGAAAATTGATCAACAGTGGTGTGGGATTAAATGTCGTCCATTTTAAAATATTCATTGGCTGATTTTCATTGAAGTAGATCCCCCTAGCGAAGATGTTGGAGTAGTCCATTTCGTATGACATCTTGATGGCATGTGTCGTGTGTCAATTAACTCGCGGCCTGGGAGTCGGCATATAAGCCCAAGTTTTTGAAAAATTCCTAGTAGCACACATGGATGGTCTACTACTTGAAAAGTTTCCATTCAGGTTAAATTTGAGTTGTTTTGCTAGAGCTTTTATCTCCTCTGATAAAAGGACAGGTTTACCTTGAAGATGAATTACAGGTTTAAGCCAAATAAAATTAGATGAATATGCGGTGTTTGTTAGTGCTTCTTTGAAGAATTTGCGTGTTGCCGGCCACATCCTTTTGTATGCGAAGGTCGGGTAACATACTGGATCCTTTCCGAACCGTCGTTGCCGTTGCGACAACAGAGATGAAGCAGCCATATAAGAAATGCTTGTTGGACCCGGTTCACATTCAACAACCACCTCCGGGTGAGCATTAGCAACTCCCAAGTGGTCCCCACACTCTAGAGCTCGCATCTAAGGCTAGAGTGTAGGGTTTAGTGCCATGTTAGCTAAAGCTTTTATCTAGGGAATTTTTAGGTATTTTTCCGTGCATTTAAAAATTCTAAATTATCCACCCTTCTTACCACAATGTCAGATGTTACCAAATTTCCATTCTTTCAATTTTAAATTCCACCATCTTAATTTAAATTTCAAGGGGTTTATCTTAAGGTTTGACATTTCAATGGTTTTACAGATTTTATCATCACTTTTTATGTCATACATTCTTATCTTTTTTTATTTTTGCTTAAACTGCAGGCATTTAGGCATCTTTCTCATATCATATTAGCAAACATTAACCTCAATAAGCATCATTTTGTAATTATTTTTTTCTTCTTCGATGTATTTAGGTACTTTACTTTCTGGGAAATGAAGGGCCAAAGACTGCAGACCCAAGTAAATATATTCGGTGCATTTATAATCGAGTGATTCTTGAGAATGCTACTGTAAGAGCTGCAGCTGTGAGCACCTTGGCAAAATTTGGTTCAATGGTTGAGTCATTAAAGGTGATTTGAAAATTTAAACTATAGTTTTTCTACAGAAGCTATATTCTTCAATTCATTGATTTACTTTTGTAATCTCTTGCAGCCTCCGATTTTTGTTATTTTGAGACGTTGCCTCTTTGATAGCGATGATGAGGTAAGTAACTATATTTGAAGTATTTAGTGTTTGCTTTCCATGCAGTGCTGTTTTTGAGTGTATACTGTGTGACAGCTGATTAATACAATGTATAATGCGACCAATTATTATATCCTATAAGCCAAGAAACTCAACCTTGAAGATGCCTAGAGAACATGGTGAGCGCTTGGGTCAATGTGATGGTTGAGCAAGGGGAAATAAATAATTGATTAATGCTTTGCAGGCCCATTTGAATGTAGTCGGTGCTCCTTCCATGCGATCTAATTGGTGGGGCAGGTGGGGTTGGATAATTTTGTATATTGCAAAGTTGCCTTGCCTCACCTTAGCTGGCCAGTTGCATGGGAAGAGTGTAGGCTACACATTAATGGGATTAAAAGGTACTGCTCTAAAGATTATTAATGGTGTTTAAATTACCAGATTCATGCATTAGTTGAATTTGCTGTACGAACTTTAAGGGTTATTAAATCTGGGAAAATGTGGTTATGTTTTACTTTCTTAGACGGCTAGTGTGTATCCCTTTGGAATAACATTTATCCCATATTTTACCTTAACTGCTCTTGGCAAGGTAATTACCATGCATACATTTATAAATTTGGATAAATACATGTACTACATTACCCAAATTCTTAGTATTTATATTATTTTATAAAATATCATTCTTTTGTAATGATTAGAATTGACAGCTGATAAATTTGATATAATAGCATTTTTTTTTGTTTGTTTGTAAATAATGAAGTCGAGTTGCTAGAGTTGGAAAATATTTGAGTGGCTATATGAAATCCTTTTTATCATACAGATATGAATGAAATTTTTTGTATTTTATGGGTATGATCTATTGATTTTACGAGCTTTTTTGTATAATATGGTAAATAATTCATGATGCCTACGACTACCTTGTCTTTGGTTTCCATCTTTAAAAAAAGGCTCACGCATGGTCTCTTTGAAATTTTTTTTGTCTCTTTTGTGTAACAACGGATACTTTTCCAACTTTTCGTGATCTTTTTTCGTTAACTTGAATTTAATTGCTTCAAATTTCAATGTTTCACATTTAGTTGTGTACATTTGTAAACTATTAATTGACTATCAAAAAAAAGAGAGATAGAGGATGCTAAGTTGGATGAGTTGATTTATAAAGAGGATATAATGGGAAATAAATATATCAGTGGCAAAGTTGAGTAGCTCCAACTTGAGGATAAAAAACGTTTTTTTAGATGTTTTAAATATTAAAAAAAGGTCCTTTTGAAATTTAGATATTTAAAGTTAAGAGAGTTGAGTTGATTATTTTAATGTTAGAAGACAAAAAATGCAAGAAACTATTATGAATGATTTAACATGTACTTGAATCTTAGGAAAGGGCTTTATTTGATAGAGTATAATAAAGAAAGAATATTATAATACTTACCCCACTTTGGGGAATTAATACTTGGTGCTAGTGGGAAGATTGTCTCAGCTTTATTGTACTTCATCCAGGTTCGTGATCGAGCAACACTTTATCTAAATATGCTTGGATGGGATGGATCAGTCTGTGAAACTGAAGAGTTTCTCTTTGGTGCGTTGGATACACCACTTGCCAACTTTGAAGCAAGTTTGAGAAGCTATGTATGCCTTCTTCAAACCCAGGTTCTCTTTAAATATTAGGCCACTTTTGATACTTTTTATTTATATTATTTTTAAGTTAATCTGCAGGAGCCTACTGAAATTCCCTTTAACCTTTCTTCGGTTCCAAAAGAAGTCAAGTCACAGCCACTTGCAGAGAAAAAAGCTCCGAACAAAAAGCCTCAAAATTCTGCAGTTTCTTCCAACGGTTCTGCCTCACCTGATGATGCATATGAAAAGCTGCTCTCAAGTATTTCCGAGTTTTCTAGCTTCGGACCACTGTTTAAGGTTTGAGACAAGCCCATTCTCCACAAGGTTTATAAAATAGAATGATTTTAGATATATAAATATATACATGTTTAAACATCTTTTTCTTCTCTTTTGTTTTTTTTTTTTTTTTTTTTTTCATTCAGTCTTCCGCACCTGTAGAGTTGACAGAAGCTGAAACTGAGTATGCAGTCAATATTGTTAAGCACATTTATGGCGGGCACATTCTGTTCCAGTATAACTGCACCAATACCATACCTGAGCAGTTGTTGGAAAATGTATAGCAATCATTCTTTGACTTGTAATATTATTACATTGTATCGTTATTGATTTCTGTTTTTTCTTTTCTTTCTTCTCAGGTCACTGTTATAGTTGATGCTTCCGAAGCAGAAGAATTTGTAAAAGTTGGGTCAAAGTCTTTAAAATCATTGCCTTATGATTCGCCCGGGCAGATATTCGTTGCATTTGAGAAGCCAGAAGGATTTCCAACCACTGGGAAGTTTTCAAACTTGTTAAAATTCATAGTTAAAGAGGTATTCATTTTTGTGTTCTACTGTACTTCTTTTTGGTGCCAAAATAGATGCTTGATTAGCTGATGCTATAGTTGTCAATAAATAATAAATACCATGACACTCGAAAGGATTTTATGAATGCTAATAATGTAGTGCTTTATTTGTATGTAATATTAAATATGGAATGAAAATATAAAAACAGTTTTTGTTCCATTAAAGCGATTATTGTTATATCACTGCCATTTGCTTCAGGTGGATGCAGCTACAGGGGAAGAGCAAGAGGGTGTTGAGGACGAATATCAGCTGGAAGACTTTGAAGTTGTTGCAGCGGATTATATGCGTAGAGTAAATGTCCTGAACTTCAAAAATGCTTGGGAAAACATGGGATCGGATTACGAGCGTGTTGATGAGTATGGGCTGGTGCGGGAAAGTTTGGCTGAGGCTGTTGCTGCTGTGATCACCCTTCTAGGACTCCAGCCCTGCGAGGTATTGTGTCCTCTACTCCTTCAAAAACTATTGTGCCTGTATGCAAGCATTCAACGGAGGCTTTTTGCTTCGCAGGGAACAGAAGTGGTCCCTAATAACGCCAAGTCGCACACCTGCCTGCTGTCTGGCGTGTTCATCGGCAATGTGAAGGTGCTGGTGAGGCTGTCTTTGGGGATTGATGGGCCCAAACAGATTGCCATGAAGCTTGCGGTCAGATCTGAAGATGAAGTAGTCAGTGACGCCATTCATGAATTTGTCTCCTGCGGTTAACAACTTTGCACCAGGTTTTCAGTTTTTTGTTTTTTTTTTTTTGTTTTTTTTTTGTTTCTTTCTTTAATCCGAGAAAAGGAAGTTTTGTTAAGTTCACAGTTCATGCTAGAACTGAACCGCAAGTTTGGGATATGGAAATCGTATGTCATTTTCTTAATATTAGCTTAATATCTATCTGTAATCTTGTGAATGGGTTGTCGATTTATTCTGATTTATATTTTAATAAAGCATTGTGAGGTGACAAATTCAAATATAATCTTGGAAATGTCTCTATTATGTGTTTGGGTGTGATTTAAGAATTGAGCAGCGCTTGACTGTAAATTGTGAACTCTTTCTAATGAGCTAATCAAAACTCTGATTGACTGCTTCTATTTGGCTTGCTAAGGCTTGAATTAAGAGTCATTTCATTTATGCATTTAGTAACGTTTCTTATTAGAACTTTCTTTTCTCATAAGAAGCTCTTTTTAGATATTTTATTCAATGGGATATCACAATTCAATGCATTGGGTTTGAATTTGAAATGATTGACGTTCCACAATCTTAGATAAGTTTGTTCAAGTGTATCTTGATTGCTTGAATGTTTTTTTTACATCAACATAACAGATGTGTATGCCAACTACTAGAGAAGGAAAATTTGGGAGTTTTGTTGGACAATGCTTGGTTAATTTGAATTTGATAAAGGATTTTGATCAAGATTGAAAATCCCAAAGTTCAAGATATTGATCATTAGCTACATGAGAGTAATAATATCAAAATATATCAAGAAATTCATTGAAGATTTCTCTATGGTTGTGGGCTAGATGCATCAAGTTACTAAAGTTTGTTGAATCTTTTAATGGGTAGCTGAACAAGAAGTAACACTTATGTAATTGAATGAGAAGTGAAGTTGAGAAGAAAATAGGAGCTTGGTTGAAGTATGCCAACAGATTAAGACATTCATTGATTGAAGTATGTGTGATTGTGATAAAGTGACTTTCAAGCTTACTTAGGCTCTTCTAAGCGCTTGTTTTCTTAAACTGTGGTAGGCTTAAGATTAACTTTAGTCCTAACACAAGCATAAATAACAAAAAATAAGTACACCTGCAAAATAGTAAAAACTAAAAGCTAAACTAAAGTCTTCAATTGCATAATCTCCAAACTATTCAATTGTAGGTTTTCATATTGTTGTACTAATAAGCTTTCTTGATTCACTTGGCATTTGAGCGTCCTAGGCTTTGGTCTTCAAGCCAGGTTCATATTCATGCACCATTCTATAAGTTGATAATGTCATGCTTGACTTGGCATTTGACCTTCATAATATAGCTAGCACCTGAGTCATTTTGAGTAGCTATTGAATTTTTATTAAATTTATGATGTAGCTATTTTGCAACATTAATAACAAATATTAATGCATCAAGAGTTATATTTTATATTTTGTTCATTGAAATTAGGACGTCCAACACTATATCGATATGCTTGTGACCTTCATAGTTAATATTTCCCTCTTTTTGGTAATGAAAAAGCTTAACTTTTGTAAAATAGATTGTGAAAATTTTAAAATTAAGAAGTGAATATAATCATGCAATAAGAAAATAGCTCCTCTTAAGAAAATAATTAAAAGTAAAGGTTATTTCTCTGACCTTTTATCACTAAACAAGAGAATATGTTGCGAAGGTGGATCAATAATCCTATGTTCATGCATGAAAGTAGTGGCTTTGTAAAGGTATTTGCAAGCAGGTGTTTAGTGCTAACAATTCTACTTCTACGTCATGTCTACTAATCGAATAAAATGGTGTATAACATTGATGTACTTTATGCATGAGTGTAGACCATGATTCTAGCGACTAATGGCGTTGGTATGGGCACACTTGATTTGATTTTTGTAGTTTGATTTCACAATCTAGCAATTCTTGCTTTAGCCATAGGACTTGAGCAACACAATTTTTAGCAGCTGTTTATTATGCCTCAATGATCGACAATGCCATTGAATTTTGTTTCATAGTAGACCTCATTACAAATAAACTACTAGACATTGACAAGTGTCGAATGTGGTCTTCCTATCAGCTCTAGATCTAGCAAGGTTTGTGAACCTTTAAGGTATCCAAGGGAATACTTAGTAGTAGTTAGGAGAGTCTCTCTATGACCAACTTGGAATTTGTAATATAAATAAACACTTAAATAATGTCAAGTTTACTAGTAGCTAGATATGAAGGAATCCTAATATATTATGATAAACTTTTACCAACAAGTTTATTTTATATGTAGTAGAATTTAAAATTATGGATACACTCATAAGGGTATGTATAATTTTGTTGCTATCAAATCTTAAAATGTTTAAGGAGTTCTCAAGTATATTTTATTTGTAAATTATAATGCTATGCAAATCTTGTTTGATATGAATTTTTAAGAAATTTAATTCTTTCATTAAGCTCATCTTTTTTCTTTACTCATAAGAAAAGAAAATTCTTCACATTGGGTGGTGTTAGTATCTAAGGAATTTGGCAGCATCTACTGATTTTTTTATGAAACTATTATGTGAGAAATATACTTAACTTATCAAACCATGACATGGGTGCTTGATTCATGTCGTATGTTCTAAGATTCCAAAACTAGAGGGTTTATCAATGCAAACGTTAAGGAAGGCACTTTTTACATCAATTTGATATTACATAAGGTTGTCATGTGACACAAATGCAAATATAGCTTTGTGGATCTAAGTCATGCTGGAGGTGCAAACTTTTATCAAATTTTACACATCAATTTGTTTAAAGCCCTTAGCCATTAAGAAAGCCATCTTTTTAACAACTACACCATCATCATTCAATTTCTTAAGAACCCATTTAATTTGAATAATGATGGAGAACCGAGTCTTAGTACTAAGGGCCCAACCACAATTTCTTTCAAATTAATATAATTTCTCATGCATAATTACATCCAATTTTCACCAAAAAGTGCTTTGTTAATGCTTTTAGGTTCAACAAAATTTTAAGCACAGATTTAAGATCTTATTTGAACCTCAATTCTTATAGATAACTTCTAGATTCAACATCATATTTACTTCTATTTTACTAAAATTAGCAGCTAACTTATTTGTTTTGAAGAATTGGGATGATGTTCAAATTTAAGTTATTTAAAAGAAACGTTATTCGATTCTTTAATTAGTACTTATTTTATTTATTGCATCATCAGAACATGAATCAAATTTTCTTTAACTTTTTCTCAAGAATAAAACATCGATAGCCAATTCATGAAAATACGAAAGGCTTTATCCTTTCAAAAATCTCAAATGAAGTTTTCCTATTAGTCAAATGAAAACAAATGCTTTTCATGATATAACACATAGTATATTAGCTACATCAGCTTAATGGTAAATGGCTAATATAGACTCAAGTAATGTGAACCTATCTATCGCACATAATCATATTCTATAACTTCATTTTGTAAATGTCATAAGTGTAGATATTGATGTTTTATTCTATTAGAATCGATATAATTTTATAGGAATCAAGGTCAAACAATTAGATAATAATCAAATATTATTAAATTCAAAAAATAAAATAATTTAAATAAAATTTGATTAATAATTCAACATCTAAAATATATTAAACCACAAGGTTACTAAAACATAGCAATATAAATAATATTAAGTTTAAATTATTACAATCCAAAATAAAATAATATCTAAAGAAAGTTAAGAAAAATTAGAACTATTTAAAGATTAGAGATGTATCCAAAATATATCTTAAGGAGCTCACAAAGAATCTTACACCTCAAGTAGTAGTTAACCTCACACCTAAGAGTTATCAACGCCTAAAATATATATACTAATCAGGTAAGAGTACATCAAAACTAATATTATTAACTGTATTTAATAAAAAAGAGGGTACACACAAATGTGCATATCACATAGTAGTAAAAATTATAAAAAATTTAATAAGTTATGGAATAAGCATGCAATATGGCTATGCAACTAGTAGTAAGAATAATAGTAAAAAGTTACCACTATCATTATGTGATCACAACAATATGAGAATTTTACCCATTGCTTCACTAGAAAACATCAATCGCAAGTTTATACTAAGAATGCATATAAGTTACCCAATGATAGTTGTTCACAAATACTATACAAAAATGAGTCCTAACAGAAATAAGTTGTCAACTCTTTATTATTGTAACAACTTGAGATTGTTATCCAACTTAACTAGCCTAATCAGCTTATAAACCTCACCATTAGTCTCTAAACATCATTATGATCAAACCCTAAAATTTTGAGCAAATTTAGAAGTTATTTGATTTATTTAGATATTTTATTTAATTTAAATAATTAGAAAAATAAGAAAATTATTTTGATCTCCAATCAAAAATTTGGTTGCATTTTTTAGTTCCTCATACCTAACTTAGATAGAAGTGAATTTTTAGAAAACTTTGGAGCTCATTTTACCAAGATTTAATGATTTATCTAAATTTTATTAATAATTAATTAATTTATTTATTGTATTAACTAATTTAATAAAATTTAAACGTTAAAATTTGAACAACGGGTGATTCGCCATTCTCTCTCGAACACGGAACATCTGAATCGTAAGATCCGAGCCTCCTGCTGTTCCGCTTGATTCAATATGATAGGTCAGATTAGATATGCAGCCTGACTTGATCTCAGCCACTGGATCAGGGCCCTGACCCAATGACACATCCTCGTGGTTAATCAAACTCTAGTATCGAATATGAGCCATTGGATTGATTGGGTGGTTGCGATGCGACATAACACAATACAATTTTGTCTTTCATAGCTCAACCACACCCACACTGGCCCAAGTGGTAGTGCGATATGGTCATCTATCCCCTGCCATTTGATTTATTTTGTCAACCTCTAACGTTTGGAAGGATTTGCGGAAGCTCGGAGCGGCACCATTACGACAGAGAACCCAATAATTATAGTCCATTTCTTATTTAGAATGCATGTTTTTGTTAAGCTTAGTTATTGTTTTAATATAATTTTATGTCATTTCAGTTATAGTGATTAAACATAAAAAAAAGAAGAGAATTTGTGAGTAAGAGCGCTATAATTTGCAGCGCGCGCTCAGCGCCAGGCTGTTCAATGTTATCCGCTGCAACGTGCCACAACATCAGATTTCTTGAGGCTAGCCATCATAGCACGCCACAACACCAGATTTCACGATGCTAGCCATCGCAGCGCGCCACAACGCCGGATTTATCGAGTCAAAAAGAAGACCAAAAACTGTAAATTCTGCTTGAAAATTATACCTTGAAATCCTGCTTCAAGTCAGCATTGGGAAGTTCAAAAACTATAAATTCTTCTAGTTCCATATGTCAAAATTAAATGCAAATACCAAAGAGCTACAATTCTAATGAAATAAAGGAATAAAATTAATTAACTTCAAGTCTCAAGGTTGAATTGATGGCTGCTTGAAGGAGAAAGGGATGGAGAAAGTATTATAAAAGGGAAGGAGAAAATCTTAAAAATGCTTTTGACATTCAGATAGAGTGTAAGGTGAAGAACAGTCTTAGAATATCATGCATGAAATATCTCTTAGTTGTAATGAAAAATTATGTCGAGCGGAAGATATTTTCATATTTGAATAAACGAAATGAGTTGTTGAATGATGAGATATTTTGAATATTTATTATACAATATTATCTGTATAGAAAATATCATTGAGTTTGATAATTGCCTTATCTAAAATCTGTGCACTCTTGAGTTTTCACATCGCAAATGAAAGTGACATCATTGAGCGAAACAACTTGTGCACAACTTATAGACAAAAGGCTGGATCATCCGAGCCATGAAAAAATTATGGAAAGTATCTGAGCTATATAGCTCGGTTAATAACATTTGGAGGAGGCATGTTAGGCAGTGCACGAGGTGATATAGTTTATGTAGACTATTTACAAATTTAAGTTAAGGCATAGATCTGATGCATGTGAGATGAGACCCATCTATAGAGCTTCATTGCTCACTCTTGATTTATGCGAAATAATAGAGCACATTAAGCTAGGATCAAAGTGAGATAAGCTTATTTATCTGCAGCTTATTACCTTAGCCAAGCTAAGAGTTGAAGTGTGTGAGCCATATATGAAATTAAGAGCAAGTGATCATAAAACAAAATATGTATTTTATCGCTTAGACATAAGGATAACTTTCACTCATGAAAGGATCATGAAGATATCTATGTGCTGGGATTGAACCCAAGTATATTCATCTAAATCACTAGATAGGATCTTAGCAACTTAAAATATCCTATTTGAAATACTAAATCTCTTAATAATATAATAAAAACAAAGACAACAAAATTATGATATGACATCAAGTAGAAAGTATTTATACACACATATATGATAAATTGCATATTTGAATCCGAACTCTCTTCAATTTTCCTAACTTTATTACAAAATCATTTTAATTTAGAATCATTTAATTATTGAAACAAAACCTCAAATTGTTAATTACTTAAACATTATTGAGAGTAGATATATTATAGTAACAATTCACACACCATTCCTAGAGGACGATAAATCTTAATATCTCATAATCCCATATTACTTCAGACCACGTACACTTGCGTGCAAGCGTAGACTACGTAATTTCGGTCTGTCAGAAGGATCTGCGGAAGCTCGATACGACTCAATTACGAGTGAGAGCTCAACGAACTTGATGAACTGTAAGAACTAGGTACTCCACTATCCTCCCCAATTCAAACCTTAATTGCTTAAAATTTATTTTGTTTATCTATTTAATTCCTTGCTGTATTGAACATTGAGTTTAATCGAGCTCGAGTGAGCCCAATTAAACTCCTCTGTGCTGGGCCTGCATAGTTATATACAATGTCCAGGTTTGAGCAACATTTTGGTTACCACTCACTCTTGAGTAGTGCTTTAGGGTTCCTTGGGTTGGCCTCGACCTAAGAAGCAAGCTAGTGACTGGCTCAACCCTTAAGGTACTCTATGGAGGGAGAAATTTCCCTCCACAGTAAACCCTAGGAACCGTCATTCCTACAGTTAATTTTAACAATTAAATATATATAAATTAGGGATTTTATACCCATTAGGAAGCTCTCAAACATACAATCAAATTTACATATTTTATGCTTCCTGAAATGTCTTGTGCATCGAGTAATTAAGGTTTCTTTGAAACCCTAATTCTCCTATTCAGTCTCTTGGGCACGATGATGACGCATAGTACTGGACAAGCCGGCTCGTGACCTGCATGACATTGTGCTGAGGAATATTTGGCTCAAATATTCCTCGAATATCCTAAGCCTATTGGGCTCCGTGGTCCGACTGGCCCATTCCTAATGATTTTGCCATCCAAATGGAATATTCTTAGGAATATTCCAATTTTAATAATTCTGAACTTTAGGAAAAATAATGTAAATTAAATTAATGAAATAATTTAATAATTATAAATATAAATATATTTAAATCATATATCAAAATAATCAAGAAAATAAGTAGGACAATAATATAATATAAAATTTTACTTTTAATAACTAATTTTACTAATGACATTTTTAATCACCATTAAGAGTGCTTAGTACATTTTTGAGCTTAGCGAGCTCAAAATTTAACAAATTACTAATCATTGAACTTTTTAAGCTATAAGGAAAAATAACATAGCATAATTATATTGATTTGATATCTAAACAAAAATATCAAAATTAGGATCTTACGATATTATTATTCCCTATTAAGTTAGGTATAAAACTTTAGTATATTTATTTTAACCCTTTAGATAACTCAGAAGTTAGCTCAATCCAAATTATGATTTTAATAGGACATTAAACTAAACTATAGATAGGACCATACCTAATTCTAACATTGATTAGGATATTCCTAGATCCACTAGTGTTAGACTTATATTCTTATAAGACCTTGTGAAGATATTAAAGCATATAGTTTAGTATAGATAGTAAAAATAGGCTAGTTAGTCTGTTAGAAAACCATATTGATCATAAATATAAACATAGAACCTTTTAGGATAAACAATATGGAGACCATATTTACTTTTGAAATTCAAATTTAGATAACACTTAGATGAATCTTAGAGATAGATAAACTACTCCTTAGCCTGTAGTGATATGAAATTGTAAAAGATTATAGATAGACCTATTAGTAATTGAATTAGCCATAAGATTATAGAAAACTCCTTATACTAGGGAGAGTTAGTAAACATAAAGGATTAATTAAGTTAGAAATTGGTAAGTAGTATGGATAGAAATCTTAATTAAGAAATGTAGACAACTATAATACTTATTAATTAAGATAAAATTAACTTAAATTTTAGTTTCATTTATTACTTAAATTATTAAAATATTAATACAGTTAAAATTTTGTTTTAAAAATTATATATATATATATATATATACTATAATTGGCTAAGACATTCAATTAATATCTTAAAGTCAATTGCGGGTTTGATTAATCCTAATTATTATGGTAAATAATTAATAAAATAATAACATATATCACATAATTTATAATTAATACTAAAATTCATTGACTGCTACATCATATAGAAACTAAATCCTTGAGCATACATTCAGATATTGTGCATAAATAAAAAAATAAAATAATTCATAAAAGGGGTTTCACCCTAGGTGGATCTGTCTGCACATACATTCTGGAGCTAGAGCAGGCAAATGATTAATTAGAAGACTTTCTTGGGGTCAACTTGGAGAAGGTGACCTCGATTATGTACCTAATCATGTGCTCAGAGGAGTACACACAAAGAATGACCTTCCTATCGGGTTTCATATAACAAATAAAAAATAGCATTCTAAACAGTTAATAAACTGTGAAACTCTCAACAAGTATAAAGGGATTGTGTAGTTTATAGGAGACCCCGCTACATACAATTAGGCAGACATGTTATTTTGTACGTTCACACATAATATAATAAAATTAAAATAAGATAAATACAAAAAACATTTACATCATAACACAAATTCATTGATTGTGTGCACTTTTACTTTTTTACTAACAACCTATAGAATATGTCATACAATTATTTAGTTCTAGAGACTAATTTTCACTTTGTGTACTCTTACTTCTGTACTTATAATTCAATTTACTTACATTTATTAGAGTCATATTCTTTATAGTATTTTTAATATTTACTTAGCATTTATCCTCTTAAACATATTCCTTTTATATTTATTTTTATATGCACATCTGTACATATATTCCTGCTGCCATTATTTAACAAATTTCTTGCAAGATCTTTGCAGTTACATAAGTACATATATTTATTTGTTTCAATATTATCTTTCTGTCATTTTACTTATTTTCAGTACTTTACCCATTTTCTACATTTTTGCACTACCTAAAATTAATTGTAAATTAAATAATGTGATATCCCTTAACAATAGTTAATAATAACCCTAAAATATACTTGACTTAATAAGTCTAATCAAAATTTTCTTTTATTCTCTATGTCATACTATATTAAAAACTAAATACAGTAGATCATGAGCTTGGAGGAGATCATGAGCTTGATCTAGAGGCAGAGCTTGAGCAATAAGGGCATACTTGAGGATTTTAGTTTTCATTAATTCTATTCTCCCATGAAGATGAGTGTCATTTTCTCTAAAACATTTTGTATAACTTAATTTATAACTCTGGATGTTCTTACTTTCTTTTATATGATGAATGTTTTCCTTTCTTTATCTGAATGGTTGGAATGATATATATATATATATACTTTCGCACTCTTTTGTATTTATTTTCCCATCTTATAGATTCTTTGGCTATGTAGTACTCAATCGTGGCTATTTTATACTAATCCAGTATTAAGTATTACAGTAACACTCAATATTAGATTAGAATACCTAATTTGAAATTAAGGTATCATTACAATTGGTATAAAAGCCATTTTGAGAAAAAGGGAAAGTTAAATGTATAGACACATATCTACCATTCATGCTAGTAACACAGAAAAGTGAAAAAAAATATCAAAAAAGACAACTTAAAGTAGTGAACGACCTATATTATTATTAATAATAGTGTTAACTATTAGCTAGTCTGAGTTAGACTACTATGCTAGATTATTATACCAATATTGGGATAATGACTACCAAAATGGCCTCAAATTTCAAACTTTACTTTGGAGTGTCACTAGTCGGAGGAGAAGTTCTCAATAGGATTCTGAAGTTTCTAGTGTTCAGAGGAGGTAATCTACCTTAGCTCTCAAAGGAATGGCTTTATAGGCTGACCAACACCTTTCACATCATAGAGTGTTCATATCTCATTTGTTTCCTATTTTTGAACCAACACTTTGATGTGTACACTGAAAATTGGTGGAATCATGCTTATTAGAAGATGATTCAAGAGAATCAAAAGATTTTTCATCCACATATCTTTCCAATTTTGAGCTTCTTTTCTTTGCTGAATTTTCTAGATAAATATATCTTTATATTAATTGAGTTGCAGTCCTTCCATTCTCTATTTGATATCACTTATCCATAAAGTATGTACTCAAAAATAATTATTAATGGAATGTTTCTTTTATTGTCTCTAAACTATTTCTTATTTCATTATCAGATTAAATCTAGATCCTAATACTCCTTCTGCCTATGACAATGAGACAGTGTCATCTAGCTCTTCTCTACTTTTAAAGAAATTAAAACCTTAGTGGAATTAGTAAATATCCTGGTAGAGATGCAGACCCAAGTAGCTCAATGAGATTTTAACCTTCTTAGACCTCAAGTTATTCAAGTAAACTCTCAACCAGTATCTAGCTCTACTGTAGATGGATTCCTTCATGCTTTCCTTTGTCTAAACCCTCCTACTTTAAATGGATATGCCACCCCTATTAAATCACCCAAGTGGCTAAAGGTTATTAAAAAGGATCTATAAAGTATTAAATATCTAGTAAATGAGGTAATATGACTAACCACCCATATGCTCGTTAAAGAAGTGGAATATTGGTGAGATAATGAATTGAATTCACGATTCACTGGACATGATGTGGAAGGAATTTCTTAAGAGGAGTTTAAAGAGGTGTTTATAGAGGAATTTGTCCCGCTTTATTCTCAAATAATAATATAAGATGAGTTAATCTAATTAACTCAGGTAGACAAAATTATTTTAGCTTATGATATGGAATTTAGAAGGTTATCGATATTTTCTCCAAATCTAGTAAGGACCTAAGATATGAGGTGTAGTATATTTCTAAAAGGATTAAAAATATTCAAGCATGCATGGAAGCCATAAGGATGGGATTTTGTTGATGGTTACCAAGTAATAAACAAAATATCCAAGCACAAAAGGTAATAAAATCACAACACAATCACAATGTAAACCACAATCATCCAAACACAAGAAATTTTACATGGAAAACCAAATGACGGGAAAAACAACGGAGCCACATCACACAAAAAAATCCATAATGAGCAAGATGATTAATAGTTATAGAGAGCTTTACCTCACATGAACAAGAAGGATCTACGGCTTACACAGCCTCCTGATCAACTTCTTTTTCTCCAAGAATTTTCAGCTCTCACTCTAGGTTGAAGGAGACCAACATTAACGAAAACCTTATTTAGGATTGATCTCACCTTCTACACACTCAGAAAATATCTCAAAATTTTTCTTATATACATAGGATTCATTTGGACCCCAAAAAACCAAAAATACCCCCAAAACACTTAGGGTAGCACTTAAATCATTAGTAGGTCTTTGATGGGAGATACAATGTGCCGTAGTGCCTCTGTTTCGAGCCACGAGGCACCAAAGTGTACTATGATGCCCAAGCTCAAAATGTGGGGTGCCAGAGCGTGCCACAGCTCCCAAATGATGTGCCATGGCGCTGTGGTGCTCTACCCCACCGCTTGCGCAAACAAAGTATAATTTGTAATGTGATGGGTCATCACTAAATAATAGCTCCAGATTAGTGCTGACAAAATAAATGCATGTTGAGAGACACTTATATTTCCCAAACTAATCCAATTGGAATGACGAAGTAGCTAAGCACTTGGACATATGATTGTGCTATGAATTATCATGTAATAAAAATAATAATTTAGAGTACAAGGCTGATATATGCAAATATTCATCACATAGTGCGGAAGCTAAGAAAAAATGTGACTATCCTTCCATCACATTCAAGTAATATAATTGGGAACAATATAGAGTATACATCTCAGATACTAAGGTGCTAAAATAAGAAACATACAATACTGAATTTAATTATTACAAACTAAAATTTAAGGAAAATAAGGAGATTGAAAAATTAAGGATCACTCTCTTCTAAATAAAATGATAACTAAAGCTAAGCAGTTGTAGTATAATCATCCTCTTGCTACTGCTCCTCACATGGTGCAGATTCTTCAAAAAGCTCTAGATATGACATATTAGTTTTTATATGCCAGACCCCAGCTAAGAAAAATAAAATATTATGTTAAATAATTATCTAGATATATTTTAAGCTGATTTAATGAATTATATAATTTTTAGGATTTCAAATTTTAACTTAAACAATAATAAACAAGCTATACGTGCAACAAGCCATAAGTAAATTGAAAGCTATAAATCAAGCATTTATAACTTATCAACACAAGCTAAATATAGGAACATACCTCAAGACCATAAACTATAACAAGATTAAGTAATAATATATATAAAGCTATAAAGTGCTAAAATGGCTAAAGTAAACATCATAACAGGAATATGATCATTAAAAATATGCTGAGTAAATAGTATACATAATTGAACAGTGATACATATAAATAGACCAGGTCAAATAGAAAATCAAGACTAGTATCCTAACATTCATGTAAGTACTAATAAAATCTATATAAGTAGCTAAAACTGAAGTAAAAGTGTGAAGTAACTAAAAGTAAAGAAGTAAAATTACCATATCAGAAGCATGACTAACAAAGCCACTATAACTGAAACTATATTGTAACATATATTGTAATTATTTAGCTGCTTAGAGCAAAAGAAGACATTAAATTAAACTGAAGAGGCAGAAATAAAAATGCAAGTTTATTTTAGTTATATTTCATTACTTATATGGACACGTCCATAAGTAGCTGAGGAGTCAAGCATGTTTACAAGACTGAGATGGGTTTCCAAATTAGACACAACTCTCCTCAATGAGTACATGCCAAGTATTCTTATTTCTCCTTACAGCTACTCAGAGCGAAAGCAGACATTGAACTAATCACCCTTCCTAATATGAACCCAATGCAAATATTATACTAGTTTTACTGAGTTTTCATTTTCATGCATCAAATTTATGTTATGTGACAAGTTCAAGGCAACAAGGCTCAAAATTAGAAAAACAAAGCATCAAAATTAAGGAATAAGCAACTCATAATAATAACTCATGTGATATTCATATGCATTTTTACATACACACACACACACGCACACACACACACACACACACACGCACACGCACACACACACACACACACATACACACACACACACACACACACACACACACACACACACATAAATATGCCGATTTCTTTTGTAGAATACATTGTTTTGCAGGATCATCATTACTGCTTCAGTAAGTGTTGCTTATTTACTCATTTATTCAGTTGTTTCATTTTCTTTATCAATCATTTATTTCTACTACAACTTTATTCCCATTTATTTGCCTTGTGCATCTGCATAAAACTATATATAAATGTAAATGTGATTTCCTTAACAAAACAAAATGCAACCCTTAATTATACTTAGACTTTAAAAGTCTAACTAGGTTTTTTTCTTCTTAGATATGCCTTATCATATAAGTACATATGGCAGATCAAGAGTTTAGATCAGATCCAGCATTCGATGAGTAGGACTCTGAAGGTGAGATATACTAGAGTACTTGTAGAATGAAAGCTTTATATATATCGCTATGTAGATTTGTATTTAAATGAATTTAATAAAATTGAATAAATGTATTTTTTCTTATTTTTTTGAGTTTATTTATTGTATATGAATGGATGAATGTGGAAAATATTTGAATCTATTTTCTTTTATTACACTATTATACTAAACCTCAATAGGGTTCTTAGCCTAAGTAATACTTAATATTGGATTAAGGCTACAAATCCAGTATTAAGTTTACAGTGACACCTAATGCTAGATTAAATCATCAGATCTAGCATCAGGTTGTCACATTCATGTTTAAGTTTAGTTTGGTGATCCTTGTAGAGTTATAGATCATTATCAACAAGTGATAATCAATATAATTTATGAGGTCTTAATTATAATTACTTATTGGTTTACTCCAATATTGTTACCTCTATTACTTTGAAATATTACTTCCAAATTTATAGTCTTAAAGCTTAAACATTTTTTATTTCTAATTTAATAAAACTAAAAAGAAATTAAAAAAAAAATTCATTCTTGAATTAAGATTTAACCATCGTACAAATTAAGAGGGTTAGATTATAAGTTCCTACTAGTAAAAGATTTGTTCAACAAATTAATTTCTATTAACCCTAGAGAGGTTTAACTTATTATTAAGAAGCATACCATTTAGCTAAATTATACAACACAAATTAAATTGTTTAAGAAAAAGCTACTCAAGGTAACCTCCTAAGATGAGTTTAGACGTTACAAAAAATTTTAAGAAAAAAGTCAAATTCAGACCTTTGAAAAATGTTAATAAGTATAAAACTAATTAAATATTTGATCTTTCAAAATGATTCACCACTAGTATTTTATGTTATCAAGGAGACACTGAATAAACCTTAGAAGATTGAAATTTGGTTAAGATAATTCATTTCATAACTGGAAATTCAACAATTCAAGCCATGAGATTAAGAATTTAATTATTTCATCATCAAAATAGTTTCATAATGAACATTTAGTTAGTGAAAAGTTAAGGTTTTAATATGCTTGAATTTTCTCATAAGAAAATTCAATGAATCACTCATAATGTTCTTTAAATAGTTATGGTTATTTGAGCATCTTAGTAAAATGAATTTGAAAACTATGAAAATTACAAGATATTACTATATTTGATCACCTCAATGTTTAATGAAGTCAAGATTGTGGGGACTATTAAGAGATCATTCAGTTTTCATAAATTGGATAGATTTGAATTTGTATGTCTTGATCTCTAATTCATCAAAATGATTATTATAATCCTTTATAAACATTAATTTAACACAAATTCAAGATTATAGTATTAGTCCAAAAAAGAAGGATAATTAATCTTGAGGCATACATTAGTAGGTTGCAAAATATGAGGTATATTTATATGCTTTTGTGATCATTATGGTGTGGGTTTTATACAAAATTAAGTTTTGTATGGCCATTGAAAGTTCAACATGATATATCATAATAGGTAATAGATCATAGTAGAAGAGCTAAGCATGTAGATCAAAAGGCAGAGTGATAACAAATCGCATCAATGATTTTATTCATTTTGTTCAGTTCAAAATAGCTTGATTGATAGTCCCTATACTAATTCAAAATACAAATATAATTGGATTGAATTTATAACTTTGTTCAATCAAGATATTCATATTAGAAAGAATCCTCTTAATTCGCCTCAAAAAGTAGACTCAAATAACTCCATATCTTTTTTATTCAAATAGTCCTACTTGGAGGAATCCTCTTGACTCTTTCCAACAAGTACACTTAGATGAATTAATAATCTTGCTATTAAAAAGTGTTCATGTAATGATCCTCTATTGAATTAGCGATGCTAATCCAACATTAGGTGTTATTGTAACACTCAATGTTGGATTAATGATAATGATCTAATATCAAATATTGCTTATGCTAAGAATTTGATTGAGATGGAAAATCAACATATAAAATATAATAAAAGAAACATGCATCCATACTTTCCTATTCATCCAAAAAGAAATAAAAACACTCATCATAGCAAAGAAATGAAAAATCATCCATATAGTGTAAAAAACTATAAGTTTAATGAAAAATCATCCATAATAATAAGTTTAAGTACATTTTAGGCTTTATATTTTAATATCTTAGGATATCACACAAATATGATAACAATTAATTTATAAATGATGCGGGAAGCAGAAAAAGTAGACTAAAATATAAAAGGAAAATAAAAATAGGTAAAGCTGCTAAAATACCATACTAAAAGGTGATGTATAAGTCATACAATATTTGTCAACTAAAAGTAGCATATGTACAAGTGTGTATATAAACAAAAACAAAATACGAAAAGGAAATATGCTCAAAAGAAATTATGCTGAGTAAACTAAAAAATAGTACAAGTAAATCTAACTAAAGAAAATTGAATTGTATAAAAATTGAGCTGCATGAGGTGCTGAAAGTGTATATATAAAAAGTAAATTTAGTCTCTATGACTGAAATAAATTATGCAGTAGTCATCATAACTATATACAATAAATGAATTTGCACAATTAGTAAATTTGTGATTATGATTTAAATGTAACTTTAAATTTATTTTATCTTATTTTGATATGTGTTGTAGACATGTACAGAACAAATGATGAGTTAGGAATATCTACCCAACTTTTTAAAGTGGGGTCTCCCATATAAATACACAAGTGTTGGACTTGAGGCTATTATTTATACTCTAACTGTTATTTAATTAATTAAATATACTAATTTTATTTAAGGGCTTAAATATTCTAATAATTATTGATCTCTCTCTAATTAATCTTTTAAGTCATTAAATAGCTATCTTATAAGCATGCTTATTAAACTTAAGTTTGAAATTTTATACTACTTAAGTATATTGAATACAGCTCTCTAATAATATTATTACTACTTAATCGATAAAAGATCTAAGGTTGTTCAATTCTAATTCTAGGGTGTGGTCAACTTTTAGGTTTTAGGGTTTGACATAAATCTTCCAAATTTCCTAATTAAATGGTCTATAAAAATTCTATTATAAGCTAAATTAGGTCCTAAGTTAATTAGGACATCAAAAGAGTCAATTTAAGATTAAGTTTTATTTTTTATTAAAGTAATATTAATATAAGGTTTAAATTTTTATTTTTCTAAATTGATATCAGAATCCAATAATTTTCATATTTTATGAATCTATAAATTACAACGAGTTCATTGATATTTTGTTTACTGAAATATAAGCTCTCTAGGCTCAAGGGCACCTTAATCGCTCTTAATGATGATTAAGAGGTCATTAGTAATTTTGATAATAAAAAGTGATTTTATTTCATTTTATTGTTTTTCTTATTTTTTTGATCATTTTGATATATAATTTAAATATATTTGGAAATATATTTTCCATTTTATTTCATTAATTTATTTTGAATTAATTCTTCCTAAGATTTATGATTTATTGACATGGTAATGGCTTTAGTAGAGAATGGGTTTATCGATTCGCAGGACCCAACAGGCCAATGAATATTCGTAGAGTATATGTCTCATGGTACTGCACGGGTCACGAGCTAGCCTACCTGAAATTTATGGTCAGCTTAAAACCCTAAATAGAGTTGTAATTGATTAAAAATAGCAGTAGAAGTGGTATGATCAACACCATGGGGGGAATCAATAAGTACATGTCAAGTCTTTCAAATGGAGTTATTCATTAATGATGTCTCCAAATTATCAAAAATAATAATATAAAATGTATCATATTTCCATCTAGTAAAAAACATGGACTTTAGTTAGTCCAATGCTCATATAATCTTAGATTGAGAAGGTTGATGAAAGAACACATCTCTAAGAGAAATTAACTTTTTCATATAAGAAAACTAAGAAGCCAATACATCAAGAAAGTTCTCTGACTCAAAATCATAAGTTAATTATAGTTATCCAATTGTTGGGAAGACTAGCCAATCTATTAATAATATTAACAAATTGTATACCAATCGTTGCAAGGTAGCATGCTTTCCATAGAAATGGGCTACGTTGCAATGTATTGTTGAAATATACATACTAGAGAAATTCATAAAAATTATCTACCTTGCAAAATCAGAAGCAAAATGAAAGAACACTCAATGGGAATCAAAATGACTAATAGACAACACATTTATTTCCTAGGGAATTCATCTTTTAGAGAAATCAGCATAGAAGTCACTAACCACCATTGATAACATTTTCAGAGATTACGATGAATGTAAGCATGGTAGAACAAGTAGAACAACCATTAGAACAAAGAAAATAAAAAAGAAAAATAAGGGAAATAAACATAAAAGAATAAATCGCATAAAAATAAGCACCATATAAATATCACGTTGGCACAAACCGATTTACAAAAAGGCTAATGGAGCTCGATAGCTAGCTGCACACCGCCGTTGGAGCGAGGAAGCACCAAAAATCTTATATGAATTGAGAGATTGCCATCATGAGAGTGAGCAAAATATTCCTTATATTTATATATATATTCAATGAATTAATTTTTATCAATTTTTATACTCTTAAAATATCTTAAAGATTTAAGTAACATTTTGAGCATTTAGCATTTAAAGCAGCACATTCAAATATCACCGAGTTAATAATGATGATAAAAATGTATATGTGATTGTTGTTAGGTTGGAATTTATTGTATGTTATTTGAGGTTTTAATATTCTTATTGATTATAGTAAAATCAAGTAATGTAAGACAAAATATATTTTGATGTTAACAATAAAGAGAATATAGTTAGTTTTTCTTTAATACCAACAAGTTCCACAAGCCAACCAAGGTCCTTAAACTCAATCTTCTTTTGAATAGTAATTATCACGCTAAAGAATGACTCAAGCACTCATCGCTTCTAATGACACCTACATTAAGCAACTTACACTCACAAGCCATCTTTAAATTCAAGGAACAAAATAAATAGCTAACTATACCATGAATGAAAACCCCATAGTACACCTTTCTGCAATTCGATAAGCCACAGCAATCAGTGTAAATCCTAAAATATACTCATTGGCATTTGATAGGCTAGAAAATACAAATTTTGTTACTCAATCTTTGTCTTTTGAAGAGGAAAGAAATGCATCCCCTAACGGATACCTTGGAGGCTCCTTGAGACTCTTACCTTATTCTAAAGTGCAACACTAACCATATTTTCCTTTAATTGAGAAAAGATGATGTTCTGCAGCTCTAACAAGGTTTTATGACAAATAACATTGAAGATTGAATCTTTAACTCCCTCTGTATCGAAAGTGACTCCTCTAAAACTCAGTCTCCTTTATCAATGTACCAAATTAAGGTCTAGTTCCATAATTAAATTATTTTTATTGTTAGATAACTGCTACATTATGGTCAGGCTTAATAGTTTAGTTTGCAAGAAGATCTCAACTATAGCAACCCGAGCTTCATCTCTAGTGGGACAACATCCACTTTCAAAAGGTGAAGCCGATCATTAGAGTTATCATCTTTGGCTCTGACATCATTTTCAAAGTTGATGTCACAAACTCAAGGGAATCTTTTTCTTTGCTTTCTTACAATTCCATCATATCCCAACAACCCTCTAGTTTAATAACACGCATGGCCAAGATGCGGAATTCAAAATTTTTAACTTGGAAGCCTAAATCTTTAATTGTAAGCTCCCAAGTTCATGGAACGGTTATAATTGCCAAAACCCTATAAAGATCTTAATCATTTTTGTGTCATCCTAACTTTTAGATTTGTGCATGCTAAATAGGTTGCTACATTGTCTTGGCACAACCAATGACGATCTAGCCAATTTGTATACTCCAACACATGAACCAAGATTTTAGCTTAGCATGATAAAAAGTTATTATAGTCAAGTCAACACACTTGCAAATTTTCTTAATCCATTATCAAGGATTGCTAAGAAGCACACTGGGCAATCTCCCAATTTCCCAACAACTTCTTATTTATTAAGTTAATCAAAAAGCGACTATTATGATATCAAAGTATCTATTTTCCACTTGGTAAAGTTCTTGAACCTCACCAAGAAAGCTTTTGACTAGCTCTGTTAAGAAACTATTTGAATTCCATGCCATGGCTTCACTTCAATAACCTATCAACATTCACCATAATAAAAAGTACAATCCAACCTAGAACGCACCTAAAAATGTAAAGAGATCATTACACTAGCTCAACATTGCTACTATGGCCTCTTTTAAAACCATTGTCAGCTCAACCCACATGATATACCACCTTAGTATTTGCCAAATTCTTGATCATCACGTCACTTTCACTAGTAGCAACTACAATCGTGCTGCTCTAGGCACCCTTCTCAATGAATTTACAATAATTATGGGTTGGATCATTAACTCACCAAATAAAAATAAGCTAACTAACAACCCTCAATTCTATGTTCATGCGTTCATCAACACTTAATTTTTTCTACCAACTTTTTCTCACAGACTTTCACGCTCTAAGTTTTTCTCCTCTTATTGTACCTTTCACTATATTTGATGAACAATGAAATTTGTATATTGGTTTACAAGGAACATAGGTTAGATTCAACCAATCAAACTGCTATAACTCACGTATCCTTGTTGAGGTTCAAGACAATTGGCACCTACCAATTATCCTTCTCTTAATTCTCAATTTCATCGATTAGCGATCAACAATTGTAATGCAAACTCTTACCACCAAACCACATCTAAGACTATCAAGGAACTTCTCCCATCAACACTCACAAGTTGACATTCAAGCTTTTTCGCATCACTATAATATTTCATAATAGGTATGATCATTCATCACCAAAGCAAGGTCACTATGAACTTTAAACTCAACCCAATCTGACAAGCCAACACCATACAACTACAACTAAAATTTCCTTCAATCATCCTCTTCAATTAGGTTTCCTCACCTCCTTTTCCATTTCTACAAATCTTGCCCTAATATAAGAACACAATTTTATGCAATATTCTTACACTAACTGAACATCATCAAACTGCATTACCATGAACTAACGTATCGTTAACAACATTACTATGAATTAGTTTTTATTTGTTTTACTTTGTAATGGAGATGAGTGTTGCATGCACAAAAAATTTGCCAAAAATCCAACCAAACGTACGAAAAGGGCGCCGGGTGCGGTACACTTGAATGTGCCCTACGCAAGCATGCAGGCGAGGGCAAAATTTGCGCTTGCAATTTTAGTTTGGCTGCCAACAAAGATTATACTTGTACCGAGAAATTTCATACAAATCACTTGAAGTTTATTAACTAACACCAAAAATTTAAAACTCATTAAAATACCACCAAATTTTCTATTATTACAATAAAACAACCATTCAATTCTCTCATTTACTTCAAGCTAATAAGATTCTTTAGATTTTTTAAAATTTGAAGTTATTAAGTTAGAAGTAAAATTCATAGATATAAATGTATATGGCTTTTAAGTAAAAGTAAAACTTATCAAACTAGAAAAAAAAAATAGAAAATGTGATTCAGAAAAATTAAAATATTCTTCTAAAACTGAAAAGTGTGAATACAATTTGTACACATACAACTGCACAAACATACAAACACGAGAAATTAGAATAATAACCAAGGAAAACAGCAGAAGAGACTAATGTAAGCATATTTGGCACAAATCTGAATAACCCCACATTAAAGAATATCTTCAGTACACAGTCGCAAATCACCAGCCCATAAGAGATCACATCACCTCTCTGTGTCCTCCAAAGGCCCAAATCTGCTAAAAAAAGCCAAAGATATAGTACTTGGGAAATAATAGCGATCCAAATAAAATCTAATATGATATATAAAATCGAGAATATCATTGTGATTAGGAACTCGAAGATATATGAAAATGGCTCAAGACAAATAAATAAATCATATCCCACTTGACTGTCTCTAGCATAGCTCCAAAGCTCAGTTGAGAGTCAGAAGATGTTCCTAGCATAACTAGACTTCGTAACCATAGCTCGAGGCAAAACTCAGGTTCGGATGCTTACTCGACTAGAAAATATTAGCACTCCTCTAAGTGACAAATATTAGCCCTCTAGTCATATTAAGGATCTCTCTAGTGGGAAACTCTCAACTTCAACAATCAAAAGTCACTCCAGTTGTTAAGAGGAGAAATAATTTGCTATGAGTAATTTATCCTGATGCAAGAAGCCAAATTTTGCTGCAATCAGTTTTTCCCATATGTGCACTTTTCTTATTAAAGAAAGAGTAAATTTTACATTAGCGGAAAAAACCTACCTTGCATTGTCATGATGTTTTATTGATGATACCTTTTATAACCAATGTCTATAATTTCAACTCATTCTTTCATCGAACTAACAGATGGGAGTAAAATGACAACCATGAAATTGTCACCCCCATATAAATATTGTCACAGTTCGGCTTAATCCTGTCAAACATATCCCCCTCATGTCAAAGTCTTGGTGAACTCTCAACCAGCTCAGTCGCAATTATGCTCCACTCAATTGCACCATGGATCAACCTTTCGATCGTTCACAGAATCCACCACCTTTACCTCAGTCTAAGCATTTATTTCTACTTAAACAGCATCTTTTCAAGCATAAAAAATACCAGTTAGTTGACTAGCCCAGAGACTAGATCAACCACGCTACCCTGTGACTTTACGTCTTCTGTTAACTTCCCATTTCGCACATCTTCTTTGATCTAACACGGCCAAATGCTTGCTTAGTTATGACACTGCTTCTAAGCTAAGATCAGCATCAACCGTTTGCAACTGTTATTTAGTTCTGCCAAAAAACATGATGTAAGCTACCTTGTAAGACTTGAGTAGAAGTGCTATTACTCAAGCTTAACGTTGATCTATAAGAACCTCAAACCCTGCTCATAATGGTTATTTGCCAACATTGAGCCCCCTATAAAAGGAGTGACCAATTATAAAAGGAGTCTCCATGCAGAACATAAGTACCCATTTTTAGCCACGACAAGAACAAAGGGAATGTGGTATACAAGATTCATTCAAGAAGCTCTCCTCACTAATGGGATAACTCATCAATCTTAATGATGTGCACATGAGAAGTTAATCCTTGACCCTTGGACAATATCCAAGTCTCACTGCTATCGGAGTTAGAATTCACTACCCTGGCAAATGGCCTTAACTTGTTTCCAAAAGTTACATTAATAATGAGCAATATAGATGTGAAGGTTGACAACTTCGTCTCATTTTTGTCAATACAAAATCATCAACACATCACTCCAGGAAAGTTTTAAACAGCTTTACTTGTGTTAGCATTTCTTATAACAACACTGTTGATGATATTACCGATATACACCTCCATCAACAACTCTTTAATGCTTCATTGCCATCTCTACAAATGTCTTACTATTATTTAGCAGATTCGAGCTCTCTATTTACAACACTTCACAATCATTAATTCTGATCTTAAGCTACTGAATTTGAATTTAGAACTTATTATTATCACATGCCAAGCTTTTATTTTTTGCAATGGATTATTGAACTATTTTTATCTCTATAATTTTTAATAATGTGAGCAAGCTTTCCTTATTCTAAAAGCTTTTTGTTGCAAACTGTAGCGGGAATGAAACACCCAATTTTTTTTTTTCATTATTGCATGGCAAGCTTAATTAGCATACTCTGATAAAATTTTACAATCGAGCACAATATCTTTTAGAACATGTATTGCTTCATTCTTGTTGGAGGAATATAGGGACTGACACAATGAATACGTAGGGAGGCCAGATGAGTCACAGAAATATTGAAAAGTCAACTTTAATACCTTCTTCATTAGGGCCAGCTGTCTCATGGTCAACACGTACTACTGCATCCTATATGATGAATCAAAACAAGAAGTCCTCGATGCAATTTCATGACAAAAGTCAGGTTTTCTTGACAGATCTGTACATCAACATCATTATCATCATCAACTCCAGCTGCATATACCAGTCAGTTGGTAACATTGCAGAAGCAAGTTAAACGTCTCGTTTATTGGGTTTGTCTTATCGGATAGAACACTACAAGAGGTGAATAAGGTGTTTATATATTTAAATTCTTACCATAAAATAAAATCAACTTAAAATGACTTGTCAAAAACACACGTTATCCTCATAAAAATAAATGAACAAAAATGCATATAAGGAAAGAAAACTTGATATTATAAACAGTATGGTCACCTCTTACATTCACCACTTAAACCTTCGTGCTGTAGAATTTTCCCACCAAAATTCATTTAGTCTTTTAAATCAACTCACATGGATTTTAACCAATAGTTTAGCCATAGCCAATATTTATGACTTGAATCTGGATCTCAATACAAGATTTCTTGACAAAAGAAATTCAAAATAAGTTAATTGAATTCTTATTTATGGAAGAAATCAAACCAAAAACAAAATAAAAAGATCTTACAAATTATTATGTGCTACAAATAATTGAGCTGGCAGCATGTTTCCAGGAGCATTTGATCACTAAATTCCCCTTTTACACAAGTTTTATTATATAGCCTTGAGAGTTCTAACAACATAGATTAAGACAGAATCTTCTAAAAAGGTCTTTAAGAATTTCTTCAAAAGGGATACTTGTAACCCTCTAGATCTAAATCCCCTGGCAACTGGTGTTTAGGCACGAGTGGCATGCATTGGGCAAGGGTTACAAGTCCCTGAGTGTATAGTTGAATGTAAAGCTCAAACAGATCTAGTTTTAAAGCTACATTCAATGTCGTGTGTCTAGACACGCATGGAAACGTGGCATGTTAGTTCAAGGACCAGTTGATTAGCTTAAATAATTTTAACTAATTAATTTAGATTCTATTATATTCATTTTTCTAGTTACAGAACTTGACTGAGCTGCATGATTATGCATGCATCGGGGAGATAGATGCGCACACAAACTCGATTCCATGTTTGTGATTGCGTGCTTCGGCATGAGCTTTGAGCATGTCCCACAGGTTGATCTGCATTTGGGAGCCCCTATAATGTGTCTAAGTAAGATCACTCTATAAGCCCAATAATGCATATCAATGTATATAGAAATTTAAGTAGTTTAACTAAAGTTTGTGATGGCAAACTAAGAAAAAATATTGAAGCAATCATATGAAACAAATACAGAAGATATACCCTTTCCAAGAAATAGGATCAAGCATCCTAATTATAGTGGTTTATCTTTATTGAAATAACCCTTCAAACAACCCTACTCCTTTGAATGCTCTAGCAGTGCTACTTAATGCCATGTCATTGTCCTAAGCAACCTTCTTTCTGAGCGATGCTTTCTAGAGTCATCATCTGTGGCAACCAAGTGAGCTTTACTCATTAATAAGATTTTCTTCTATAGAAATTTGTTTTGTTGTTGTTGATTCTTCTAAAATAATGATCCGTCTTCTAATCAAATAGTTGATTTATTCATGACTTGGGTAGAGTCATCTTAAGCTCTTCAAAAGCCATCTATTTTAAGCTAAACTAACCCAAGTAGAGCCAAGTCTTCTCAAGTAATGACTTTCCCAAGTGAGATGAGCTTCTTTTCTTTTTGCTCGTTCTATACCACCTTCTGCCGGCACTTAATCAGGCATTAGTGACTTATCATCATTGTTTTGTTTAATGGTAGCAGTACTGCAAACTTGCCATCACCTCATGTAAACAAATTTAAGTTTTTCACCAAATAAGAACTTATAAAAATCATCTACTTTGGGTTCTTCTCTTCCTTCTTTGAGTTTGTTTCAGCTTCTTTGAAGTAGACCTTTTCCTACTTTGGGTTATTGCAGTAAGAGAAACATTCTCCTCAAATTCTCCTTCATCATGCCCAACAGATAAAGCAAGGGTTTTTTTTTTTCATATAAACCACACCATCTTGATCCTTAGTCTCTTTGTACCCCTTCTAACGAGTAAGTAAATGGCCTTCCTTTTCACCTTTAAAGACTTTGGGGAAGAAGACTTGGTTACCATAGCAAGAAAGGATTAAAAATATGGTCTCATGTTTTATAAACCAAGTAATTTTAACTTAATCTCAGTCAGTATCAAATTCAAGGGAGAGTATGGGAACAATTAGATACCTCTCCTACTCAAATAAAAATTTATCTAAGAATCTAAATTTAAAATTCTTATCCTGAAACTGAAGGCATGATGGTTAGGTGTGTTCTTAAATCAACAACCAACATAGATTTCTTCCTCTTCCTTATATAGGCTAGACAATTCAACAGGTTTAGGCTTTCCCTGTGTATAATTTAAGTTTTATGGTGGACTTCATCGTTTGTTGACTCAGCCAAACAATGCACTAACTGTTCTTGCCTCATAATCTTAACCATATTCAGCATATCCTATATTCAATGTCTTGAACTTCAATATAGAAATATAGATTGGGGGAATGAAAACATCATTCAGAATTGGAAAACTTCATAAAATAATTAGTTCCACAACATTTAGTTAATAGCCACATCTTTTGAAGTATAAATTGTTTTCTCCCAAACCTTGAAAATTCAAAATTGCAAACTCCATCTTCGGGAAAAATATTCTTCTCAAAAACTTTTTAAAAAATCAATAGTGCTGAATACAATAGCTTGTGGATGGCATTATTCATTCAAAGGCTACTCGAGTGACAACAGTTGGGACAACCCCAAAAAGTTCATTGTACCTTAGATGTGATTGGGAAAATGGTACATGAGTCCATACTCAAGCATTAGTTCAAAGTAATTTCCCCTTAATTTCTGGAAGTCTCAGACAAATCATCTTGAATGAGATCTTAGAAGGAATCTCTTTAACCTCTTGTAAGCTCGCTTATACTGCCCAAGAGTTTAGTAGTTGAAAGAGGTTGCCCGTAAAAATTCAAAGTTCTAAGAAAGCCCATTACTTCCTCTGAATTCTTCTATTTTAGTAAGAGAAAGCCCTCTCAGAAATTTTCATCGCCATCAGAGGTGGAAAAGAAAATGAACTGAATTTCTATTGCTCATGGCAAAATTTTACGAAGTATAGAATTTCCTCACAATTTCTCCTTTTTAAGAAATGTCTCTTAGAAGTAACAGACTGCTTGTACGGATGCACTGAAAGGTGTGCCAAGTGCGACTACATCGGCGCTTGAGTATAATGCTAAATAAGCGAGGGTTCCCACATAATGAACAATAAGGGTAAAGAAGCTAGTCTAAAACACTAAATTAAGAATAAAAGTTGGAAAATTAACATTCTCAATAGTAAATTTCTTGAGTTGGTAGATATTATGATAAACGAATAATATATAGTTTATTTCTTCAAAAAACAATGTGAATAAGAGAAAAAACATAATAAATCAATAATTTAAGCATTAAATTGTGGTACTCAAATTAGACTCATCATAAAAATAGCATGGTATCATCCATTATAAGAATTTAATGGATGTGTAGTGGTAAATTAAAATAATAGAGAAAATATCTACACAGATTATAATTGATGAGATAACTTTCAAATATTGCATGCATTTATGCTCCTTAAATTGAAATAAATATTTGCAATTAACTAAGTCTTAAGGTAATGGAGCTTAAAGTTATTTAGAATGCCCTAACTAGTAGTCTTAAGGCCTAATCCCTTAAATAAAGTGTCTGCAGGCATATGTACTCATCCTTTAGATCACAAGATTTAGTATTGTTTTAAGAGCAGTCAAATTATTTAGATATTAGATTATTCTGATTTAATTAGAATCAACTAGAACCTATTAGGTCCACTAGGAATCAAACAATTTTGTTAGACACAATTCAGGTAAGACCATTTAAATTGACTATGAATCATGTGCTTTAGGCATAGAAAGGTCTAATTTATTTGATCAAATGTTTAATATATCAAATTTTTTAAGTTATATTCAACCTAAATTCACATTTTTATAGAATTTTTATAATTCAACTTGAGGTGATTCATCTAGAAACATTTAGATCTCACCATAATTAGGTGCATTATATTCTCTTCGTGTTGTTGCTCATGTTGTTTGTCCGTGAACATATGCTTTTTAATGATCCCAATTTATGTGTGTTCCTGTTTATATACAATTTAATATTTAACTATCATGCATATTGTATTAACCATTTCATGTTTGCATGCAGATAGTAGCTGAGGGATAGCAGATTCAGAAATCATGATGCTAATATAGGGGAACTAAGAGATGTAAAGAGACTTATGATGCCAAAAGTTTGTGAGCTCGTGAATGAAAACATTGAATATAGCAATTGGTACTAAGAATGGCAGGGATTACGAGATACTTATTTTGTACTAAGAGTATGAGCATAATAATATGAATGCACAAAATCATGTATTAAATGTAAACAGTGTGAATATTTTTCTTTCTTTTCTTTGTTTTTGAATTCGAGTGAAAGTAGTAACATTAAATAGTAATTGATTGTCTATTATCTTCATCAGAGTGAGGCTTTAAATAATGACCAAAGTTCGCACTAGTATTTGTTTTAACACTCCATTAATAAATTTCGGATGATCAATCTTTCAGGTTCTCTCCATAATTCATCCTCACATTTAATTCATTGATTCATTAACTAATGGATATTAATTAATTATTTAATATTAATATTTACAATTAATCAATTATATTCTAATTAAATTTTTAGTAATTAATAAATTAGTATTTAACATTATTTTATTATTATTATAAATAAATCAATGATTAATTAATGTTATAATTATCTAATGATTTCATTATTAATATTAACTAATTAATAGTTTAGTTAATTTGATTCTTTAATTAATATTTTACTTAAAATTATTAATAATAATTAAAATCATTAATAAATTATTAATTTAGTATGATTAAGTTAATTATTTTAATATTTTATTAATTTATTAATTTTATGATCAATATTCTCTACGAAATTTCAGTAGAACTGCATATTTTAGATTTTACCCATAATTTTTAGAAAAATTCAGCAACTTAACAGCTTGAAAGAATGTAAAAAATATTGCTCCTTGAACCTAATAAGATCAACAAATAGATTTTGTAGAGTATATGGTGGGCTCTAAGGGACAACTAAATGTGGGGTCTTCTCATGTTATTTTTACATGTAAGAATTTATATGTATTTTAACCTAAATTTCTAACATTGTACTCCTATTTTTTACCTGTTGTAGCTTTACTCTCTTTTCTTCTTTTTCTTAGCTCAATCACATACTGTCGAATTGCTCCCTGCCTAATATTGTCAGCTTTGTAAGGGAGGTTCATCTGGCATTTATGAGTGGGGGATGGGATACGATTCACTAGACGGTTGCCACGCGGTTGTCGAGCCGTTGCGAATGAGCTTTAGTGATTGTGTAGTTGCAAAAGCAGTTGTAGGAGTGATTGAGAATAGATGCTAATCCATTTTCGAATAATTGATGAGGTTTCATCGAGAAGATTTTGGGCGGCGAGCTCAATCTGCAAGAAGCTAATTAGGATGGTTTTGAGCTTTTTTTAGCAGCGGCTCGACGCTCTTTTGCATGCATTCGGGTCTTTGAGAACAACAAATGAAGACCTTCCACACAAGCAGAAGAAATAGGAGGCACTGGTGGTGGAGGAGTAGCGCAGTTGGGTATCTTTTCTGGGCATAAAAGTGGAGCCAATGTTAGAACACTGGAATGCTGGCAAAAGTGAGGAGGGTGGCTCTACAATGTGTTCAAGCGACGTAGTAAAAGGTGAAGGTGTTGACTACAATCTCCAGGTGATGTTCCCATCTTTGTTCATCATTCTTCCCTTTTTGTTGTATTATAAATAATGCTATGTTCGAAATGTGGGTCTTCTACCAATTGAAATTTCATTTATAGTTCTTCTAATCGACAAATACTAATTCTCATGCTCAACATATTCCAATGGTAATAGCAAACTTCAAATTATATAGAGCTGTTTTAAACCCAATTTATATCATGTTAATTCATTTGTTTAACTCAATTTACAAAGGCAATTATAATTTGGCCATCAAGTTGACCTTGCTACATACAAGTATGGTAATCCTATTGCATTGAATAGGATACATTATCCTTAGCTTGGATTACACTCACCAAATATAGGAATTAATTCTAGAAACAAGTATATTCATTCAAATTTAAGTAATAAAAAATATCAAAATAAAAACATAAATAAAAGTTGGTTTTAATTAAATTGATGGATGTACAAGACACAAAGAGCATCTTAAGTAACAAAATTTTCACTATAGAAAATCATAAGATTTATAAATAAAAAAGAGAACAAGTGAGCATGATAGGAGGACCATTATGTATTGGTTTAAATGTAACAACACTCAATCAGAGTGTTTTTCTAGCAAAATATTTTTGTTCTCAGGTTCTCTAGTCCCATAAAAGTAGAGCCCAGGGACCATATCAATGTTTTGAGAAAGCACTCCTATTTTTGTTGAGCCAACCCAATAAATGTCAAGAAACAGAGTTTGTAACAGCCCAAATTTTTAAGCACCAAGGTATTGTCCGTTTTGGCTTGAAAGGCATCACGGTTTTGCCCTCATAAAATAACTTCCCAGCAGATCACCCATCCTGGGAGTGCTCCCATATGAGCACGCTTAACTTTGGAGTTCTTGTCAAGAACTCCACCATTATCTGAAAATGTGCCTCGATGTTTAAAAGTTTCACTTATTACTACTTAAGTTGGTCTTTACAATCTCCCCAACTTAAGTAACTGACGTCCTCGTCAGTATCAACACACAGATCCAAGAACCATCCATTAGGTTGATAGTACTAAAGGTGACCCCTACAAGCTCAAGAGGTACCCACAACCATGTAGCACCTTAACCATCATGGGTTCAAGAGACTGCTCACATGAAGTGGTACTTTGCCCAATATGGCACTTAGCTCCTATCAGACACCCTATGGCCTGCTCTGATACCATTTGTAACAGCTCAAAATCTTAAGCACCAAGGTATTGTCTGTTTTGGCTTGAAAGGCCTCACTGTTTTGCCCTCAGAGGATAACTTCCCAGCAGGTCATCCATCCTGGGAGTGCTCCCATATGAGCACACTTAACTTTGAAGTTCTTATCAAGAACTCCACCGTTATCTGAAAAGGCGTCTCGATCTACTTAAGTGGGTCTTTACACAGAGTTGGATGTCGAAAACATGGACGTCACATTTTCAATATTTTTAATCAATTAAACTAATGACTTTTCAGAACAAAAAAAAGTCGCTATCCATCTAATAATTATTTTATGAATGAAATGCAACATAAAACATGTAAGGGCAAACTAAACATATACGCCTCCCTAGAGGGAATCCAAGAACAACTTGATCTTTCACCATAAGCCCTAAATCTGAAAAATATTGGTGATGCGGGTGAGTTATATTATAACTTTGTGGGTATGTTTTTATTATAAATCACAGTAATTATAAAGGAGAGAAGCAATAAACATGCTAATTCTTATATTATTATAAGTCCTTTAGCTTTATAATTTCTATATAAATCTAATGCAATAGATATTTAACATTCAAATATTAACATTCTTTCATAATTTTTTTACGTTACCAAATACATATATTACCATGAGATCTTTTAGCTTTTAATAATATTTAAATTTTCTCAATTGATTCTTTTTTTATAATATTAATTACAGCTTACAATATTATGCAATAATCTAAAGTGCTCACCATTAAAAACCTTTACCATTTTAATACCACCGACATTATCATTTACATTATCATTAATACGGCTTCTCAGTTCGCATCATAGGATAGTTTGCTCCATAAGCTATTACACATATATACACATCATATTAAGAACATAGTTGATATTATTCCTTAAATAATATACTTAACTTTTATAATTTTAATTTATACATCTTATAAGATATTACTTTACCCAATTTATATTATTCCTTAACAATAGCTATAATATATTTTAATATTTGTTCCAATGATATGAAGTTATCATTATTTATCAATATAAGAGAGTTTCTATAAAATGATTGATATATATACACTTTTTATTTATTCATTTTCTTAATTGTTATTGTATATTTATTGTAAGATAATTTACATAAAAAAAGAATAATATTCTAAAATAAAATTGAAGACTACCTACATGTATGTTGTCTGACTGTCTGAGGTAGACTAGATCTTGCAAGTATTTGTATCTCAATTGATGCGACCTTAGGTGGTAGATTATATAAGAAGCGATGTAGGGTGCTCGACATCAATTAGAACCTATTTGGAGAGTATATGATTATGGTTTAGCAAAAACAATTCTAATTTGGCTAATAAAAAATTGATATTAACAAAGCTAATATTTGAGAGGCGAGGAGTGGTCATCGGCAAGCTTCTGGCTCATTGGTCGAGGCTGTGTGTATCATAGGAGAGCAAAATCGGAGGCTAAAATATTTTCGATTGAAAAGGGTGATAGATCTTTAATAATACAAATTTTTAGGTTAACAAGATTTCAATCCCCGTCGTTCGCTCAATCGACTAGGGTTTTTTGTGCATCTAAGTTGGCTACGCTACTGCCTCTGCGCATGAAAGGGGTGGGTTGACTTGCTATAAAAAGGGCAAGTAATTAGGAATGATAGGATTTATTCCAAAATTCGCCAAAAATTCATTTTATATCTAATTTGGACAAAACTTGCCCAAAATATTTTCTAATTTATAGTTAAATTTAAGGTTTGGATATCTAACTTCTTATTTACAAAATTGGCCCATTAAGAACAAAATTTTCAATTTTAGAGGTTGATCATTGTTGTACAAACTTTATGGAAACATTTGAAATTAAAATTTGAGCAACTTTTAAGGGTTTTTAAAATTTGTGCAAGCAAAATTAATATTTGCTTAACACCTAGTCATTTTTATTCAACAAAGTAATACTTGTTTCATCACTGGATGGTCAAAAAACAAAAATTTTGTATGTCAAAATCCCAATGATCGGCAACTCTAATTGCAATACCCTTGAAGGCAACTATTTGAGTTCAAACAAATTTTAAGAGCCTTGGTTATTTCGGTGAGTCTTCTCTCTCATAATTCAAGTTTCTCTCATTGTTAAAATACTCCAATTTATTAGCTTATTTGCATCCAGTTGCAGCTTTATAAATTTGTGCAATAGAAATATATTATTGCTGATCTGACACAGTAGAGTTTCCTTCATTGTTTAGCTTCAATTGTTGGTACATTAATAATAACTATTCATATCTTCCATCTCAACTCAGAGTTGTTAATTCATTTGAATTTAATGATTCATCGGTAACTCAATTTTATTTAAAGTAGGTCCAAGCACAAGAAACAATGATATCAAAACGATGGCCTTGGACCAAAAAGAATCTTTTAGTGGCCCTTATTATAATAGAGAGAATTCAATATTAAAATTTCCTTCTTTATTATAATAGAGAGAATTCAATACCTTGGCTTCCCTTTTAGTGGCCTTATCCTCAAATGGTTAAGGTGAAATCCTTCCAAAGGGCTGGGATGGAATGCTTTCGCAAATGTATCTAAAATTGGAGAATAAACTTTCACTGTCATCAGCATTGACATTCCTAGAGTTTTTAACCTCCAAAGCTTTTCCCCTAATTTCTTCATTTTTTCTTGAAGAAATTCTGTCAATTACCACTCCCTCTTCATCCTCTACAAAATCAAGATCATCCTCAACCCCAGAGAAGTCACCCGAATCACAAGGCTATTTACAACGACTGCTTCCATACCATTCTTTTGAATTCTAGCTTTCCCTCTTTAGTGGGTTCTACTTCATCATTCCTGTTATAGAGCGAGTCAATTCCATTACTAGAAAATTCTCTGATGTGGATAGAATGCTTGGGAACAAAATAATCCACTCAAAATTGTCACGCATCCACATGAAGTCAAAGACAACAACATTAGAAATGTCATTATCATCAAGAATGCTATCATCAAATTCAAAAATATGAATGATTTCTTGGTTCTATTGAAAGCTTGTACTTGTAACATGAGATTTACAATGAGGACAAACATAAAGGAAAATGAAGAAACTTGATTCCTAGTACAGAACAAAGAGCACTCTACATTTGGAAGGGAAGATGCTATATATTTTTTGTACAAATTAATCCCATCATCACATGTTGCAATGTGGTAAATTTAATAATTGCATTGCACTAAGTTTAGATCTTTGAAGAATTAGTTGTTTTTCCTATTTGTTGTGTAAATCCATTGACTAAAAAGCTTGACAACTTTATAACTTGGCACCTAAAGCCCAACATACATATAGCCTTAACTTACATCAGTGTAGACTTCAAGTTCTCGGCCTATCTATATGATCTATATGAATAATTACCCAACCAAGTATCATGTTTTCTTAGAAAATGCAAAACTCAATAACAAAATAACAACCATTTATCGGCCAATACCAAGAAGTTTCATCAATATTCAAGATTTATTATGATATGACTCCTATATTTTGAAAAAGCTTCTGAATTTTCTCACAATGTCAAAGCCTTCTAGCAATTTCTATAAAGTTCTCATGTTTCACAGAGCAAAATATTATATCTCCATCATACTTATCACAGCCAAAGTAAACATAAGCCACAAAGTCAAACCACTATATATTCTAGGTTCTTTTACTAAATTCTATATCCGTAACTCATCCTGTATATATTTCGTAGCACCTCACTTTTTTCAAGGCAAAGTAATAGATTAGCTAAATTTGCCAAAAATTAATCATAGTCACTTAATTCAGCAGTGCAAAACATTAAAGCTACACAGCCATCTCATTTTCCAAGGGGTTCATCGAATATCTTGAAATGAATGTCATGAAGGGTGCCCTTTTTAAAGTTAGGTTTATAGCATGCGTTTACACTAATGTCAACTAGACGATAAGGTTGTTTTCAAGGTTTGGGGTATCCACAGAAACAAAATAAAGTATATTATAATAATATTAAGCATGCAATAAGTTCTGATAAGGTTTGTCAAGTGGTAAGGTGTTACTCCATAAATTGGGACTTTGTGGTAGGTTGAAAAGAACTAAAATAAATCGAGGCATCTCCTAGAAGTTGAGGCATCCACCAAAGCCAAAGTCATGCTTCTTTTTAAATCCTACAATTGCATAACTACTGCTTTGGATTCTATCACTTGGCATAATCAAAGCAGGCCATGCAACCTATGGGAGCAAAACTTACCAATGCTCAAGAGTTGAAGTATGACAACAATTTCAAGGGTTAATGGCCGGGATGATAGAAAACTAACAAAAGTTTGACAATATTTGGTCACATTCTAATATAACAGTTTTAGTTGCAGAACATTACTCAGACGGTGGACACCATAGAAGTTAGTTGCAGTATCTGGCATGGTAAAAACATACACATGGGTTATGGAGATTTGTAACATGGCAGGAGATGGAAATTAATTACCAAAAAACGTTTTACAGTACAATAATCCTGAGTTTACTGAAAATAACCTATTGCAACAAAAAACAATGCACCAGTCCAAAAAGCAGTATATCAATAACAAGACATGTTGCAAGATACAAAGTAAGAACTGACCTTAAGTTTTTTGTCATAGCTTCCTGTGCAGAAGGCACTACCATCCGAAGACAAACCTAAGCAACTTATAGTACCCTCGTGTGAGTTTTGCAGAGAACCCAAGTTAAGAACAACCTAAGCCAATAGAGAAAATTGATTAGATAGAGGTTCAGCCTTTTGTTCAAAAATTAACTTTTTTTTCACAAAGCTATGCCAACGGCTTTGTTTTAGATGAATTTATCTGTGAAAGAAAAAAAAATCATGCAGAAAGTTTGAGCATGTAAGAAACAAGCTAATGGACCAGGAATCTTGGGATATGGTCAACGTATAAAGCAGTGTGAATAAAAGTAAGTCAGAAGAAACTCAAAGTCAAGAACAATATCTCACACCCCTATCCTTCTCTTATTCTCTTGTGCAGCACTCATCCACACATTCATACGACATCATTAATAGCAATATGAGAATCATTACAAATTCTTGAAAGAGAGATTCATCTAAATAGTAGAAATATTTTAAAATAAACGGTGAATGTAATCAAAACATAGTTTAGTTTCTTTTGATTTTTATAACAATTTTTTGCCTTATTATTTAATTCATGATCAAATCTCAAAGGCACTTAAATTTATGACTTTTTGTAATAAATAATAAAAATTAAAATTCTATTATCTTTAAAAATTTTAACTTACAGACTTTACAAGATCTTGATTATTGATTGTCTTGAAGGTTATAAGAAGATAAATTTACTTGATTAGATAATGTTATTAGCATTAAAACATATTGTAAGAATCCAAAAATCTTAATTCTACTCTTAGGAGTTTTTTGGCACGAGGAAAATAGAGAAATCTGAGGATAAAGTAATCTAATTACAGTAATCAGGTTACAGTATAAACAAATTATAGTATAATGAGATTACTTCATAGTTGTTTGGTTATTTTCATGAAATTTAAGATTTTTCTGTATTGAAATGAAATAGTCTAAAAGTGTGGTGTTTCAAGTAATATTTTGGGGTAAGATTACACCCAAAAAAATTTCATTTTTTTTTGTTCATTTGAAATGAACGAAATCGATCGTTCGTTCGAAATCGATTTCGTTTTAATCGTTCGTTTGATCAAATTGATCGGACAAATCGTTCCACCGGAACCGTTCATCAGAGAAGATAGAGAACTGTTAGGCTGAATTGTTCTCGTTCGACTGCTCCCCCTTGATCGACTACTCCACTTGCTTTGCGCTCCGCGTTCGCTCGGCTTTGGCTAAAATCCCGCTTGGATATTCGCCCCGCCCTGCGTAATTCCGAAATATGCCCGAATTGGGAGTATTTGGTTTACTCGAATCCTATATATATTAACGCACAATTGAATTACAGTGTAAAAATTTTTCACCCATTTTACTTCAAACCAAACGCAAGTAATCTCAATTTAACCATAAAAATTTTATTTTACACTAATTTTACTTCAATCCAAATAGCCCCTTAGAAAAACTAAAATCTCTAGTAAAGTTAGCATAGATTTGTTAAGTGGCCAAGAAATCCCCACCTAATGGCAAAATGGCACTCTATTAAATACTTAATATTGAGCAATTATGCTTATTGAAAGCCATTAAGCATAGTTCAGGATAATAGTGCATATTCTAAAAGAGCCTAAAATCTAACCTTTTGCAGAAATTATTGAAACTCAATGTAAGAAAATTTGATAATTTAAAATGAATAAAAATTCATAAAAATTGGAATAAATTATTTTGATATGATATGATACTTGTGTGGCAGGTTGGCTTATGCCTGCAAGAAGCTGATTTCTTTAATTATATACAGAACAGAGTGTTGCTAATGCTGCCAAACTAAGGTTGACTCTAACCCATAAGAAAAAGTTATGCGGTCAAAAGGCTTCGTGGGACAAAAATTTTGCAGCTTAAGAGTTTCTCTTAATATCTAAAACCACCCATAGGAATTATGGTATTATTTGTTGTGTTTGGGAACCTTCTGTAAGATCAAACGTTTGGTCATTTTTGTTTGTATGAATTGAATGAAACTCTTTATAAGATTAGATTGAATTTAACATATGTGAAATAGAATAAAAATAGCTCTTGGATTATTATATCTACAAACTTTTCTAAAATTATTATATCTACAAATGATCTATTTTTTTGGTCAAGGTGCAAGAAATTTTCGTGATGTAACTAAGACTATTATATCAATTGATGTAACCTTTTAATAAAAATACTCACAATTTCAACTTCATGGTGAATGTCATTAATGTAGAAATTTTTAATAGCCTTGCTCTCATTGTATAACCCCCTTAGATCTTGATACCTTGATTTCACTATTCTATTAGAGCAAAATGGATTATTGATTGATCATCTCTACACACTTGAAGTTGGGCAAGAGGCAATTATCAAAGCCATCAATCCCCTACACTAACTAAAGATGGCATTAGATTTAAGAAATGCAAACCTCATCCTGGCCATGATCACTAGGAAACAACTTGAAAACCTCCTCTATAGGTTTATTCCAAAAGAAAGATGATACACTTGCAGCATGAACAAGTATCAAATTCAAGCAAAAAACTTCACAAACCAAAGGCGTGGCACGGTTGTACCAAAGATCATGAAATAGCTATTGCAATAAGAAAAGAAAAAAGAACTTGTACCCAACAATCTACTGATTTTCATTTAATAAAAATATATGAGAAAATTATTAAAAAAGCTCCCTTGACCCTTGTAAAATGTTCAAAATAGCCCTTGACTTTTATAAAATTTTTTTTGGTCCCTTGACATTTATTTGAGTGGTTTCTTTGGTCCCTGTCATTAATAGCCTGTAACCACCCGTTCATTCCATTAAAAAGTTCAAGGGTATTTGCATATTTCTGAATGGATAACCGAAGCACTACTTCGTCTATAGCTTGTGATTTATTCCCGGTTGTGATTTCGTCTACAACAATTTCGTAACATCTTGCCCTCGTCGACGCTCGGCGAACAGTTCTTCCTCAATATCTCATCTCTCTGCATCGACGTGAGAGGCATCCAAACCAAAAGCATGTTTTGTTGATGTAGAGAGATGAAACGCAGAGAGACGAGACGATTTCGGATGAGCATCTATCACGTCGACGCAGATAGACGAGATATTGAGGAAGAACTTTTCATCGAGCATCGATGAGGATGAGATGTTACGAATTCGTTGTAGACGAAATCGCAACCAGGAAGAAATCACAAGATGTAGACAAAAAAGCGTTTCGATATTTCATTCAGAAAGGCGCAAATACACTTTATTTTTTAACGAAATGAACGGGTGGTTGCAGTTATTAATGACATTGTCAAGACCCGGTGCCGGGTCAGCGAGAGCTAATCCAACACCGATTCTTGGGTAACAAAATCCTCTAGCCACAGAATCATATTGAGTGATTTAAAAGACAAATATATAGACATCAAACATAACTCATCTATTCATTAATTCACAAGTCTTGATTACAATGATCAAAATAAAACAAAAGTTGCAAACTTTAAAAAGAGTAAAAAAGAAAGCGAAAAATCAACAGCAAGTAGCATCAGCACTACTTGATTCTTAGCACCTTCCTCTAGGACGAACTCTTGATCTGGGCACATTTTAAAAGTGCAGGTATTTGAATACCAGTTAGTTGTGAAACTAAGTACTGATAGATGTCATCTTTACAATATTAAATAATAAGCAAAATAATAAATAATTTGACAGGAAATAAAAAGTTGTACGAATTTATCACTGCAAACTTGTTTCAATTGCACTTAAAACTTTAGCATAAAAATAATTACAGTTACAAAAATAATTATATAATTTTAACGTTTGTTATCTAGCGCAAAACATGATTTGTTGGATAAAAATTGAGGACAAGGGGGTTCATCTTTTGTGTTACATATCCCAACTTTTCTTTATACATGCCCCCTCAAGACTTTTATCAGTATAGGCTCCTTATGACTCCTGATGCCAGACAGTCTCGTCCTAGCAATTGTCTAATCAGACTAAAAATATATCAACATGGAACCCTTGCTACTCAGTTATCCAAATTATCATATATCATTTTGTGACTTTTAAAAGCATTTTTATCAGTTTGTGCGATATTGAGCAAAAAAACATATTTAAAAAAGAGTAATAAAAGACATCTAATATACTGTTCTTTTAAGTTCTAAAGTTCAACAATTTGATTGAATCTGCATTTAGATTTTAAATATTTTAAATTAGTCTTATAGCCAACATGATATTTTTAGGGATTTTTACTTTTTTCTTTTCTATTCTGTCTTTCGTTGATTCTTTCTCTTGATAAAAGACAGCAGTTTTAAGTTACTGATGGTAGCATTTATATTTGATATAATATTATTATTATCATCGAATAATAATAATAATAATATATGAATGAAAGAAAAATAGGATGAAAATGACTGTAAAATTATGCGGAATGAAATAATAATTATAGTAAGTAAAAATGAAAATGCCTGAATTAAAATTTGACAGAATAAAAATAATAATCATTTAATAATATTTGTATTGTTCTCATTATTAATTAATGAGAACAATAATAATGTTAATGGCTAATATTTTTCATATAAAGGAATATTAAGTATATGTAATAATAAGAAAAATAAATATAAATAGCAAAATTTCTTCTCATTTCTTTCCCTTTTTCCTCTCCTCTAACCTAGGGTTAGGGCTGCTGGGAGCCAGACGTGGCTGAAGGGAGTGGCCGGAGGGGTGGCCGAAGTGGGGTGGTCGGACGGCTGTTGGGGAGTGAAAAGAATTTATAAGGAATTTTTTAAATAATTACTTAAAGTTAAATTTTTCGCATTTTTCCGCCTTTTGGCATCCAAAAATAACAAAACTTAACACCGATGTGTGTTATGATGCAATAAACACTCTCGCACCAAAAAATTTTGATTCGCACAAATATTTTATTTTTAATTAATTTCTGAAGTTTGAAAGTTCAAAAATTATCTGAGATCAAACCGGCGCTCCAAAATCAATGAAACTTTGAGCAATTTTTAAATAATATACTTAATATAATGACATGAAAATCGATGAATTCTGACATATATTTAATTTTCTCAATTTATTGAATTTAAATAATTCAAAAAAACTAAAGCTAGAGTTTCTGTTATCTGAATTCTTCCAAACTAAAGTACTTTGATCTAAAAATTATTTCTATCTAAAGGTATTTTGGTTTGCCCTAATTTGAAGTTTCTGGGATCCTGATTTCTGAGGCGGGATCTGACCTAATTTTGTGAAATAACGACATTGGGTTGTTACAGGCATGAACCAAAAAAACCACTTAAATAAAAGTCAAGTGACCACGAAAAAGTATTTGCAAGAATCAAAAATTATTTTGAACATTTTGCAAGGGTCAAGAGATTATTTTGATAATTTTCTCGAAAATACATCTTGAAAATATAAGAATTTTGTTACAAATTTACATTCTTATTCCATACCAAATTCAACGTGAAAGGATTATATAATGAGAATTGGAAAATACCAGGAAATTAAAATGGAAGCGATGGAAACAAAAAAACTTAAGAACTTGTTAAATTATCCAAAGAAATTTATTATGAGAAGTTTTCACCATTAAACACAATGTAGATAGCACAAAAGATGAAAGGCAAAATTTATGCCAAAAAATACACAAACCGTAAGGTATTTATTAACTTAAAACCTATGCATCAGTGGCAAAATTTATATAGTAAGAATCTTGACTAGAAATTACAAAAATTTGATGTTAAAAATGCATTTTTTATGAACATTTAAGAGTATACATGAAAGTTTAAGTCAATCCAAGAATGGATAGTAAAAAAAAAAGGCCCTCCAAAAACGCATTATATAGGTTTTAAAATACCTTAAGAATTTGGATTGGAAGCTTTATGGAGGCAATGCTAATGAGGTGATGTAAACAAAGCCTAGAGTGTTAAAACCTATCTATACATCACTCAATAAAGGAAAAGTTACTACTTGCACACATTGATGGCATAATTATCACACCATAGGATGAAGAAGAGGTATAAACCAAGTAAATGCTTAGTTGAAAAGTTTGAATAAAAAAATGGAGAAGCTAAAGTAATATCTTAGAATTTAATTAATCATTCCAGGAATGGTGTCTTTGTATCATAGCACAAGTATTAAATTGCTCTCCTTGGCAAGACAAGTCTGTTAACTAGCAAGTAGCAAGGATGTTGATACTTTAATTGAACCCAGATGCAAACTTGGAAAGATGACGTGATAGACAAAGATGTATATCATGGGAATACCTATATATCTCCCTCACAATGACCGATATTGCATATGCAGTAATTGTATGCAATTTATACATAATTCATAAAAACATCTAGAGTCAATAATTTACAGAATCCGCCAATGTTTGAAAGGTAATTATTGTTTCTAAACTTAAAATGTGATAATTTTAAAGTTAATAATATGCATTCTAGAATTTCATAAAACGAATGTCTTGAATGATAGAATGACTAATGAGCAAAGAAATGAAAAATTAAGAGCTTAGCCTTGTAATTTACTACAGGAATCAATCAAATACAGAAAACAAATGTTTGGGCACATGTACAGAACCTAGGTGAGCTATTTATATCTCAAGCATTACGTGATAATGGTGATAAGCAGCAGAAATCAAGCATCTAGGTTCCTGTTAATGGTTTTAAACTGTTGGTTAAACTGTTTAAATGTTTTGGTAGGCTATTTAAAGTGAGGTGACAGTAAATTTCTGAAGGGTTAGGTTAAATAGAAAAGAAGTTAAGAGAAGATTTCTGTGAGAAAGAAGCTTATGAGGACCATACAATTAAATACAATAAGCAAGTTAGGAATCTCTAGTTTAAGGGGTACTAAAATTATTAAATAATATTATTGTTAAAAAAATATTTGTTTCCAATCTCCATCAAGGAACCTCATGGCAGCTGAGCAACTATGCGATCATTCCGCATTCGTTGAAGATTCATGGGCTAAATTCTTCCTTTTTTTGAAAAATCCCACAATCTCATGCGATTAAAAGTTTACTTTGTCTTAAGACATGGCTTTCCTTGTTAAGGAGACCGTGTTTACGGTTACCAAGGATTATTTCTAATAAATTTTGAGTTATTTTTTTTCTTTAATCAGTATTTTGTTTTCTTTACTCTGATCTGTTAAATCACATAACTATGTACTAGTTATATGAAAAAATAATTAATCGTACCAGCAAGAGATTATAAGCCTAATTTCTTTCTTCTCAGTTTTAACCATTACATTTACAGCTCAACTGTGCCTGAACCTAGAATATTTATTTTTTATAATATGTCGTAACTACAGCATTTCCTTAATCGAAGTGCAGAACATACCTCAGCCATTAGCGTATCCCAAACAAAACAATCGCCATTAGAGTATCCAGCAAAGAGTAGTCTTCCTGATATTGAGAAAGTAAGCGCCTTGACAGAAGGGACGTCATCATTTTCACCGTGTTGCTGACTATAAATTTGAAGTTGATGCCCTGTCCGCATGTCAAACAGCCTACATGAGCCATCATCAGAGCCAGTGCCAAACCGTTGCCCATCTGGGAAAAACTTGACTGTATTAACATCCCCAGTATGACCATAGTATGTTCGCACTGCCCGGCTAGCAATTCTGGTATCCCACAGTCTAGCAGTTTCATCACAAGAACCAGAAACAAACATATTTGAATTGGAAGTGTTGACTGAGACACTGGCAAAAACAAAAGATGAAAAAAAAAACAGTAAGCAGTTGTATGAATATACAGAATTCTGAAAGGGAATCACAAGAAAAGCAACAGAAATTACTTTTCTAAAAAAGAATTAATAAATTATCAAAAACTAAAATCAAAGATTGCATACAAAATGCATTTTCTGAAAAAAATGCTCAATTAAAATATAAAATATGTGCTAGTGCCATATAACCAAATACACGAATAACATTTGAAAAACGTCAATCTGGTTTTCACAAAAATGCCAATCTTAACAGGGCCACACTATTATATATAGTATTGAATGCAAGAGGCCTGCTGATGATGGTTATTCTACCATAAGCCCAATAATTCTATCATGCAGCATATCAAAAATTAAAACACGGCATTATTCAGTATATCAAAATAGACAGCACGGCCAAATTTATAAAGTCAAAACAAACTTCAAGCTGTACATGAAAATAAACTATGCAATTAAGAAACAAAAATGGCTAAATACAATGATAAGGGTGTAACAAACAAAACTTGGGGAATACAAACAATTTGAATGTAACAACCCTAATGAAGTTTTAAATGTGATTACTCCTTCTATTGGTTGATTCTAGCTTGTTTAGGCTAAGTTTGAGTGAGTTTCAATGATTGCACCTACAAAAAGTTGCGTTGTAATGCAGCACAAAAAGGGAATTTTTTGGCAACACCATGTGGACACAATCAAAGATAGCAGGGGCTTATCTCAAGTTGAAGAGGATATATAAATGAATAGTTCCATATAAGAAAATATCTATAACTGCAAAGTGAGGAGAACTATGGTTGACTGAGTTCAAAGATTAAAGTCATTTGTCGAAAGTAATTATCATTAAAATCTTAAAGAGGATTCAAGAACGAAATTCTTTCCATATTTGGGCATCTAGGCATGAATGGTTTTCAAGCATAAAATATCATATTTGTTTTCATATTTAATTATGTATCACAGAATAAAAATAAACTCCGTCATCATTGCCAAGTCTAAAGTGCCGTATGAGAAAGAAAAATATCATATTATGAAACCTACATCATGTGTAAAACTTTGTCCAATCAATGTCATAAAAGTTTAAAAAAACTGTACAATAATTAAGGTGTCTCTGGAAGCAGCGTGCTACATTACCTAAATATGGTGAATAGGGTACAATGGCCCTCGACTAATAAGTGAATAAGGTACAATGGTGCTTGACGCTCAATTATGGTGCTAAATGAGGGTTCCAACATTATGAATGAATGCAAGTATATAAGCTAATCCAACACACTAAATTAAAAATAAGAAAATTGAATATTATCACTCTTACTATCAAGCTTTTTGATATTTTATTTTATTTATATATATGTTTTCTTCAGGAAATAGATGGAATTGAAAGCAAAGGAAATTGATAGTACATGTTTTAAACTCTTGTACTTGGTAGGATTCATCAAAGAAATAGCATGAGTATAATTTTGCATAATAACTTAAAGAATGATATAGTGAAAATTAGGAAGATTTAATTGATGGGGCAATTTTCATTGTTACGAGAGTTGATGCCACTCAAAAGATTTAATGCAAGTATAAGAAAACTTTTTAACATATTTTAGAGTTGATTTAAGAAATGCCCAAGAAGAGATTATTTATAAAAAGAAATTTTAAATAAATATATTGGAATGCTGCAAAAGATTTTAATAATATTCATAGAAGTTTTGAAGAGATTAATGAAAATAGAAAAATAATTGTATAGTTTGTTGTATCTTGTGAATTTATGATTACTAAAATTAATTTTAAGAAAAAACTATCACTCAAGAACTTAAGAAAAGATTTCCTTTAAACAAGAGATCATTTAAAGTGCAATGATTATATAATTATTAAAGATGATTACTTGACAACTCAGCAACAAATATAGCTTTAAATTTAAAAATAAGTAAAATAATACTAAATCTAAGATATATTTGAAAACTAGATAGTAGAATTTTAAGAAATACTATATAAATATATTTGGGAATAATATTTAAGGTTTGGACACTAATTATAAGAGGAGTCAATCTTATGCAAAACTCAACTGCTAGATATATTCATTAAATAACTAAATATACAATTAATGAATCAAGTAAAAGAGCACTTAGTAAAGATGCTGAACAAGAAATTTTATAAGAAATGGTTTAATTATAAGAAAAGATCATGAGATAAAATATAAGTAAGCCAAATCAAATAAAAAGATACTAAATAATTAATTAATATAAAATTTATCAAATATGATATTAAAAAATTTATTTTAAGGAAAAAATATTAATTATAAATGAATGAATTATTTTACAAAGATATTTTATGAAAGTTGTGCCAATACTATTTAGCACAAGCAATTTTGTTGATGCAAAAATGATGTTAATTGTGCTTTTGTCCAACAAGTTAGTAACATTAGGGTTTATAATGCATTAAAAAAGATGAGAGAAAAGATGAAGGATTAAATGACCTCCCATTTTATGTGCAAAAATAAGTAGGAGATAATGGAATTTCTTGTCTTACTAAGTCATTCAATACAATTTTATCTATTTACAAAAATAAAGATAATGTACAAGACTACACTAATTATAAGGGAATCAAGTTAATAAGCATACTTTAAGAATTTGTGAGAATGTGCGTGAATATAAATTACAACATTATACTTGTTTTCGCAATAAAAATTAATTTTTATGCTCAGTTGATATACCTTGGAGACTACATTTACCAAGAGGCCTAATGTAATTTTACCAAGATCTCCAATTAATTTTTAGCGATTTTGAAAAATTTGTAGATAAAGTACCAAGAGAAGATCTTTGGAGAATATAAGAAAGAAAAAGAAATTGTGTCTTATGCTGATGTTACTAATGATATGTATATATGCAGATGACCACTACAATTTTTTAAATACAATTGGACTACATCAAAATTTTGCTCTATGTTTATATATCTTTGTACTAATTATGGATGTTTTATTGATTACATTCAAGAGGAAGTTTCTTACGCATGCAACTTGCAAATGACATTCTCCCAATAAATAATATTAGGGAAAGAATTAAGGAAAACCTAAAGTTGTAGAATACTACTTTAGAATCAAAATGATTTTGTTTGGTAGATCTAAAATAAAAAATAGTTTAGGTATAATCATAGTAAAGCCAGCAGATTAAGAAATAACCATCGAGAATCATGTGGTCAAGAAGGGTGAGAGAGAGGTACAATTAATCAAAATAATGATAAAATAGAGAGTGATATGATTAACAATATCCAAATTGGTTTGATGAAATGGAGGAACACTTCTAGAGTGTGGTGTGATGAAAAAAACTCACTCAAATATAAAGGAAATTTTCATTAAGCAAATAAGGTCACAAATTAGCACTAAGTTTTAGTGTTCAAGTGATTCAGCAATTAAACGAGTCATATTCTAACAGCTTAAATGATAATAATCCAAATATAAAGTCAAATAGAGATTGCTCTAGATGTTAATCAAAGAAAGCTAAAAGATAAAGTCGATGAGACTTGAAGAATCAAGAAATTCTTAATATTGCAGCTCATAAAGATTCTAAGAGATTGAAGACTTTAATTTTTATTTTTATGTTTAATGTATCTGTATTGTATTGTAATAAAGTATGTGCTAGACTTAGGCTTAGATTTATGGTGCTTACTAAAATTTAAGAGAATAAAGCATAAGAAAACTTTGCCATCTTAAGCCTAAACCCCTCTTTTTGTCAACACATCTAGACAAGTTTACAGACGCGTGCGTCCAAGAGTGTAAAATCACGCACCCAAGAACATTTTGCTTTTTGTGGCCTAATTCGTGGAAAGGCGGGCTGGCACATTAATGCTAGTTCGAGTTTATGATTAAATTAGGGCTTATATTCATTGATAAGCTCATCAATTTAGAATGTCAAAGTGATATGTCCTATCATTTAGATAAGATGGCTCAAAATTAGTATTATATATAGGATCTTTTAGATCTTTTAAAAATAAAACTGATTAACTAGGAATTATTCAATTGAAATCACATAAATCATCTAGAAATTAGTTATCCAACTTAAAATGAATTTGCTATGATCCTACTAAGAATCCACTTTTCCTACGGTAGCATATGATTCTATGGTTATTTAGATTAGCTAAGAGCTAGATCTCTATAGGATTACTTAGGCTTACTTGAAATCAAGTTATTTAACTTAGAATGATCTAATTAGGATTATTTGATCACCATTAAATTGATATGATTCAATTATGATCATTTATATCTTTCAGGAATCAAGTTAAAACTTAATAAAATTTGACTAAGACCATGTAGATTAACTAGAAATCAAGAAATCAAAACTTAAGATTTTATAGATCATCTAAGAATCAATTTATATAACTTAGTGAAGTCAATAAAAATTATTTAAATTTGCTAATAATTAGATATTATATTTAATAATTCAACTAAGATTTTTCAGATCTTCTAATGCACAAAGTTATTTAACTTAAGATGATCATTAATAATCACTTATATCTACTAGAAATAAAAATATACGCTTATCATGATTCATCTAGGGTTCTCTATTTCGCCATATTATTAAACCCAGTACTTTAAACTCTCGCTCTTTTTGATCACTTAGTCCTCAAAATTTATGTCACCGAGTAGGGCTTCTAATACCATTAAACTTACACTCCATATATTATGTTTTGGATCTACACTAACAAAACCTTTTGGATTATGTAGTCCTCCATAACTCAAGTAAAAATCAAAATTTCAAACATAAATTTTTCAATCTAGATCATTTAGATCTACTAAATATCAAATAATATAGGTTATTAGCTCATTTGCTTAATCTACTAGATTTTTATTTAATTTTATGTATTAATTTTGCTACATATTTTTACACACTTTCTTATTTCAAATTCAGCATTGTGCTAATAATAATATATTGCTTGCACACAAGTTGCAACCTGCAAGAGGAAACAGTAAGAGCTTTGCAAACTTGAGGAATGAAGTAAATGCTCAAAAAATCATGTAGTGGATAATGTCGCATCTAAGAGCATGAGCTGTTATTTGAATGGCATTTGTAGTATGCAAAAGTTTTATAATAACCAAATATGCAAACCCTCTTTCTATTTTTTTATGAAAGAACAATTAAATCAATTCACTTTTTGCAAATATTATGCCTTTAATGCTCAAATTTTAAGTTCAATATTTATTCTTACAGATTACCACTCTTAGCACTCTAATTTTAAATAAAAATGTCCTCTTAAAGGAAGCACACTAACAAAAGAATTTAAGTTAGCACTACTAAAATTTAGATGTTGATTTAATAAATATATATATTTTTTTACAATTATAAACAAATAATATTATATCAATAAGTTTACAAAATTGGTATCTGAATTGTGATGTTTACAATTCCCCATCTGTGAAAAGAAAGAGAGAGGTAGGAGAAAGATTTTTGGAAAGAAAAAAAAAGGACAAGAAAAATGAGCTAGCCACATGCTAAAGATGGGAGACGATATTAGTTAGTAAGTTGTTAAAGGAAAACAAGGATGGGACAATAAAAGTGAAATTCGTTGGCTTTTGAAAATAAAAATAAAGGAGAGGTGACCAGTTGGGAGGAGGAAGAGAAGAAAAATACATGATGGAAAGAGGATGGATGGTGATCCACATCCCCACCAAGATGGTTATCTATATACAATACACTAATGATCACAAACACTAAATAGAAAAATATTAAAAAACTTAATATTTTATTTCACATAATACAAAAAATATTACTAAAGATTATGGGTTTTATAAATCAATGACTTGACAAGAGAAAACTGAAGGGTAAAAGGGAAGAAAATTTATATGTATAAATAGCTTAAAATAGCCCAACTACGCACAATATTTTCATTAAGGAATTTCACAAATATTCTTAAAACTTTTTAAATAAATTTGACTTCCAAAACTGAAAGAACGACAAAAAATTTTAATGTGTCAAAATTAACTCTCCAAAATTTATATATTTAACTGATCCTAGCATACACTGAATTCTCTCAATGGCAATATTTTTGAGGGTATGGGCATCTATAGCAGTGGTGTTTGAGTTAGGAAGGATATTTCTGATGGTGGTTGGATATCTTTTATAGAGATGCATACAAGGGGATAGTGGGTGATGATGTCTTGAAGGAGATGGGTATATTGATATGAATCTTGCAAGTGAGAAATAATAATGGGTTGAAAATATAAATGATCTTTTGGAGAAAAGAAGAATAAATAATAGCTAATAGAAATAATTTGCCTGTCGTTGTTATAGAAAAAGGTAGAGGGGTGCTTGCTGCATGCTGTTAAGAAAAAAGAACAGAGAATTGATTTGTTGTGAGGAGACTAGAAGATGGAAGAGAGAAAAAAATAGAAAGAATGAGAAAGAAACACCTATGAGAGAATATGGATGATGATCCATGCCTCATCATAATGGACTGCTACACAAGCCCTACAGTTGATCCCAAAGCCCTAATAAAACGAACAGAGAGCTTGATATTTAATTCAAAATGGTATAAAAAAATCCTACTACAAGCTACAGATATATATAAATTTAACAACAAAAAGAATGCAAAAGTTAAGAAATTTAAAAAACAAAATATAAAGTGTGCTTTAGGTCTAAATGGCATAAAAAAATCAAACTAAATAACTTTTCCAATTAAAAAAAAATTCACTAAATTTTCTGAAAACATATAAATAAGCATGCTTCCAAAATTGGGAAAAAATAATGCTTCCAAAATTATACTGCATCACTGTCCAAAAATAAGTCTCCAAAAACTATAGATTTGATTAAACTTAGCATACAGTGAATCCTCTAAAAACTAGACAAAACTTGTTAGCACCAATTTAACAGAGATGGCACCGACAGGGTAAGCCCATAAGTAATACTTCCATATATAGCAAGTACTGATTTATCAATTCTCATAATATAATCTTGGTAGATGACATGTGAAAGAGGCTATTCACATAGCAAGAACCTTAATATTGTGTTGCATCAGTTCACATTATTGTAAAACATGAGGTTCATGAACCCATTCCTAGGTTGATATTTGATATAGAATCTTTTTAATACACAAGTGTTATTAAAATGTGTGAATTCCCTCGTTTTGAGGTAACCATAAAATACCTCCCACTGATGCAATCATAAAGAGTTTCACATAATTGGAGCACACTACCTAAACTAGCTTCATGATAACAAGATTTACAAAAACAGAGATTTACAGTGTTGGAAACGCACAAAAAGAAGCATCAATTGAAAGAAGATGATTTTTTGGAAGTTTTTGTGAGCATGTTTACAACAAAAAAGAGGTTTTTAGATTACAAACCAAGCCAACATTTGAAAAGAGATTAAACAATATACCAATGAAATGTTGGTATATAGTGCCATTTCACACGCTTGTTCATGTCATTGTTTCCCTTATTTGGAGAAAAGCATACATTCTACCATATATTAAAGCTAAAATAACCTGTGTAAGCACTGCAAAGAACTTATGCACACATTGTTTACTAATGAATTCCAAGTTTCTTTTGCAAAAGCCACAATGAGAAAAAATGAAACAAACGAAGGAAATAAAATTGAAATGTAGCAAACCCAACATGTTATTTTTCAATGATGAAACATGAAAATACCTTAAAATATCAGATGTGTGACCAGAAGGAAATTCACCTCCAAAAGCAGAAATTCTCTGGCCAGTAGTAACATCCCACAGACCACAAGTCTGGTCACCTGAGCTAGTGATCAGGCGAGATTCTTGATCAGGAATGTAGTGACAACATGATACATATCCCTTGTGACCAGTTAGTACTCTTGATGCGGGGATGTTTCCATCCCTATCAACTTGAGAATTAAGATTAAATATAGAGCATGCGCTATCAAGGCCACCACAAGCAACAGACTGGCCATTGGGAGAAAAGGCACATGTCATAACATAAGCACAAGGAAGCTTCGTTGCATGTGTTTTTTGACTTGTCAAAGCATTCCATACTATAAACCTCCCATCCTGAGATGCACTAACAATTCGGTTCCTTTCCTGGGTCCAGTCTAAAGAATAAACCTGTTCTTAGAAATAAAGAGTAATCAGATGCTTTTTTAAGCATATTTGACACAATAATTAATCAGCTGCATAATATGAATAATCTGTAAAGCAGTAAGAGGTTCTTCCTTTAAGTTGATGGCAGAATGCATTCGTTTGAACATTTGAAAGTATACTAGTACAAGACATCCTCAAACATATTCAACTTCACTTAATAAGAAGTTATTAATAATGTATAATAAATGTGAAGTAACCTCTAATTCAAAAATTTAAATCAAATAAAAATCTAATCTAATATAATTGAAACATTGGAATTCAAGGATTGATCAATTCAAAGTTCTGAAAGTCCAGTTCCAAACAATCATATTACATCTTTATTTTTCAGTAAACAATGTCGAATTATGGACTCATAAGAAAATACAACCAAGAAAAATAAGGCATAATTAAATGGTGAAAGCAATTATGTATTACAAAAAGAGATTCAATTAAACAATCAAAAAATTCGATTAATTTGAAAAAAATACATAAATCAGCATAGAATAGCTGAAAGAAAAAAAATTACTGGACAAAAAAATTAAATATAATAAGATCAAATAAAAACAAAAAAAATAAATATAATACTGGTTAAGTGGAAATAAATAAACCCTAACCAATAAGAACAAAAAAATTAAATATAATACAAAACAATACATAAATACTGAAAATGAAAAATCTGATCCTGTGATTAAAAATCATTAAAGAACCTAAGAAAATGGCAAAATGTCAATAGATTGTAACTTGCATGCATCCAAACAAAATAGTAACTCATATTTATCCAAATATAAGCATAAAAAAAAGAACATGTAGCATGAACACTAAAAGAGACATGAACTACAAAATTGTAAAACTATAATAATTACACCAAAATATATCTTAGAAAGGACAATGGGCCTGAATGACAAGAATTGTATTTTTATTATTTTCTTTTTATTAGTCATGCACACACTTGAATAATAAAATCAATAATGTGTATTGTATTATTGTATACACACCAATGACTCAATAGTTATTTATCATATTAGATTTCACTTACCTTATATTCGTTTAGCCAAATTACTTAACAAGTGATCAATGAGTCCTGCAAACCCAAAGTACAGCTCATATGCTTGTGGCCCAGAAAGCCTTATCGCAACAATGAATGGATATACTTGCATATATACACATGCATTTTATATTAGAGATTTTAGCAATTTTTATCATGGGCACTATGCTAATAAGACTAGGAGTGGATTTCTGTAATATATAAACCTTTGAAGTTAAAGTAATCAATTAATAAAATCTAAATTTCTCCCTCGGTATTTTGATCACGCCTCCTTCCTAAAAAGACTGAAATGATGAATACCTTTCACAGCTAAAAGAAGAAATTAGCTTTTGGATATAGACAAAATGTTCCCTCTATCTATTTCCCGCATCTTTTTTCCATAAGCTCTGATACATTCTTGTATAACAATCTCAACATATCTTCCCCTTTCAATAAACATTCATCTACCTAGGATTTACATTCTACTAGAAAGTGTAACCAAACAACAACAACGTTAATACCAAGCATTAGTTACGCTATATATGCTGGTTACATGAATTTGCTATGCATAACAAGAGTGATATCATGCCTATAATTTGTTATCAACTCCTTTTTTGATCTTCCTTTTTCTATTCTAAAATGGCAAATAAAATTAACTCAATTTTCCTAGCAAGAGTGTCTAACAATCTACACTAGAAGTGTAAGCAAGTCAAGTCAAACTCAAGCCAACCCCACCATGAGCTTAAGCTTGATTAATTAACCGATTTTAAGCTCAAGTACAAACTAAAATCCACAATATCTTCTACAGATTATGAATCATCCATTCGTGTTAATTCATAGAATCGAGAAGCTTTTTAACAAATTTATTTGGGATTCTAAGACTAATATTAATAGGAAAATTCTTTGGTTTAAATGGAAAAACTTATGTTTCCCATTTGAAAAGAGTCTTTGTTTTAGAAGCATTAAATATCTTATTAACATTTCTCTTTGAAACTCGGTGGAAATTTAGAATGAAAAGTAATCTTTGGGCTGAGTTCATTTATGATATATATTGTAAAGAAAATCATCCTGCTCTTGTTGAGCCTAAAAATAGAGAATCTCCTATATGGAAATGAAATAATTAAATGGAAAATTAAAGCTGAAAAATATATTGCAAGAATATTGGAAATGGCAAAGTCTATTTCTGGCATTATTGTTGGTTCAGGGAGCAATACTAAGCTTTAAAATTTCCAAAAATAATACATACCCAAGTATTATTGGTGATTTTTATTTAGATTTAAAATGGAATGAAAATAAGCTTCTTCAAACATTCAGCAGTAACAACAATACTCTTGATGAAATTATTACAATACCTTTTAATCCTTGCGATTCATATATTATAACTTGGGAAGATGATGGGCCTAGAAATTTTGCTTTTAAAAAAGCTTACAACATTATTAGAACTAGAAACCAGTTTACTTTGGGTCATTTTATTTGGCATAAAATTATTAGTTATACTGATTATTTCTACTGGCTCTTCATAATGCTATCCAAGTGGATGATATTTTAAGTTTAAAAATTTTTAGCATCCCATCAAAATGTTATTGATGTTCTTCATCCATGGATTTGTTCATCATCTTTTTATTAGTAGAAGTAATGCAATGAGTACTGGGATATGCTTCAAAAATATCTTGGGTTTTTACCCAAACTTCAATCTCTCAACCATTTATATGGTCTTATAGTATCCCAGGTACCTTTGTTAAGGAAGGCCATATCAAAAATTATTCATTTGCTCATTTCTTAGTCCATATGAGTAGAGAAAAACAATTGCAAGCACAGACACTTCATTCTTAATAGTAATAGAGCTATTTGGAAGATTAATAACTACATCTTGAATGTAAAGAAATGAACTTAATCGTTTCAAAGAATTTTAAGGTGATCTAGGATGTAGTTAAATTTTTGGTATTTAGAAATCTTTTAAATCGATTAAAACTAAGTTGTTCACTAGGTTAAACCCCCTTATGGTATAATTAAACTAAATGTGTATGATAATTTTTCAAAGTATTTCTAAGAAAGCTGTTGGTGGAGGTATAGCAAGGGACCACAACGGTCTGGTTATTTTTGCTTTTTACACCAAGGTGAATGCTTCATCTTCTTTTTTGATTGAAGAGAATGCTCTTATAACTGTGTTGGAAATTTGTAAAGATAAAAGTTATTTCAAGATTTGGACTGAATCTGATGCACTTCTATTAATTCGTAAAAGCTTACCCAAGGACACGGGTGACTAGAGTTCTTGTAATGTTCTAAGAAATTATATCAGCTTCATTGTAATTTTGATTACAAGATCACAAATATATAGAGAGAAGCTAATCAAACTGCTGCTTGGCTTTGCTAATAAAGGAATTGATAGTACAACTTGAATACTATTTATCCTGACTCGCTACCCCCTTCTTGAAAGCTATATATTTGTTAGATAAAACACATCTTCCCTTCATCAGAATATAACTTCTTTGTTGCTATGAGTGTATAAAATGCTGAATCTTTTTTGCTCTTGATAGTAATCATTTTGAGTGCTGTCTTTTGCTTATGCTTACTGTTCTCTTTCCTTAGTTTGTAGTTTGGGTGTGCTTTGAATCTGAATATTTAATGTTGGGGTTGGATTATGATTCTCAAACAGTGTCATATATTAAATATGCATTTTAAGCTTTTTTGTTATTTCTAAAATTGCTTGACATCTTCTGCTTGAGTTCTGTTCCTATTTGTTGCGAGATTGCGAAAGAACCCGATCACACTCCGCACTGAGTTCTCCCCTTACAACACTTTCAAGCTTTGGTTACATGGCAAACTATGACAATGAAGAACACAACAATTCATAAATGCAGTACTAAGCAAACGCACATCCAAACGCATAAGACTTTATATGACAAACTCCAAAATGGGGAAAAACTACGGATCCACTGCCACAAAGAAAATCCACTAAAATGAAGGAGAATGTTACAAACTTGCAGTATTAGCTCAGAGTTCGCTCAGCTAGGAAGAAGATGAAGATTCTCTCCTCTAACTCTAGCACCCAAACACCCTTGGATGCTTAATAAATCTCACACTTCAAACCTTAAAGCATTGTCGACGTATATATCCCAAACTCACTGTCCCTAAATGGATTAAACAGCCCTCAAACACCAACCAGGATTTTCTCTCTCTTCAAACTCCAGTCCAAAATTTTGCTCTTTGGGCTCTGTCACTAGATCATGAAAATCAGCACTTGGGGGCCTTGTTCTTCAGAAAAACCTCTATTGAGTTCTTCACAGTGTTCAGGTGCACCCAGGCGCCCAAGTCTCGGTTAGTTTCTTCTGCTGCATAGTTCCCTAACACTTGGGCGCACCTAGCGCCTGCCTCTCGGTGACCTCTTTCTATCTATCGTTTAGCACAGAGCAAGCCCTGCCTCTCGGCGACTTCTTTCTATCTGGCACTTAGGTGCACCGAAGCGCCCAGAGCAAGCCCCTTTAATTCTTTTGAATTTATTCTTTGCCCAAATGACGTCCAATCAATCTTCAGCATTCATGTGTTCACTCTGATACACTTAAGGCTCCATCACACAACAATATTTATGGTTATTGTTTCAGATTTGAAGCTTGTTTTTATTAAATGTGTTATGAATTATTGCCAAAATAAATAATATTGTATTTATATAAAATAATGTTTCAGATTAAAAGTTTTTAATGAGGTTCAAATTGAGTTCTATGTATTGTCTTTGCAACAAATTAGGAGTAAATTGTCCATACTTCTTTCAATCTATTTAGCTAAATCCTTGCATCTAGTCTATTTTTCTATTTGAGTGTTGTAATCATGGTATTAAGCTGAACTTGTAGTTTAATTGAAACATGATGTGGGCTATAGTTGTGATCTTTCTCAATAAGTATTGCGGTTGATTTTCAATAATGGTTTTTCTCATCAAGCTCCATTTGAATTTAGATGCAATTCATGGTGAGGAATAAAAAATCATTTGATTAAGCAATATTTTTATGGCAATTTCATCTCTAATGCCTACTTTCCTTTATAAACCTAGTTAACTAATTAGGACATGTTGATTTTATTTCAAGCATTGAAACAGACACCAATTTCTTGCAAATTTTAATCTATCAATTTCATGATATTTTTTACTTTATTTTCTTATTGAAATTCAAATTTATTTTGATTTTTTATCAAAGTATAAGTTGGTGGCTCATATCTTGTTGGTGAGGCAATTGAGATTTGTATGAATTGAAAATAGAACCTAAAAATTTTACCACCATTACTGATTACTGTGGCGTCAAGCAAGTTGGTCAAATCTGATATCTAAGTTATAATAAAAAGTTCTTAACACTCGTGCCTTCAATTGATATTGAACTTACAAAAGTGGTTTGTGTTTTAAAATCATATGTGCTTTAAATCTTCAATCCGAGGTATATAGAATCAAATTATCATTTGCCATTTAATTTTGAAAAATATGAAAGCATCAACTAAATAAAACCATGAACTCATCATTCTCTTAACTATATTGCAGGTTGTTTATAGAATTTAATTAAGTGGTAACGTTTTCTAGTTTTTAATTGTACTCTGTTGTTGGATTTTAGCTTATTCCTTTAGAATAGGTTAAGGCAATGGTAACATAATGTAGTATTCTACTAGTTTTAGTTATGAGTTCTATTTCAAAAGTATCCTTTCCTTCAAGATTGATTTTATTATGTGAATTACTTTTACATATATTAATAGTGTGGCTAAGTGCTTCTTGCAAATTTGTGAAGGATGATGGACTACTTGAAACTTTTGGATTAAAGACAAAAGATGAAATTTTGAAGCTTGAGAAAAATTTACACTATTAGGAGCTCAACAAAGTGACTATCAAGATCCCTTATCCACTGCCTTTTATTGATGACACCTCTTCAATCAGTTATCTAAAATGTTCATTTTCTCAAAGATCAATTTGTCATGCTATCATCATTTGAAGATTAGAAATAAAATGTTTCAAAAAAAGTGTATCACTTAAGATATGAGCATTATAAATTCATTTATGTTTTACAATCTAACTAATGCCCCATAATATTTATGGATATATTGCAAGGAATTCTTAAGCCTTTCCAGTATATGTTATAGTATTTATAGACGATATGCTCATCTATTTTATGAATTGTGTGGAGCACACAGATCATCTACTCATAATTCTATGAGTATTGCATAGCTGCCATTTTTTTATTTCCCCTTTTTTTTTTACATTTATTTATTTGTTTATTCTTCCTTCCGGAGGCCAACCTCATAACTCCATCTATTTAGCCTTTTTTTTAGAACTACACGTGCTTTGATCCTCTTTGGTTGGGGTATGTAGGCACCTTGAAAGGAAGATTTAATTTGTTTTATTATGACTATAACTTTTTCATGAAGTTAGAGAATTGATCCTGATATATAAGTTTTAATCGGTAATATTACAATTATATATATATGGTCTACATTATCATTTATAAATTTTCTAATTGCATTGACTCAATTTTTTCTAGTATTCATTGCTTATACTGTGATTTATATTTATACTCCAAACAATTTTTTCACAAGTTTTGTCAGCTTTAGTTCAGTTATAATAAAAAGTTCTCTCCCGGATAGCCAACTATTTAAAGTAAGAAAAATGTTAATATTCATTACGAATGAAAGGCCTACGATGTTTGACAATACCTAACCTCATCATCAGAAGCTAGATTAAACAAGTTCATTTTCTCAATCAAGCATTGTGATCTCTTGAACAAAGATGTAATATTTGCAAATTAATAAATTTAAATATTACCTTTATGCCTCAAAAAAATGGTAGAGTATTTTTTGTGAAACTGTTCAAATGATATCAAAAATTGATAGCAATCAAAATTATTATTATTGAATAAGCGCTTGGTTCACTAAGTGTGTCTCGCTTTGTGGGGTCTGTGCATTAAAGCGAGATAAGACATTTGTGTTTCACATTGTGCAATATGCTTTAAGAGCATTGATGACATCATTCCCATGAACATATCACATTTTATCGAACAAATCATAATAGTATGATAAAAAAAAATTCCAAAACAATCTAGAAAACACTTGTTTAGTCATAATGACAAAACATTCAAATAAATCCCAATAAAACCTATGCAAGATGCACCATTTACAATTCACAAATTTTCCATTGATATCAATATTGTAATTAATTAAGAAGTCTAATACCATCACGCTTCTACTATAAGTCAATATTGCTTCTCCATCTAGACAAACAATTGAGTCACATTTCGCCACTACACTAGCATTACCCAAACCATTCAATCCTTATACAAGAGATTTTGGCAGTGTACTATTTCAAATAGATATAGTCAAATTTGTATTACTTTTTAGCACTCCACTTTCAAATGTAATAATACAGAAAGCATTAATAGAAATAGTCAATTTTTTGTAATGATAAAGAAAACATTAATAGATTTAGTTAATTTTTTAAGCTATTTTATCTATCAAGGCTTACACCCAGTCTCCCTTAGAGTACTTGAGCACATGCACTTGAATTTAAGATTGAAAGAATTTACTCAAATTTTGAGTTTGTTAATTATCAATTAATTTGAGTTAACTCAATATAATTTTGAATTGATTTCGAGCTATATCGATGGCTCACTCAAAAATGATTTTAATTGACTTAAAAAATATCTTGATATATTTTGAATCATTTATTTAAATTATGGACAAATGGTCTAAGCAGTAAAGTTTCTTTATATGGCCCAAGTTTAAAAGCTAAGGTCATTATATTCTCCAATGATCTAAATTTTTTGAATTTGGAGTTATCCCTAATTAATTTCAAGTGCTTGACATTAGTTCATTTTGAGTTGAGCCAGATCAACTCAAAGTGTTTTCAATATTGTGTTGGGTGCAAGCTGAGTTAATTGCAAAACTTTAAGCTTGAGTTCAATTTAGCTTGCTCAAACTCAATTGGAAGCTAGCCCACTCTGATTCACTCATATAATCTTATTCATACATAGTGGGCAGAGAAGCCCTTACAATAGTCACATGCTTTCAATTGCTTTTATTCAGGGCAAGAGCACCACTTTCATTCTTAAGCAAAAGTTTAATGATTGCATTTTTGGCAAGAGAGCCATCTTTGTACCTTCCCAAAGAGATCATGCCCTTCAATACAACAAAATTCAAAATGAAGAGCAAAATGCGCCATTTGAAGAAACAACTTCACTAATATTTAAAAATTTGTTAAGGAAAGATTTTGATTTGCTCACATTTGATTGTAGCATGCTGATTCAATCTTACAAATGATTTTATAATAAATCGCTCACCATTATTATTTTTTTTGTGTAAGAGAAGTGGGATAAGCAAGATTTTTTATTTATTTTATTGCACATATTCTCCTAAAAAGCTTTAGAGAATTTTTATATGCGCAACGTATAACTTTGGCTAGAATTGCTCATGTAAACTTTGAAAATTTTGTTGATTTTGGGAAAGTATTTGGTTTTGTAGAAATAAGTATTTGGTAACTAGTATATATAGGCAAGACATCAACAAACTCAGAAAAGAGATCGATGATGATAATAATATGTGATACTTTGTAGAGATGGTGGCCTTTCATTCACCTTGATGATATGTGAGTGGGTATATTAGAAAATTTTTTAGTACACTGCCAAAATCTCTTGTATAAGGATTGACTATATCTAATAATGCATTAAAAAATTGACTATATCTATTAATGCATTTAAAAATATAATAAAAAATCTTAAATTCAATTTTTTATTACTTTTTAACACTCCACTTTCAACCCTATTTGTCAATAAAAATACATGTGTGCTCAACCCAATTTCCTGGGAGTTGAAAACGAATATAAAAAATTATTTCTTAGCCTTGCCTTGTCTAGCACCACCATACTTAATTGGATGCATCAGCCTTTGACTCCCCTAACTCATCTAACACTAGGCGCTCTCCCAACCGCCACATATTTGTCAACATTACAACTTCTCATTGATTTTCTTCTCTTCTCTCAGTTTTACTCTTCTTGCTCAAAATTAAAGAAAAACTTTGTAGAGCAGCTATACACCCAACTATGCTATAGGTGGATAAATGTTAGACAATAAAGAAGATGTTGATAAAATAAGAATTACAAAGATGAGAAGGCTTAGGTGGATGAGTGTGTATATTCATAAGAATAGAATGATAGAAGGGTGGTTTATCTGTAACAAGGTTGGAGTGGCTCCAATAGTGGATAAGATTAGAAAATGTCACCTTAGATAGTTCAGCATATTAAGTCCCCTACTAGAAAAATTGAGTTTATAAATTATGCTCATACTAAAAGAGAAAGAGTATACTAAGAAAAGGCATGGGAAGAAATCATTAGAAATGATCATCTCAAAAAAATGCTAGTTTTATTTGCAATGATTTTGCTAATATTGTGGGTCTTCCAATTAATCTTAACCTATCTCTAAAAGATTTAATACGATCATGGAAATCATTTGGAAGTTTTGCTAAAGAAGGCCACATCAAAATTTTAGCTTCTTTATTAATTCCTTGGTTTATATGAAAAGGGAGATATACTTGTACGCATAATTGAACTGTTTATTAAATTCATCATTACCTGCAAGAGGTTAGCAATTCAAATGTGATTAATGTAAAAATAAGGTGGAATACTTTTAAGAACTATATTGTGAAATGGCTAAAGCCAACTGTAAGCTTTATTAAACTAAATACTGAAGGAAATTATAATTGTGCATTGAACAAAGCTGATAGTGGTGGAATTACCAGAGATCATAATGGTAATGTTATTATTACTTTTTATTCTAATATTAATGTCTTCATCGTTTATAGCTAAACTTATGGCCCTTTTGTTGGGCTTGGATATTTGTAATAATAGAAATTTGTTTAATCTCTGATTGAAAGTGCACAATGAAAACAAAGGATTCGTGTAGCTGATCCTGCCTAGTGTGAGTAATGCTTGGTGTTGTTGTTATTGTTATTCTCTCAGTTTTTCTTTATACAATTGATTTGGGGTTCAATCAAACCCCTTCCCATTTAGCTAAAAGTCCTAGTCAAGGAACCTAAAACCTAGCCAAATAAAGATCTTCCTAAAGGGGCACTTCTCGACAATAAAGAGTATTCTCGAATGCTATCGAGTAATTCTTAAAAGATCAATTTAATAGCCAACAATTAATGAAAAATTGTTCCGACAATGATCGCCCTAAGAATGGGAACAACATGCGCTCCACTGGCTAAGAAATCATCAAAATAAGAGACAAGGATAAAAGAGTTGTCGAGTAGGCCCGATTATCTCCTATGGATCTGAGGAAGAGATGGAGGGGGAGACCACCACAAGATAGTTGAGCATAGGGAGACGAGACTCAATTACAGCACAGTTAACTCCTATGAATGTATGTCGATCAAAGAAAAAAATTGTTGAGGGGAAGGAGCTCAAGAGTCACGTGCCCCCTTCGAGGTGCATTCAAAAAAGCCTTTATAAGTTTTTCCCCAAGTTTCCTTAACCCGGGCGCAATCGCTAACTAAAATGCCCAGCCCTGGCTTAGGTCATTCAAGGCTCCAATCTGCCTTAAGATTGGTGGCACGCAAAAACAAGGTTGCACAATATAAAAGTTGCACTGTAGGAGCTGGACATGGGTGATGATGATTGAGACCTACCAACCCACCAGTCTAAAATGTTTTATCCTTTTCTTTTGTTTTATAAAGTAGTATAAATATATGTTCTTTTTTTTCATCCTTATTGTTATTGATTTTCATAAGTGCTAGTTAAGGGCTTAAGAAAGCCAAGGATCGCTTCAGGGCGAACCTTGGCTTTACAGGTATCGGATGATCGATCATTGAGGATGACTGTTTCACAGCTTTGAGAAAGATTAAATGTGCTTGGGAGTGTACTCGTCTGACTAGAGGTGCTTCTAGACAAGAGTATCTCTCCTTCCCCATGTACCTTCCAACATTTTTGTTTGTGCATCGTAAGTCGAGTGCAACAACGCTGTGAATTTTTGTTATTTTAACCCCGACATGATGACTTTACCTTTGTTGAGGCGGAGGAGATTCCCATGAGATTGTCAGATATCCTCAAAGAAGAGTTTGAGAAATTTATCCTTGGTTGATGTATGTTTGATGTTTGATTGTGATCTATATAAGCCCTAGCTGGTTTTCACGGATGCCAAGATCACTTGAGCTCTCCTCTTTGTTATATCCTCCATTATTAGTCAAAATTCAAGATCGTGGGTTCTTGATTTCTTCTAGCTGTGTGTCTATCTTTTACCCAATTGTGGATATCAATAGTGCAGGAAAACTCTACATGCAACCGATCATCAATGATCAGGGGAGAAACAAAAACAGCGTCGTCAAGATGCCCACCTTAAAGGACAAAACTGGATTTTTTTTATTTATTGTTTTGGAGATGTCAGCAAGCTAGTCCCGTAAATAGCCTATGACAACTTCCCGATCGAACGTTTTATCTCTATCAGCACTCAAAACCTCATCAAATTTTGTCCTAAAACAAGCACATGAAGAAAAACTCCGCAGACATACTTGCATAATAGCTAGTTACAACAAACTATCTCATTAAACAAACGAAGACACTAAAATTAAACCAAAAAAGACTAAGTGCTCAATAGGAAAATGCACCAACTATCATACCGAGAAAATAAACCATCGATACCACTTAAGCGAGCATACCTTCCCTGTGTGACCCTGCAAGGTCCTGCAGCAAACCAGGTCAGTAGGACTGAAGCTAACCGTCGCCTTTCCACGGTTTCTCGCGAAGGTCGCCACTGCAATCCCATCGTCACGGTTGTAGCCAACAAAAATTATCTTAAAAGAGAATGAAAGCAAAATTTGACAAAAATTCACCATCGGTATCGAGCAGAAGCTGCCTCCTCTGTTTCAACCGTTCTCGCAGCACATTCACTGCAGCCGTCGCCGCAACGTGCCGCTCTTTCAGCTCCGCAACCGACATTTACAAACAGCAGCCTTAAACCTGAACCACCTGCGGAGTTTCAGTAGCCTCCTGCCATCCTTAAAGCAACTTCTATGATATGCTCGATTTAAATCCTCCATCCCATTGCAGCAAATCTGGAAAATGGACTGAATCCCAGAAGGAAGCGGTAGGGAAAGGATGCGATTTAGGCTAGAGGCAAGCCAGGAAAGCGAGAGATAACCCAAATTTGACCAACAAATTAACCCGGCTTTTTAGTCCATGTTAATTAAGCCTATGTTGCACACTCAATTGGGTTATTTGCTCTCAAATTTCACAATATTATAAAATTAGGAGCTTGTGGCTATTGTTGATTCAGCGCTTTAGCAAATAGTTGGTGCACCGAGGCACCGGCTAGGGCATGTTCATGCGCCCAAGTTGGCGAGCCTAGACATGGATTAACTGAAGCCAGCCCAAGAAGCGGTGCCTGAGCATTCTAGGCGTCAGATGGGCTATTCTTGGTGCCAAATGGCTAAGGCCTAGGTACCCCTAGGTGTGTGGATTGGGCAATTGAGCATGCCCAAGCCCCACTCGTACTCATTTAAGCATGTGATTCCATTATAATACATAATTTTTGGCTCTTTTGTGATTTTTGGAGGTTGTCAATGGTGGAGGAAGATCAGTGAGAAATAAGAAGATTACCTTGCTTGAAAATTTGTTTGGCTCAAAGTAAAGCGCACAATATGATCTAGACTGCAGTTCCTCAACTACTTGAAATCTTTTCCAAAAATCTTAATGGGCTTAATAATGAAGGTTAGACAGGGTTTTAACTCTACTGCATGAATCTAATTCTTCTAATTGGAATCTAACATGCACCTTCATAGAGACGAAATGTGAAAAGCATTATGCACAGCAAAAAAATGTTCTAGCAGATTTAAATTGTGTGCAGATATTCCCACCATAGCAATCACCTCGAAGAGTCCTAGATATCTGGGACTCAACTTTCTTGATACACCAAACATTTTAATTCCACGCATAAGACTATGCTCTTTCCCTTTAATAACCCGATTGTTGTTACTTGGTTTTAAACATCCAAATTAGATTAAAACCATCGCCAGTAAACTCCTAATAGCATTAGGAACTTGCACCTGAAATTTAAAGTGATGGAAGTCAATTATTTTTATGCATATTTCGAGACAATTTGAATATCATGGAAATTACCTAATTTATTTTGACCTCCAAATCAAAATTGAAGTTTATCATTGAACTCATCACCTCTAAATTAGCTAGAAGTGATATTCTGAGAATTTTTGGAAGTCGTCAAAATTTCCCCAAATATTTTAATATATTTAATGCCTAGAAAATTAAGATAGTTAAAATGATATGTGATCAAAAATCTGATTTCATTTTTGAGTTTCTCACAATTGATCTAGCTAAGAGTGAGTTTTTTGGATTTTTCGAAACTTGTTTGGTTATCCAATTTTGTCTAATTAAATAGTTATTAATTATATATATTATTAAATTAATTATTCGATCTAACGACGTTAGACCCACCGTCTAATCAGACAACAAGCCAATCTCACCCGTTCCTTCACTAACGGTGCATAACGGTCGATCCAAGGTGCATGGGCTCTCCATTATACATATCCTGCGCATGCATGATCGCGTGTGCAGGAGTCGCAGGCGCCCTTACCTCCACGGTTTCCTCCCTAGCCTTAACAGTTGACTCTACCTCCCATACTTTGCATTCATGCTTCATTTGGCAAAGCCAAGTCATGGAGGGTCTTGAGAGCGCTGGAGCTGCAGCTGGCATTGAATTTGACCTAACCCTAAATCAGGACCGTCGGTGAAGGTACGTCCATTTCCCCGTTTATAGCGCTGCAATCTTTATATTCTCTTTTACAAATCAATTTCAAAGACTGTATGATTGTTTGATCGAGCCCGATCGAGCTTGATCGGGCGTATTTCGTGTGTCATCCACAGTAACCCACAGTCATGTTACGCCTGTTCGTCTCTTAGCAACTAGGGATGGGCCTCATCGGTGCTTGGGTCGCCCTTCGACTATGGCTCGGGTACCATTAAAAATGTCTTTCCGAAACCTTTTAAATGGTGGGCTGGCCAACCTTCGACGACCACTAGAACCACTTTAATTCTGATGTCATAGCTCCCAAGTTTTGAGTCTTGCCGATTTAGGTTCCATTCGAGGGCCAAAATATGCAAAACATTGGGAACAAGCAAGCATTAGATGGCTTAAGTCATAGAAATGAAGTGGTACATTGGGAATAAGCAAACATTGGGAACAAGCAAGCATTAGATGGCTTAAAATATCCTAAGAAAAGATACTTTAAGTCATGTAGCAACATTAGATGGCATTTTGATTTGAAAATAACTAGAATATACTAGTCTAGACTTGGCATTGGTAAATCTAGTATAGAGCCTCAACATAGAAATGAAGTGGCTTGCTTGTTCCCAATGTTTGATTTTATTATGATTTAGTTATTTTTCCTCAGGATTAAGTGTGACGACCCCAATATTAAGAATCATCAAATTCAACATTGATACGTCACCACAATATCTAATACTAGATAAGAAAGAAATTAATATAAATTATTGGATACTGTGTTTGGCCAATGATTTAGAAGATGGTCTTAAATTAGATGAAAATGATTTTTATAAAAAATATTATGTGAATTACTTATGAGAATGTGAATTTAAAAGCATATGATATGAATACTTAAAAAATTTAGATGTGAAAATTCTAAAAGTCAACATATAAAATATGAGTGTACAACATGCAATATAAATCTAAGTTTTTTTAATTTTAAAATTTTTGGCATGACTTCTACTATATTTGGTTAAAAATACACTTGCAAATTAAGACATACGAGTCTTCCATTCCAATGGAAGATTAAATTGAAAGAAAGCAACCTAAAACTAACATGAAATCAATAAATTACATAAGATTATATAGTTCCAGTTCTAATATAAAGTCAATCTATTACATGGGATTATTTATTTATAATTTTAGTATAAAGTCAATCCGTTATATGGGATTGCTTATTTTCAATTCTAATGTAAAGTCAATCTTATATATGATTGTTTATTTCCAATTATAATAGTTTGAAGTGAGAAAATACATATATAATAATTATCTATCCTAAGATATACTCATTTCATATCACTTACTATATACAAGAAAATGAGATATAATTCTTAACTTAAACATGTAGCTATTAACCAATTCTATATACAATTAATTTTCAATACGACATACAAGTAAATATGCAACTAAACTCCAGTTTAATATGCAAAGTAAATATGCAACTAAACTCCAGTTTAATATGCAAAATAAATATACAACCAATGATTTATTTAACATTCAATTACATACATTCATCAATTCATCCCAAATTAAACAATTAAGTATAAAATTAAACTCCAACACAAGCATAGTAAATATAAAGTAAATAATTTTAATTATTACTAACCATTAATAAATAAAGGAAAGTAGGAAAGTAATAGCTCACTTGCAAAAATTTAATAAGCTATATTTTATATTTTAAAGCAAAAGCAGCTAGCTCATGCACTTGATCCAGCTCTACTAGCCTCCAAATGCACCCGATCTATCATATTTTAACAGTTAAATGTGATAGGGCAAAGCCAAAAAATAAAAAATATGGTTATACTAAACAGTCTAAGTACAATTTATGATTAGGCTAAGCATTTTATTATTTAATTGGGTATCACTATGAGTTACAACCTAAGCATAAGTAAGGGTGCAAGAAGGTAAGCATAAAAGTGTAGAATAATGAAAGTAATTAAAAAGTTAAAGTGAGTTAGAATACTCACATAATTATACATCCTAGCCTGTAATTAAAATAAGAGTAAAAACATCCTAAATAGGCTAGAAAGGAATTAAAGTGCATATGAAAGTAAATGAAATAAGACATATATATGTTCAAATGAATTTATACTAAGTAAGGAAAAGAGACAGTAAAACATTTAAATGTAATTTTAACAATATTCACTGTAATCAAAGTAAACTGTAAACAAGTAAAGTACAGTACTAAAATATTAAAAATGCATAGTACAAAAATTGAAGGAAGATTTTAGATTATTAGTCTAAGATTCACATAGTCCAGAATTATGGAAGATAATATAGCTAAAAGCTATGATTAATCTTAACAATCAATAAGATTGAAGAAGATCTCATATTTTAAATGATTAAAGTTATTTTAAAAAAGTACTCATTCTGCGGGCAAATACAGAATGAAGCAAGGAGTTAAACACATCTATTTAACAAGTAAAGGAAAGCGGGGTCAAAATAAATAACACTCACATTCACCCTCTGAGAATGTGAGGTCTCATCATTACTCCTTATTAGCCTGCCCTTGACTTAACCATCATGTAAACCCCTATAGTTTTTAATGTGAAAGTTTTATCCATGCATAATATCTTATATGAATGATTCAAATGAATAAAGCTCAAAACTAAGCAATCATTCAAGGAAAATTCAATAATTGCAACTGAGTGATATCCAAAATTATCTAATTTTAATGATCTACTTAATAATTGAGCTAATTGAACTCCCAATTAACCTTGAGATATTGATCTCAAGTTAATTGTAAATATAGTAGTAGTTGGGATTTTGAAAATAATAGTTTTAATTCATTTATAATGATATGACAAAATAGTTTATAAGTATAATCAATCCAAATAGAAGCTAGTTCTATTTTAGTCATAAACTATAAGATTCAATTATGATAATTAAATCAAGACTTAGGTGACTAGTAGAAAGAGATTGAGATAAAGTAAATATCAAACTTAAAGAATTGGAAGTTAAGATTTAATTCACTAAAGCTCATTAGCTAGGTTGTAATTTGAAGGATCTATTCAATCGAGTGCTAATCTAGCTAAGTTATAATAAAATAAAAGGTTTAAAGTAAATATATAATGGGATTTAAGAACTACAAGTTCTAAGTATTCTAATAGCTAAAGGTTAAGGAAATCAATAGGATTCCTAAACTACTCTAAATGAATTTAGAACTCATATCACTAGCTCTTATAGAATTCAAGTGAAGACCTTAAGGATTAGGATAAATAAACTAAGCTTTAGTCTAGTCACTAAAAGCCAGTCCTAGTTGATTCAATAATCTATAATTATAAAAGTAATAAAACTAACTATTCTTAATGTATATAACTAATAGATCTAGGGATCAACTACTTTTTTTGTTTAAATCAATCCTAGGGTTTCTACCTTAGGGTTGAAAGGTGAATCAAGAAATTTGCAATTGATTCACATATCTAGAATAATGAGATATAAGCTCAACACATACAATATAAATTGACATGTGAAGTAAGATAATGTGATATGTTAGATATCCTAAGGTTTTATAATACCTATAACATGCAATTAAAGAAAATATAATTCATCACACTAATACTAATTGTAACAACCCTAATGTTATTACCATCAATTAATGACTTAATTGACTCAAATCTTTTTATATTAGTCTTATAATACTATTAGGAGCTTCCATTTCAAATTTCGTGTAAATTGGAGATCGTTTGTCAATTTCCAGCATTTCCTAGTTTTATATTAATTTTGAGAATGCCTAAATTATTAAGACCTCAGAATAAAAAATTGAGTCCTCCATTGGACTCAGTAGCTCCAAATTAGCTAGTAGTGTTGTTTTGGGAATTTTCGAAAGTCGTTGACTTTCTCGAATATTTTGTTTTATTTCGATTGCTCAAAAAATTTCGTCGAAATTAGGATTCCAATTTAAGTCAAATAAAAATTAAATAAAAATATTTTCTTATAATTGAGAGGATCCTACTGCGAAAATTTGAGCGCGTTTGGATCTCGGATTGTCCTAAATAAAATTGTGAAGTTTAAACTTCAAAGGCTAATAATATGAAAATATAAATCAGAATTTGAAAATTTTTGTATATCTAAGTTAAGCATCATATGAGGGTGCTATGTTTCAAGTTTCGTTAATTTTCAAGTTTTTGATTTATCGTAATTAATTTTCTAAGTTTTCACTTAAAAATCAATATAAAATAAAATACTTGTCCAAATTTAATAATTTTTGGACGCTTGCGTTCATCTCATCGAGACGGTCATTTCGATATCAAGTTTGTAATTTTTGGAGTTCAAATGACTTCAGATCTTGGCTCAGAAATTTTAGCCGTTCATTCTAGATCCAATTGCTTAATTAGAGCATAGATTTCCTTATCTCTTCTAACCTAATCCTTTCTTTATTCCTCAGCCATTATTTCCTCTTTTTCTTTTCCTTCGATCAATCCCTCACCCGTCTCCTTGCTCGCTCGCCTCTCCCTCTCTTGGCAGGAGACCGAGAGGTCACCTCTCCACTCTCAGCAAGAGGCCGAGAGGCCTTCGTCTCCCCATCCTCGGCTGGAAGCTGAGAGCTCGACCGAATCTTCCTCTTGGAGAGAAGCCGGGAGCTCGGTCGTCCTCTTCCACTCAACGAAAAGCTGAGAGACTCAAATCCCCTCGGATGATGGCCGAACGCTCTCCAACCTGTTGACTCCTTCTCTCCATTCCAGCTGGCTTCTCCTCTTTCTAGCCGAGTGCCTTCTTCAAGCAGCAGTTGCTACTCCATTTCCATTCGAAAACCCTAACTTTGTTTTGGTATGACCCTCTACTTACCTCCTTAAATTCAGAAATTTCTTTAAATAATTTCATTTGGCCTACATCTTTTTCTTTATCTGTTTAGTTGTTTAAATCCATTAATGTCGATCAAACTCCCTGCTTATCCGTCAGTTTTCATTTTTTGTTTTATCTAATTTTGATACTCAAAAATCAATAGAAGTAAATGCCTCATTGAGACCAGATGGATACGCTTCAAATTTTTATCAAAAATGAACTTGTCACATTATTAATCACTTTATTAAGAAAGCAAAAAGCTATCAATCACTTTATTAAGAAAGCAAAAAGCTTTTATTCTTGTTAGGATGAAAATGAAAGGAATTTTTTCTCAATACTTCATCAATTGCTTTGGTGCTTGCATTGCTATCACAAATTATTCTATTATCTTAAATGGAGAACTTTGTGGTTATTCTGATTCTTCCAATGGAAATTGTCAAGGCTGCCCTCTTTCTCTGTACTTGTTTACAATTGCAATGGATGAGTCTTCTACAATATTTAATAAGATGATCTTCTATTTTGGGGAGACCAATGAAGATAATATTAGCTCTTTTCTGAACAATCATTGATGAGTTAAAAGTTATTCAAGGTTGGACATTAATATGCAAAAAAAAAAAGAAAAGTAAATGGTTCTTGAGTTGAAGGCAAGAATTTCTTTCTTTTTGCAGGGTGCAGGTAATCGATTTAAATTCTCTATATGAAATATGCTTATGATTTGGAAAAAAAGAATTAAGTCATGCTTAGGTCGTATTGATCAATTATTAAAAATAAACAACTCTTGTATGAACCAAGAGGAGATTTAACCTTAAAGTTTCAATCAAATAATTATGAAGTAATATTCATTTATTGTTAATAATGATTTAATGATGACATTTGGGTTCATCTTATTAGTTGCAAGGAGTCATGTTCTGTGCACTTCCATCACTCTTTCATAAAGATGATTCTTACTAAATTAATATGCTATGTTAAGTGAATTCTTCTTCAGCATGTTAAATAGAGTAAAAAGGTAAATTTAATAAATTTGTTGTAATTGATTTGCAATTAAAGATTTACCTTAACTTATAAGTTCTTTTATCAATTCTATTTATTTAATAATTTCCTTAATATACTCTTAAGCTTGCAATCAACATATATCACCATGATTCTTAAAAGAAAAATGCATACATTAGTGAAATGCTAATTAAGAAGTATTATTGAATATTAAAATATTTGATCAACATTCCGAGTAAATTCTCATAATTAAATCAAATTTATGTTTGATCTAAATTGGATTCTATTTGCTAATTATATACCAAAACTATCAATAATTTCAATGCAATTAATATACATTGTTTTGTTTTCAAATTGTCTTGAAACTAAATTATGTGGTTGATCAACTACTGTATCAATCTTTATTCATTCATTCAACTTTTAAGAATTACTAAAGTTTAATAATTTAAGTTAACTAAATCTTCAAAGCCTTAATTTTCTAATCAAATAAAGTTCAAATTGGACACTTCAATAGTCTGTTCACTCACAAGAAAGTGAGGAGCATTAATATGAAGTCAAATCTAAGTTTTAAATCCTAAATTTGTTAATGACTTTTAAACCCTAATTAGGAGTCCCGAAAACTCTAAAATCCCAACATTGTCTGATTTTGACCTACTTAGGGTCATTCTTCTCCTTATGCAATAAGGATTTCAAATTTATAAATTTCATTTCATTTGGACAACAATTGGTGATTTTAGGTTGTGGCTCTTTAATTATTATTACTTAATTAATTTCACAATTTCTTAATTTCACGCTTTAAGTGTTTAAAGCTTTTAGATAGTAAACTCATTTTACTATTTCTCTCCCATGTCAAATTTCCATGACATGATGGTTTTGAGCTTAGTTCTCATAAATTAAATATATGAATCTTTAACAAATTGCTGGATTCATCTTTAAATCTTAAGATATAGCCTATAGGATTGATTATACCTTAAATTGCAGGTGACTCTTTAGAACTAGATGTTATACCCATTAAGTGTGTTTAGCCCTAATACTTGTTTAGTGTAGGTTATGATCTTCCTAGTCATAATTCTAAGTAATTATCTTTGAGCTTAGTTCTCATCTTTCTAGATATGTGGATCAATTACAAATTTGCTCGATTCACTTTTCAACCCTAAGGTAGAAACCCTAGGATTGATTTAAACAAGAATTATAATTGATACCTTGATTTATTAGTTACATCCATTAAGAGTAGTTAGCCTTAATATGTTTGTAATAATAGATTATTGAGTCAATTAGGACTAGTCTTTAGTGATTAGATTGGAGCATAGTTTATTTATCCTAATCCTTAAAGCCTTCTCTTGATTATTTTAAGAGATGGTGATAAGAGTCCTAATTTACTTAGAATAGTTTAAGGATTCTATTGATCTTCTTAACCCTTAGCTTTTAGAAAATATATAATATATAGTTCTTAATCCCTATATTTACTTATTTTAAACCTTTTATTTTACATTGACCTATAGCTAGTTTAGTGTTTGATTTGGATGGAACCTTCAAACTACAACCTAGCTAGAGAATTTTAGTAGATTAAACCTTAACTCATAAGTTCTTAAGTTAATAATTATTGATCTCAATCCTTTCTTACTAGTCATCTAAGCCTTGATTTAATTATCATAATTGAATCTTATGGCTTAGGACTAGATTAAAACTAACTTCTATTAGCATTAATTATACTTATAAATTATTTTATCATATCATAATAAATAAAATGAAATCATTATTTTTAAAACTCTAATTATTACTATTAACTACAATTAACTTGAGATCAATATCTCAAAGTTAATTGGGAGCTCAATTAGTTCCAATCATTAAGTAGATCATTAAAATTAGATAACTTTGGATATCACTTAGTTGCAATTATTGAATTTTCCTTGAATGCTTGCTTAACTTTGAGCCTTTTCATTGAATCATTCATATAAGACATTGTACATCAATAAAACTTTCATATTAAATTACTAGGGGTCTATATGGTGGATCAGTCTAGGGCAAACTAAAAATAGAGTAATAAGGAGACATCATATTCTCAGAGGATGAATGTGATTATTTTAGGACTTGACCCTGATTTTCTTAGTTATTAAACATACATGTTTAACTCCTCATTTCATTCTGAATATGCCCACAGAATGAGCACATATTAAGATAACTTCAATTAATAAAATGTGTGAGATCTTCAATCTTATAAATTGTTAAGACTCACCATAACTTTTAGTTATGTTACTTTTCATAGTTCTAGACTATGTGAATCTTAGACTAATAGTCTAAGATCTTTCTTCATATTCCTTACTATGCATTTTCTATGACTTAGAACTGTACTTTACTTGTTTACAATTTATTTAGATATAATGAATGTTATATAATTTCATTTAAATGCTTCACTATTTATTTTCGTTAGCATAAGTTCATTTGAACATATACATGCTTTACTTCATTACATTAGTTTATTTCTAGCCTATTAGGATGCTTTTACCTTTATTCTATTTGCAGGCTAGGATATATACTTAAGTGAGTCTTCTAACTTACTTATTTTCTTACTTACTTTCCTTACTTGTATGCTTACCATATTGCACCCATGCTTATGCTTACATTATAACTAGAAATGTGATATCCAATTATAATAATAACATGTTTAGCTAATCTTAAAATGTACTTAGACTATTTAGTCTAACCATATTTTTTTTTCTTGGCTTTGCCCTATCATATTTAAAATGTCAAAATATAATAGATCAGGTGCATTTGGAGGCTAGTGGAGCTGGACCAAGTGCAATAGCTTAAATTACTTTCGCTAATAAAGAAATGGAAATACAGCTTATTAATTTTTTTACGAGCTAGTTCTTTCTTCTAATTTACTCATAACTTGTAATAATTAAAGTCATTTACTTCATATTTGTTATGCTTGTGTTGGAGTTTAATTAAATACTTAAATATTTGGGATGAGATGAATGGATGGATGAATATAATTGAATGTTAGTTAAATCATTAGTTGCATATTTATTTGCATATTAAACTGGAACTTAGTTACATATCTACTTTGTATGTTAAATGATGTGATAAAGCAAATCTTAGGGTAGATAATTGTTACACACGTGATTTTATCCCTTTAAACTTTAGAATTGGAAATGAGCAATCCTATGAAATGGATTGGAACTCTATTTTAGAATTAGAAATGAACAATCTTATAAAATTGATTGAACTCTTAACTAGAATTGGAGCAAAATTGGATTGATTATATGCTAATTTTAGGTTATTTTTCTTTCAAATTATAACTTTCATTGGAATGGAAGTCTTGTATATCTACTATCTAGATGTTTCATTAACCATTTACAAAGGAGACTCTGCTGAAATTTTTAAGAATTTTAGGACTTAGAAATTTTCTTGAAAATTGTAGACTCACATTCCATATGTTAAACATATAGAAATTTCAACTTAGAAATGCAAGTACTTATAATCTATGTGTCAATTATTCTTAAATTACACTCACATGTATCTTTATGTGTTTCATATGTTAAACACTTAAAGTCTTTCTATATAGACTTGCAAGAATTCACATCAACATTTCTAATTTACATGTCCTTACATGTATTGCATGATTAACTTTATTTCATTCTCATATGCATTTCATACAATATTTCATTATAATCCCTTTCATCTTAACTTAAGACCCTCATTTGAATCTTTGGCCAAATATAGTATCTAATGATTTGGATTAGTTTCCTTCTAATTTAGTATTAGATATTGTAGTGACGTATCAATGTTGAGTTAAGTGATTCTCAATTTTGGGGTCGTCACACTAATTAAGAGCCAAAAATCAAAAATCACTAATTATTGTACAATAGAAATAATATTCATATATTTGAAATCCTTATAACATAAGGAGAAAAATGACACTAAATAGGTCAAATTTGAACAACATTGGGAATTTTAGGGTTTCAAGGACTCCTAATTAGGGTTAAAAAGTGATGTTAAAAATTAGGATTCAAATATTAAAATTGATTTCATATTAATATTCCTCATTTTTTGTGAGTGAAATAGACTATTTAATCATTTAATTTGGACATAAAATGATCAAATTAGGTCACATAAAATGATGAAATTAAATCATAATTAATTAATTAATCTTAAGTATTGACTAATTTAAAACATTTATCAAAACAAAAATTAAATTGCATATTATTAATCTACGTATTTTTGTGATCAAAATGATATATAATTTTGTAATATTTGGATGAGGTATATTAGAAATTATAATTAAATGAAAATTCATAATCAAATCATTAAAGATTTAATAGCATCATTGATTCCTTAAATAACAGAAATCATTAGCACACCAATAATTATTAGAGCACAGAAATTGTTGAAATGATGGCGCAAAGATTTATGAGGAGACGTCTGACAGTGGCATTGAATGGTCACTGTCGAGACACCGCGGCATTCCATTCAAAGGAGCCGCATGCCATGCGGGTCCTACAACTTCAATCGACCGGTTCAACGGCTGAAACCGCGCCGATTTAGAAGGAAAAGGTGAACCGAGGAACTAGCAGTTTAAACCGCTTCTTCCCCGAATGCAAATTCGCAATTTTGAAGATTTAGGGTTATGTAAAAATGGTGGGTTTAAGGGTTTATGAATTCGGTTTGCACGCTAGTATGAAGTTCTATCCATGGCTTATACATTCAGCTTGAATCTATAGAAAAATGATGATTTCAAAGAAAAGTCGAAAACCCTAAGTCACTCTAAAGTTGAATCGAACTCATATGAGTTCGATTTAAAATCAAGGTATGGATTTAATCATGCAGATAAATAAAATGCTGATAATAAATGGATGATGAAGTATATACCTAAAGATTCAGAGCCACTACAAAATCCTTAATGGTAATACTTAATGGAGAGCAAGGTTTCTCATCGACTCCTTAGCAGACAGGAAGGAAGTGAATGAAAGGAAAATACTCCAAGAAGAGGGAGTAGAGAAAGCTAACCGTACCCCCACCAATTGATCGCAGAGTACGATGCCTGAGGGAGTGGAAGACGTACAGGGGAGTGGATCTTGGCCGTTGGTTCGTTTGCTTGATCCAACGGTTAGGTAAGTTTGATTTAAGCAGATCGCCTCACAACCGTTTGATTTACTATGAAAAATACGGACGGCGAGGGAATTGCGGATTCAGCAATCCTATGTTTAGCGCCAGACACAGGATCCGCGTGGTTTTGGAAGAATAGCTGTTAATAATTAAAATAATATATATAATTATTTATTTATATACTTTATTTAATTATTTAATTAAACACAATTTATATTTAAAATTAAATAACCAATGCACTCCAAAAATTCCAAAAATTCACCCTTATCTAATTGAGGTGTGGAGAACTCAAAAATAAAATTGAATTTTTGATCGAAGGTCAAATTAATTATCTTAATTTTCTGAGCATTTAAATATTATTAAAATATTTGAGAAAAAATCGATGACTTTCAAACACTTCCAAATACCGCCCCTAGCTAATTTGGGTATGGTGAGAATAATGGTGGACTTCGTTTTCGATTCTGAGATTTAATAATTAGGCATTCTCAGAATTATCAGAAAAACCAAGAAATGTTGAAAATTATCAAACAATCTCCAAATTACATGAAAATTGAAATGGAAGCTCCTATACTATTATAAGACTAATGGAAAAAGATTATAGTCAATTAGGTCACTAATTAATGGGTAAAAATACTAGGGTTGTTATATTAAATTATTCATTTGTAGGACCTTTAAGAGGCTAGCTAAAATCTAACTTAGTTCCTTACACTCCTTAAGTATAGGTTTGACCCTAGTTTTTATCCTTTTAGTGGCTAGGTCCTATTATAGTGAGTCTAACCTCTTAGTTAGCTCTAGAATTTTTATGTACTGTGAAGTGAGCCTAGAAGTATAATTTAGAATGCTACCACTTAGGACTTCATTCACTAGGAGCACAATCATAGTGAAATAATTATATATGTGTAATTATTGATTAGGATCTTCCAACCCTAAGATTCCTTAATGAACTTAAGGTTAAAAATCCCTTATATTAACCTTCTAGCTAAGGATCCTACCCACTAATCTAAGTCATGTGATTTTAATGAGATTAGGAAGTTATAAATGAGTTAAGCTTCCAACTCAACATAGATTAGTACTTACACCCTTATTTCCTTTTAGATAACTTAAAGTAAATCCTAATTTGTAGGTTGTGCATTATTATTATACTTAGATCATGTGAACTACTTAGAATAATGTTAAGTAATCCTTAGTGTAAGCCCTTGTAACTAAAAGAGAACTTAGAAGATAATTAGAATGGAGACATCTTAGGAAGTTTAGTGCCTTTACTTAGACTCAAAGATTAACCCAAGTGAAGTGCAACCTACTTAGGATTATATGAGTAGTGTTAACATGTTAAATGTATAACTTAAAGATTTATCTAAGTATTAAAGCGATAACCTTCTTAATGGTTGTAATTAGTCAATCTTATTCAAAGTAAGATGCTTAGAATCATTTAGAAAGACTGAATCAATAAGTTAAGACTAGAAGTAAGCTTAGATGTAAAGAGGACTATATCCTTAAGGGCTTGATCAACTAAGGAAGAGCTATAGTTTAGAATAATTTATGTGCTAACATTGAAAATATTATTAATATCTTAGTGAGTTGTAATACTAAGGTTTGGAACCTTAGGATTTAGAGAAAAAACTCAAGGGTAGATTAGGTAACTTAATGTGTGTTAAATTAGACAATAATATAATAATATTATTCCTTTAGTCTCATCTGATTAGCTTAGAAGCGTTAAGTAAAATATTAAGTCTAATATTATATTAGTAGTATCCTACTAGTAATATATCTAAGGAATAAAAATTGTATGTAATGAAATAATTGAAACATCTTAAACTTAGATCCTCTAAGATGATATTAAACTAGAATGCTTAGAAGAGAGTATTAACTTAAGTGTTTGGATAGTATCAATTAAGAGAACCCTATCATTTAGAGAGAGGTGAGACTTTAATCTTAGTAGCTATAGAGCCTTATAGTTAAACTTCTAAGTATATAATCATAAGAAACATAGTAATATGAGTAGTGTACTAATGAAACATTTAATTGTGCTTAGATTATTCCAATGGAGTAGAAGTGGTTAATTGAGTTTAGATGATCATAGTGTTAGAAATACAATAGGACGCTTGTTTGCAACAACTCAATTATATATATAAATTATTTTTCCACATCAATAAGACCTTAATCAAATCATTATTTTCAAAACTTGTTTAATTATATATTACTATGTATCAATTGATGAAGACATTCGATGAATATCTAAGTCAATTGAAAAGCTTGATTAGCTCTAATTATATGGTAGATAATTAAAGTAAATAATATTGTATATCATATGTTTTACAATTAGCTTTGAAATATCTTTGAATGCTGCAACGAATTGAGACTAAATCCTTAAATACATTTATAAAAATATCGTGCATAAAATTAACTTATAATATTTACTTGGTGTTTCATATGATGGACTATGCTAGGGTAGGCAAATAATATAATAAGGAGACCTCACATATCCTAAAGGGAGAATATGTGTGTTATGGGAATTCCTCTTTACTTAGTTAAGCAGATGTGCTTAGCTCTTCACTTGTTATGTGTCCACAAAATAGATTACAAGATAAATAACTTAAATATTCCAATCCTTTATGATTGTTCTTACTTTTTCCACAATCTTCATGATTGTGGATGATTTCATAGTCTTTTGACTATGTATACTCAGTCCTTTATGACTGCCTTTACTTTATACTCAGTCATATATGGCTGCATTTACTTTATACTCAGTCCATGAGACTGAGAATTTCCTTACTTGTAAATACTATAAGTTCGCCTATATTTATAGCTCCTTTTCTTACTTACTTATTTATAGTGTATGTTGTTATCACTTATATTTATGCTTACACTACTTTCACTTATGTTACTTAGCATATATTTATTTGTACATATTTCCTTAATATTTTTTTGCACACTTATTAATATAGTTGTACATATTTTTCTTACTTACATAGATAATATAAGTTGTACCAGCTTTTCCTCTTTTATTGCTTTATAGTTATTTTATTATTGCTTACATTCATTTTTATTTACTGTACTTTACTTTACTTATACTTAGTTCACTTCCCTTTTTACTGTATTGAACTTCGCTTAAATAACAATTATAAATGGCCAATGTGATATCCACTTAGCTTATAAATAGATTAGCTGCCCTAAAATATACTTAGACTTTTTAAGTATAATCATTATTTTTCTTTTATTGTCTGTGCCCTACCGTATTAAATACCAAATATGACAGACCTGGAGCTTGGAGTGAATCATGTACCTGTGGTATATCAGATCCAATAGTTACAACTTTGAAGACTTTTAGTTTATAATGTTTTTTCTTACTTTATGCATCCCGTGAAGATAAGTGTCATTACATTTAAATATTTGTATAACTTAATTAACTTTGGATGTCTTACTTTATTGTTCTATGGTGTGTTTTTACTTTTTTTATAGATGGCTGGAATAATTTATATTACTTTATATTTATGCACATAGTTTTCCTCTATAGAGACCATTGGCTCCCTATAGTGTTTAATTATGGGTTATGACTCACTAACACAGTATTAAGTATACAGTAACACCTAATATTGGATTGGGTTATTGATTCAATACTAGGGTCATGACATTCCCCAATTTAAAATTTTAAGGGATGGTGATGAGTGTCGTGATATTTCTTCTATCTATCTTAAGCTGCCAACATATTCCTTTTTATTACCTAGACTTTTCTGTTAGTCTCCTCGATTAACTCTAAGCCATACAATTGAGAGTCACCTACCTCAATCCAGGCCAACAGAGTATTACATCTCCTTTTGTAGAGTGCTTCAAAAGGAGCCATTCCAATGCTAGCTTGGTAACTATTGTTGTAGGCAAACTACACCAAAGTTAAATGAACTTCCCAAGATCCTCTAAAATATAACACATAAAATGCAACAAATCTTTGAGAACTTGATTTACTTGCTCAATTTGACTATCTGTTTAAGGATGAAAGGCAATACTCATGGTTAGGTTAGTTACCAGATCTTGTTGAACAGCTAGCCAAAAATGAAATGTAAATCTATTATCTCGATTTGACACAATGCTTTTAGGTGTACCGTACATATGAACAATTTCCTTTATGTATACCCTTGTAAGCTTTTCAACTAAATCGGCCTGTCATATCGATATGAAGTGGAACGATTTTGTCAGCCTATCAATAATGACCCAGATCGCATCAACAGCCAATTAACTCTTAGACAAATCTATCATAAAATCCATGGAAATATCAGTCCATTTTCATTCTGGAATTTTTAATGGTTTTAAGATTCCACCAGACTTCTGGTGCTCAACTTTGACTAAAGAGCATAAATGACACTTAAAAATAAATACAAAATGTCTATTTTCATGCCAAGCCACTAAAATGACTTCTTCAAATCCTAATACATTTTACAGCTTCCAAGATGAACGGTATGCCAAATTATGGGCCTCTGATAGGATTACTAATTGCAACTTCTTAGAAATCCATATTCTTTTTTCTTGGAATACATCACCATTATTATCTAACAATAATTTAGGTTTTTTTCCACTCATTGGGTCGTAGCTCTGCCCTGCACCAGTCGCTTGCACGATCATGCCACGATTGCGAAACATGACAAAGCACAGTGCTTTGTTGTACTATGGTCATTGGATCAGCGAGTTGATCCAGTGGCAAGCATCATGATCGGGCACCTGACCGTTCAATTGCCCTGATCATTTAATTGGATGGCGCGTATCACTTGTCATTTGATTAAAGGATTAATAATTTTAAATTTTATTTTTTAATTAATTTTAAATAAATACAATCTAAATTATTTAAATTTGCTCAATCTAATGAGTTATAAAAATTCTCAAAAATTCATCCCAACTAATTTGTTGGTGAGAAACTCAAAAATAAAGTGAGATTTTTTATTAAAATTCAATTTAATTTTCTAGTTAATGAAATGTATTAAAATAATCAACTAATTCAAACAGTCTCCAAATCAGCTCAAAATTTCAGGGTTTGCTCCAAATGACATTTGGAGTCTAATGGTGGGATTTTTAAGCAATTTTGACTACCGAAACCTAGGTAACAACACTTGGGTTATTACAATTTCTCAAAGTGAATGTGAAAATGCATATAACCAATTTTACTAAAACTCATACTAGACCCAGTTATGTTAGTTTTTTATGCTTAATTTACAAATTATATCTCAATTTGGGTTCTAACATCAAGATGAAGTTTGTGAAATTCACAGTAAAATGTAAATGCAATATCAGAATGCGCATGGCTAGACAGACTAATTAGGTCTTTATTTTTCTAGGATTGTACACATAAATAATTTCAAATGACATCCTCATTATTATTTAAGAAATAGAACATTTAGCAGGCAAAGTTTGTTGTAAGAATGTCTCATATACGACTAAATTTTCCCTAACTAGGATCTTTAGTAGATTCATTAATAAATTATTTTCTACTTCAATTGGATCATTTCCTTGCGGGTCTAATGATAAAAAAGATTTAGTGTACTACCCATTAACTACCATGAGCTCAAACTCTCCTCAGAAAAACCTTTTTGGAGTGGCTTCTACTTGCCATTGAAGCTCAATTTATTCCCCAAGATTAAAGGCAGTGTGCCAAATCGAGAAGTTGAGAATCTAATTCTAAATTAATAGCATGTTGAATTTCTTGTGGGGGTGACAACTCATCTTAAATGTCGTCAAGTGAGGTATCTAGAATTTTATAAGGAGATCCACAATGGGTGGAGGAATGGCAAATTCCTCATTATTGAGGATAACTTCGTTAACATGTAAGACATAAACTGCTTTAAAATTTTTAAACTTATGATATAAGGTGTGATCTTTTATTGATTATGATTAGTGAATAAATATGATTCTCAAGATTCTTAGATATGATAATTATAAGTGGAGCATCAATAGTCAAAGGTGAGGCGACAATTGTAATTAACTGAAGCTTAGCCGCATTCTCTGATTTTGCTGAAATATGTATTGCATCATATACGTGTGATTTTAAAAATATTAATTTGATTATTATATTATTAAGATGACAAAATAAGGTGAATTTATATGCTTATCCATTATTTCTAAGATGAACTAGCTAATCCTAAAGTTAGAGAATAAAGTTTCTTAAGTCTACTAAATTAGTCTACTATCATGTTAGATAATGGAATCTATCCTTAAGAGGATAAGAGCTTCACCTATCCTCTCTTGTAGGTCAAGGAGTTCTAGGGTTTAGACTATTTCAGACTTTAGCACCCATTGGCCTCTATTCATCCTACTCACTAGTACTCTTAACATCCACTAATCTAACTTTTACATTAAATTCATCTTGTCTTAAGCTTACAATCTAATAACAACTTACTTTTGGCCCGGCCCGCCACTGTGCATCGTCATCGCACCTAATTCCCGATATCAGGGCACCTAGGGTTAGCTTCAGACGGCCAATTCTCCATGCCGTGCCTGGATCTCAATGACGACACCGTCAGTGGCACTATACGCGTCGATGGAGCTAGGAACCCCATCTGGGATGTGTCGGATCGCCGGGGTGCTACTCGACCGAGATGGATCCTAAGGTGAACCTGTGAGGAGTGAATTCTCCTCACAGAGACAATGCCACGAGCTAGGATCTAGACCTACACATTTAGGGACCGAAAGAGGAGAGTTTGGGCAACTCGCCAAGTCTTGAGAGTGGGTGGATCACTGGAGTGCTACTCGCGGTATTTTACAGACGCGAGCTAAAACTGAGTCGATCGGTCCCAGTTAAATCGATCGATCAGATCGAACCCAGCAATTGCTATGAGCCTATAATCACTTCAGAAGAAAATTCAATTCTGAATGGGGACTCAATGGCTTGAGCAATCATTGCGATTCAACAGCCGAAAGGCTGACTGCCAGTGCATTCTCAGACGGCAATTATACAGTCTGGTCCACTGTCATCTCCACTACTGCCTTAGCTGCATGATGAGGAAACTAAGGTACGATCCTAGCATAGCATCTAGGGTAAGGAGAGTGCAGATCGAGCTAAAACCAGCTCGATAAAAGGAGGTCAGAGGCTGTACCTTGGATTGAAGTTACAGACACAGCTGGGAGCAATTGAAGGTTGTTGAAGCTTCCAGAAGATTGCAGCGACCTAGCAGAAGGTCTAAACACCAGACATGCACCTTCTATCAATGGTTCGCCATAGAAGCAGCAGTCGAGAGTGCCGAGAGCTCCAGGGAATTTTGACTGGATAATTGAGGGATTACAGTGAGCAAAATGACTCACTGTGATGCCTCATAAGTATTTATAGGTGCTCATAAAGCTCTGGGGGTGGATGCCAGAGCTAAGAGCCATGGCTTAGGCTTGGGCCAAGCTATCTCCACGACCCACCCTTAATGGGATACCTCCTAGTCTCAAGGTTGCCAAGGCCGACTTGACTATTAACGATAAGATCCTAATGGTCTAGGGGACCTAGCAGAGGAGTGGCAGACAAGGTTGACGTGGCTCGTACAAGCGCATCTTCTCTGTCGGGCCAGCGATCGAATGAAGAAGAAGGTGAACAACGCTCTGGAAAGGCTCAACCGTCTGATCCACGAAACTGTTGGGATTGGATGGCCTAATGCGCTCCTAGTATAATAGTAGAGCAGATGGAATCACTGCCGTCAGATGCACGGGCTTGATCGAGCGGCTAAGATCTGGTCGCGGTGCGGAGTAGATCACACTGTAGGATCAAATACGTTAGGATGCATGCAAGAGCATTCATACGATGGGTAAGCTGCCTTGCTGTCAGGTCCCCGCAGCGAATCTGTCGCGGTCCCCAGCGAATCTGTCGCGGTCCCGACAGCAAATCTCGCAAAAATGAAATATAAATATATATAATTAAATTAATATAAATCATTTAATTAATTAAATAAAATCCTAATAAATTTTAAATCTAATTTATGACTTAATGAGCTTCAAAAATTCTCAAAAATCACCCTTAACTAATTAAGGTATGAAGAATTCAAAGATGAACTCAAATTTTAGTTTAGAGATCAAATTAATTTAGCTATTTTCTAGTATTTAAAAATAAGCAAAAATACTAAAATTTTTAATTGAGATCCGATTGATTCTAAACTTCTAGGATTAGATTTAAATGACTCAATGAGTCTAATGGAATGAAAATTATAATTTAATTTAGCTTAATTAATCTGAATTTAGCTAAGTAACAACTAGGATTGTTACAATGTGCCACAATGCGCCATAATGCGCCATAGCGTGCCACAACGCACTATAGCACTCCATAGAACCCGCTGTATTTCTGCTTAAAAAAGTCTCCTGGTCAGCATTGGGAAAGTCAGTAAACTTATATCTTTCCACTTCCTACAACATAAATTGATTGTATACAATTAAAACTCTTTCATTATCAAGAGAATAAAATAATAAAAATTAATTATAAATTTAACTTTCAAGAAAGATAAGGGATGACTAAGTTAAATGCTAGAAGGCTGATTGAATGGTTATAAAAGAGAAAATGAAGACTTGAGAAAGGTTCCAATTTTTCAATTTTGAGTTCTTGATCCTGAAGGTTACTGTAAGAGATATTGAGGAGAGTCCTATATCCTAAAGGTGGAGAAGGCTGCAGCTAAGGAAGAGGAGAGGCATAGAGAGCAAGGAACCAAAGAGATCAAAAGAAGAAGAGATCAAGGTGAACGAAATATATATTCCCCAGCATCGTACTCTAACTCACCCTCTTGCATTATTCAATTAAGAGCTATGTAAGGGTTTTGCATTTCTTGCATCTTTCATTGTTCTTTCATTTTACCCCTTTTGGGGAGGGTTGGGCATGAGCATGTAAAAGCACATGAATGTAATGTTTACACTCTTCAATTCAATGAATGTTAATTAAATTCTGCATGTTTGTATGTTATGTGAATGAATGATTGGAAAATGAGGATTCTTTACATAAATCTATAAACATATATTTTCATTTTATAAATATCGTAGAGCTTAATGAACGCCTTTTCCTAAAGCTGTGCATGCATGAGCGTTAATACTGCAAATGACCGTGACAACATTCGTCGTGCCAAAATAGCCCATGCATAACCTTTAACAAGTGCTTGATCATTCGAGCAATGAGGAAAATTAACATTCTCAGAGCTCCATAGCTCACTCTTGATTTATGCGATATAATTGATGCACGTTAAGCTAGGAGCTATGTGACAAGCTCATTTAGCTTCGTAGCACATTAGCTTAACTAAATCAGGAGTAGATGCATGTGAGCCAATAACTATCTGTTGAGCTCCATAGCTCACCCTAGGTTTATAGGTTTTAGAGCGTTAAGTGCCATGGGTGATGACATAAGCCCATTTAGCATAGCAACTCATTTTCTTAGCTAAATTAAGTGTTGACCCATGTGAGCTATTGGTGGAATCAAGTTCATGTGATAATCTATCTAAAATATATATTTTATCACTTAGACGCAAGAGATGAACTCATAAACTAATGACCACATGAATGTCCATGTACCGAAATTGAACATTTGAGTGTTCATTTCAGAGCAATATATAAGATTTAATACAACTAGTAAAGTTCACTAAATAAAACTAAATCACTTGATTATGAAATAAGAAATTCATCTAATTAATTTAATATAAAGTTGAGAAGAAGAGCACTAGCATGAACTCATATTATTTTCATATTTAATCTCAACTCCTTAATTTTTCAAAAAATTATTTCAATTCAAAGAAACTTTGAATGGTAAGTTCCCAGCTTCTTTTTTATATGAAATCATTATCTCTAATTTTATTTTTCTTTTTCTTTCTCTTTTCTTTTCTCTCTCTATTTTCTTATCTTTCTTCCTCTTTATCTCTTTCTTTTTAAATATAATAATAATAATAATAATAATATTGATAATAATAAGATTCTTATTATTATTGATATTATATAATAAAAAAAAGAAAAGACAATGTCTAAATTAAAAATAATTAAAATGAAAAATATTTAAATAAAAATATAATGTATCTTTCGTATCTCTATCTCTCTCCTCTCCCCCGCCCCTGCTTTCCTTGCCCCGCTCCCCCCCCTTCCCCCCTCTCCCTCCCTCCTCCTCATAGTCTCTATCTCTATCTATCTCATCTATGCTCATTAGATCCCGACGCGCACCCATAAAGCCCAAACCAATGAATTTGGGCAGAAATTCAATACAAACTTGAAAAATAATATTTGTATTATTTTAATATAATATATAAATACTTATGAAATATTTCAAATCTTATGGATGAGATTTTTTGGGTGCCACGTCAACCGGTCTAGATAGCTCGAGAGATAGGATGATGGATCATTAAGGAAATGATTTTTTAGGTTGAGTTTGAGTCATTGTGTTTTTCCAGCTTTACATACACCCAAGAAGAATGACACTTTGAGAATGTGTGTTGATGGCCATGCCATTAATAATAAGATCATAATAATGTATACGTTTCCCATCCCATGGTTAGACAATATGCCTGACCTTGTAGTCAACTCTTGATTATTTTAAAGATTGATCTTAAGAGTGGTTATCATCAGATTTATATGCTCCCAAGAAATGAGTGGAAGACTACATTCAAAAAATTAGGTCTTTATGAATGGATGGATATGCCTTTTGGCCTTTCTAATGCTCCCAAAATATTTATGCACTTAATGGACACTGTCCTTCGACCTTTTCTAAAATTATTCATGTGGTCTACTTTGACAATCTTGATCTTTGACATTAATACAAAACACCACTCTGAAAATCTTAAACTTATTCCTGAAAACTTAAGGAGAAAAAATCTTACATCAACAAAAAGAAATGTTTGTTCATGCAACATGATGTAACTTTCCCAGGATTCATTGTCTCATCTTTAGGGATAAATACAAACCCATCCAAAATCCAATCATTTTAAACTGGCTGATCCCTAAGAATTTCCATGATGTGAGGATTTTTTATGGCTTAGCGACCTTCTATGCAAGATTTGTGAGAAACTTTAGCATAAATATGAGTCCTATCATTGATATTTTGAAACAAGATAAGTTATATTAGACTGTTAATGTTGAGAAAGCTTATAAGAACATTAAGGAAGCAATGATTACAGCTCGTGTGCTTAGGTTGTAACAATTCATCGCAATATTTGGTCATCTAATCCAACACTAAGCATTAGTGTAATACTTAATATTAAATTAGTAGGACTAATACAATATTAAGTACTACTTTAAACCAATAATCTAAGAGATGGGAAAATAAATGTATATAAATACATCAAAATATATACATATTTATCATTTTAGCCATCTAAAATAAAAATAAAAAATATTCATCACAGAAAAGAAAGTAAAAATATCCATATTATTTAAGTTATACAAACAATTTAGACGAAATAACACTCATCCTTATGGAAATACTAAATATACTAAAATCTTAAAATCTACTCTTGCTGCTCTGGCTCTGTCTTAGGTTCACTATCTAGATCTCCTCCAAGCTCCTGATTTATCATATTTAGTTTTTATTATGGTATGACACAACCAATAAAATAAATTTTGATTAGACTTAATAAGTCTAATTACATTTTAGGGTTGTGAATTTTATTATTTTAGGATATCACACTTATTAATTTATAATTAATTATAGAGGTGCAAAAATGCAATAAAGGAAAAGTACTATAAATAAGTAAATGATTGAAATCCAGTGTAATGCCCAACCCTGTCGCTATGCGCAAGAAGAATAATATTAGCGACGGAATGGGTTATTACTTAAGAATAACAACAATCTTGCTAGTATATAATAGGATGTTGGTACCCTAAAATAGGTTAAGTTTCCCATATATGTAGCACATGGCTCTCAGGTTTATTCGCTATGGCGCACTGTAGCGCCTAGCTTTAGGAAGTTTGTCCGCTACGGTACGCCGTAGCGCCTAGATCTCAAGAAGTTGGTGCTAAGGTGCGCTGTGGCGCATTATGGGCCTAATCCTCTGGAATTATGGTGCTATGGCGCGCTGTAGCGCCTTAGTCATATAACTCATAGCTTGACGTGCAAGATTACATCGCATAAATCATGAGTGAGCTATGAAGATCTGAGAATGTTAACGTCCCTCATGGTTCAAATGATCAAGCGCTTGCCCCAAAGTTGTGCATGGGCTATTTTGCACAACGAATATCGTCATGATCATTCGTGGCATTTATGCTTAAACATGCACAATTTTTGGGTAAGGAAATCTTTAAGCTCAATGAGATTTGCATTTGAATATATAGATAAACATTTATGTAAAGATTTTCCATTCTCTAATTATTCATTCCAATAAGCCTGCAATATTTTTAGATCTAATTAAGATTCGATTAATAAGAAGAGTTCAAGTATTACATTCATAGCTTCTATATGCTCTTGCCCAACCCTCCCCAAAAGGGGTTTGACTACCATTAAAATATAATTACATGGACAACGATAAGAAATATTGAGCCCTTGCATGGCTATTACAAGGGAACACAAGAAATAAAGTAGGAATACAATACTAGGGAACAGCTGTCGCATTCTCCTTATCTTTTTCTTTCTTTGATCTACTTGGCTCCTTGCTCTCCGTGCTTCTCCTTTTCCTATAGTTACAACCTTCTCCTCCTTTGGGGTGGGGAGCTCTCCTCAATACTTCCTATTGATAATAGCAATCAAAAACTAAGAGCAAAAATTGAAATTTGGAACCACTTTAATTTCTTAATTCTCCATTTTATAAGCCTTACTTCAGCCTCCTTTTATTCAAAGCAGCTAACCAACTTTCTCTTGAAACTTAGGTTCTCATTTATGTTTTATTCCTTTATTCTCTTGGTAATGAAGGAGTTTAATGCATGTTATCAATTTATGCTATGAGAAAATGAAGAGAATTAAGTCCTAATGCTGACTAGAAGCCTTTTCCCAAAGCAAAATTATGGCAGGCACTGCAGTGTGTTAGAACGCCAAGCTTTCCGTTTGTTAGGCGCTATAGTGCACTGTAGCGCCTAGCTCTTAGAATAGTGTCCGCTACGATGCGATGTAGCATCTGGCTCTTGGAATTTTATCTGCTATGGCGTACTATAGCCCTGACTCTTAAAATTTTATCCGCTATGGCACGATATAGCGCCTATCTCTCGAAAGTTTGTCCGCTACAGTGCATCGTAGCGCCTAGCTCTTGAGAAGTTGAGCATTGTGGTGCGCTGTAGCACCTAAGCCTTTGGAATTATGGTTCCATGACATGTTGTATCACTTTAGTTTCAGGACGTTGGGCGCTGCGTCGCTCCATAGTGCACTTGAATCGGATTCCTTATTTATTTTAAAATCTGATAACTCTTAGCTAAAATGACATCAAAACATGCTAAAATATTTAAATAAGAAAATAATAATAAATATGGGGCTCATTAAACAACAATATGCTATGTATGATTATCATTCCATAAGATGCATAAACTATATGTCAGAAACTCAACTGAGTCTTAAAGTACTGAAATACTGTATGCAAATATGCTCATAACTACAAAACTGTATTAAAGCATAATAATATATAAATCATCAAAAACATAAAACATATATCCCATTTGTTATCTATTAACTAAAATTATCTACCTAAATAGATGCTAAGACATAATCAAGTCTTAGCCTAACAATAAGGCTAACTAAATAGATTAATTTATTAACATCTTAGCCAATGCTCCGATTAAATCATTAACAGATTATAATTCAGTTATTAATATATCTGAATTGGCTCAATAATCTATCTTATCAATTCATTCACTTTTTCAAGATTAACACCTTAAGTTTGAATCTAATCAAATTTTAAAGGAACAATCCATTCTAAGTCCTTAATATCTAAACTTAGAACATTAGTGGATTAGGTTAATAAAGTTCTAAGGATAGTCTAACATTTCAAGACTTATGATCTAATCCACAAGTTTAGGATTCTAAACCTTTCAAAATGATTTAACACTGAAATGAGAAGGCTCACAAAGGTGATTTAAATAGTAAGAATTCTAGCTCTTCCTTATGAGATTGGACAAACTCTCTCAAGCTTAAAGGTTTCATAACTAATTCTTCACATACAATCTTACATGCAATGGTTAGGATAACCTAATATTGGATCTATTCATTCTTAGGAGCTTTACAACTTAAATGATATTCATCACTTACTAAGGTTCATACTAAAGGCAAGAGAGAACTATTCATCTAATTTGGATTGTGAACATTCAAGGCATGAAAATGCTAACACCTTAAGTCACAAAAGGTTGGCTTAATCACAATAGGATTCTATGGCTATGATAACTATTCTATCATGAAGGTTGCTGTTTAAGGAGTATAAAAACATCTTAAACACATAAATAAGGTTACTAGAAGTGCTAATAATCAGTAATTTAATTCTAACCTTAATTTAAGACATAAACCTTCCTACTATAGTTAGATTACCTTTAAACTCAATCCAAATGGTTCTAGGTTAACTTAACTTACCATTAAAGGAAACATAACCTATTCATGAGGGAAAATGATCATTAATTAGGCATGGTAGTTAATTCTGATTAATATGGATTCAAATAAAATAAGAGCATCCATTACTGATCTACACTTTTTAATGAACATAATAATAGCAAGAACATTAAATTTGGAGTTCTCTAACTTCTAATTTAAGCTAAACACCCTAAATCATCATTAAGGCATGATTAACAATATTGATTACAAAAAATGTCATTTAACAGCATATTAAGGTTCTACACCGATTAATGAACAAGACTAAGATCAGCAAAACTAGATAATAAACAAACAAGTTATGCGATAAACCATCTCCAAGCTAATTAGGAACTAAATAATAAACTCACTGGCAGAAACCTAAATATAATTGCACATTCAGATTCTATACATTTTCCTAATCAATTTTATATAATAACACTAAATTTGGATACCAAATGGCTTAAATTTATCAAACCCTATTTCATTACATTTTCATAAGTTTGCACTTTATGTTAAGTGAAATATTTTTGCATTATATGCATTTAAGCCCTCAGGTTCCGTCGGGTCGACTGGGACCGACGGGCTAGCCCAAATTGGAACAGCACGGATTGACCAGAACTCGGCAGGTTCGCACTATAGAACAGCGCGGGCCATGGGTCGGCCCAACCCGCATCGTTCCCTCTTCGTCCCAATGCAGACGGAGAAGAGCAAGATCAAAATTTTAAGGTTTCAGAGAAATCTTAAGTTTCTGATGTATAGAGCATTTCAACAAGCAATTTATGGCTTAAAAGAATGCTACGAGGGAACTCTACTTGATGACATTGAAATCCATAAATGTGGTGCTCTAGATCAGTTAAACCTCGACTACCACATATTCTATGGTTTACTATGGAGGGGGAGTTATCCCTCCCAATCGATCCTATGGGCAGGGTTCAATCCCAGCACATTCCTTAGGTCAAGGCCGACCCAGGGAATGCCTTAGTAGGCTAGGAGGTGAACATAAATGGCGAAAAGCTATTTGGACTCAGACATTGTGCTCCACTATACAGGATCGGGTCAGATGCCTTTCGATCAGGTTCGATCGAACCTGATCGACGATGGCAATCATCCTAATGCCATAAAGGTTAATAATTGCAGCATTTATAGCATGAATCCATCCAAGAGTACTAGGATAAGTGAGTACCTGGAGTTTGCGATTCGTTGAGAGTCTAAATTGCATACACATGCCTCAATTCGGCCACTGCCATTGCCTAGCTGCCTCTAGAGCCTTGAGTAATCGAACAGGGATCACCAAGGAGGTAACAGAGGGTCGCTGTAGGTTGCACTTACTGTATTCAACGATTGCATGTCGGGGTTATCGAGCTCACGGAAGAAGAGGAAAGGAATTCATGAAGAGATGAGGAAAGGTCGATTGCTAGACACAAAACTCCTCGTCTGGCAGAGAGGAAGAGTATAAGAGGGAAAAGGGAGGGGGACAATCATATCATGGCCGTATGCGTGGTTGGGCAGAACCGCAAGTGGAGCAGGTTTTGGTGGTGGCAGAGGGACCACTATGTGCGCGCGGGTACGTAGCGCTGTGGCTCGGGGATAACAAGGCACAACACCTTATCGATTTGGGTCGCTCGATTAGATTTGGCAGCCCAGATCTGATCTCCGAGATCAGATAAACGGCAAAAGCGATTCTAGCAGTTGGATCTGGTCTATGATCCACCGACTGGATTTGGATTAGTTGGTCGAAGCAGCGTGGGGTGTCCGATCAGATCAAACCAACTGCAAAACAGATAGGATTGGCCCATTCTACATGGTTCAGGAGGAGAGAGAATGGCCGGTAAATCAGTTAGAAGCCATTGGAAATTCAAAATAATATTATTTAATTAATTTAAAATTTTGAAATACCTAATTCAACTAAACGGACTCTAAAAAGTATAAAAAATTCACCCCTAGCCCCTAGCTAATTCTGCATGGTTCAAAAATGTGATCGGATTTTCATTAGGAGCTCAAAATAATTATTTTATTTTCTTAATTAAATAATTTAGCTAAAACGATCAATTGATCCGATTGATCTCCAAATCGAACAAAAACTTTGGAGTTTGCTTTAAATGACAATTAAGACTAATGAATTTTTTAGACTAATTATGTGGGGCCTCCGTACTGACAACAAGGAAGTACGGTGTTCCAACTGTGACAAATCCCCAACTTAAGTAAAGTTAGATAAACTCAATCTGCCTTAAGCCAAGGACTTGTCACCAAGTGCTATAACATACATCAATATATATTTAAAAATATCAAAGTGGCAGAAGCAATAGGTGAGTAGTAACATCCACAAGCATACATAGTAGAAAGAGGGAAAACAATATAGTAACTCATCGAAATGCAGAAATGAAACACATCCAGAATTAATTATTACAAACTAAATTTTAAAGAAAATGAAAATGTCTCTCCATCTCACTGAAATAAAAATGCAAGATCTATCTAAACAGCAGCAGCACGATCCTCCTCCTGAACATGCTCCTTTTCTACGACACTGCCCACGAACACGTCAGAATTTGACATTTGTCGGTATCACAAATGCCAGGGCCCCAGCCAACAAAACAAAAAGGTTACAGTTAGACAATTGTCTAAGTACATTTTAGGATATTTTAATGAACTAGATATTTTAAAGATATCACATTTAAATTAGCTAAGCATGCAAGCAGTAATATGTGCAATAAGCTATGGAGAAACAGTAACTATAAACCATCCATTTATAGCCAGCAACTAGTATGAAGAACATACAACATAAATAAATAAGGTAAGGCTAAAAGCTAAAAAAAATAGCAACTATAATACTTCTGAACCTAATATGCTTATGATTATATTAACACATGCTGGGTATATAAAAGAAACACAAGTACTGAAAACATACAATTTTAGCATCCTAAACATGCCAATATATATAAGTAAATCATATGAGCATACATGCAACATGCTAATTAAGAAAAGGAAAAGGAAATGCCACTGAGACATGTGGCAAAAGCAAAGCAATCTATGTAAAGTAAAGCCACTGAGACATGTGGCAAAGCGAGCAAGTACTGAAAATAAGGCCACTGAAGTATGTGGCAAAGCAAAATAGAAAATAATACTGAACAGTCCAGCTAAAGTAGTAATAAGCCTAAGACATAGTACTGCCATACCAGCCAATAGGCCATACAGGGCCTCCAATATCAATCAATCAATCCCCAGCCTAGCCATCCAAATATGCTAGGTCTGAGTCCAGTCTATACAATACTACTACTGAAGAGGCAGACTAAGCTAGGACATATTTTACCAACTGCAAATAAGGCAAAACTGAATGATATGCAATTCAAATACTAACTTAAGATGTATCATCTATACCCTAAGTTCTCCTATTATGCTCAAGGAATAGGCTCAATAACCAAGGTATGCAAAGCAAATCAAATCAAAGTAAGCAAGGGACTCAATCTAAACTCATATAATCTGATGTTATATAATTACCAAATCTAGCTACTCTGAGAGAGTACAACTTTATGATCTCCAATATCCAGCTATCAAGTAGAATCTCAAATTTACGTCCTTAAAGTTAATATTAGAACTTAACAAGTTCTAATCCAAAATCATGTGATGACTATATAATTTAAGTAAATAAATCAACAACCTAGTTTATTAATATTTTACTCTCTTATCCAAATCTTGATTAAGTAAATCAAGATTTAAGGATTCAGGACTTGAACTCCACTTTGGTGTTCAAAACTTAAATCCAAGGAGGGTATCCTAATAAGGATCTAGGGTTCACACTCTATTCCAAAGTTAAGGATAAAAGATCCTATAAGCTGAAATATCCAAGAACTACGAACTTAGCGAAGGATTATTCTACTGATTATAAGATAAAATAATCAATTAAGAATTTGAGAATCTAAGATCTATATTCAATCTTTAAGATAATCTCATTATCTTTATAGATTGAATTATTCTATACCCACATGGAAGATTTCAAAGGATTAAACAATCAATCACTTAAAGAATTTCAATTGGAGATGGTTCAATTCAAATTGAAGATCTAAGATCTAAGGATCTGATGTTTGATCACTTTAGACTTTGAACTAGATTTTTATGTAGGAGTTTCTATTTGTATTTCTTTTAGAATTTAGGTTTATAATCTAACTATATTGAACTCATTAAGATGATAATTGATAATCTTAGATATTTGGTTTAAGCTTTAAACTAGGTGACCTCTTTTAGGTTACTTAAGATCTAAGTGTCTTAATTATGGCTTAAGTGAAGATTCCTTAAGTTTAAAGATCACACTAACATTAATATTGGAACATTTCTAATCTATGTTAGGGTAGATACTGAAATTTTTAAGGTTTATAGCGCATTTAAGCATATTTGATCAAAATGACCAAAATGCCCCTCTTAAGGCCAAAATTGGAATTTTAGGGTTTAATTGTTTAAATTACTCCTAATCTATTTTAACATGTCCCATACTGATAAATAAGGTGGTAAATTCACTTATCTTGGATTTTGACTACTTAATTAAGCTAATTAGCACTAATCACTTAATTAAGCCAATTTTTTTAGGGATTAGTAAATTTAGGGCATCTTAAGGCAATCCAACCTTTCCAAATGGTTATAGAATACTTAGGATAACATTAAGAACCATCTCTATCAAGATCAGAGGCTTACTTATGTTTAATTTTACTAATCCCTAATTAGGGTGATTAAAGAGTGATTAAGAGAAATTGATATCCAAAATTGGTTTTAAAGGTCTGAAATTGATCTCTAGGGTTCAGGGAGCAATCAGAGCCTTTAGTCTCCTCATTTGGATATATATTCAATTTAACATGATTTAAACAAGAACATCAAAGAGTTGGGCAAATATTTTTAAATCCAATCATTGAATCTGTGATTTTATTTTATATTTATATTTCTTGTATTTTCCTGATTCATATAGTATATTGGATCATACCATTTGGATCAGTATAGCCAAAGTTATTTAAATAATTTATTCTGAATGTTTATTTAAATTAAAACTATAGGATTTAATTAATTAATCGCATAACCTTTGAAAATATGTTCCTATAATTAATTAATTCGACGCGGCCCGAAATCAAACCGCGTTGGTTGGGGTTGGCCCGGCCCGGACTTCATCTTCAACCTCTCGACGGGTCCATCCCAGGCAAACTTTCGCGTTGAAATTCTCGGCGCTCAGACGACGGCGGCGACTCAGCTTGATCCCTACACGTTCCTAGGGTCGAGACGCATCGATTGGACTAAGAACCCCCATCTGGATCCCTTTGGATTGATGGGGTGCTACTCACCCGAGACGCCTTCGATATGGGGTTTCAGGCGCACTGTGAGGAGACAATTCTCCTCACAGAGGCCATTATCCGGCCGGAGCTCGATACCTACACCTTCAGGGAGGTGAGACGAGTCGATCCCCCAACATTTCATAATATGGGGTGCAGCCAATCGCTGGGTCCTTACTCGGACTCAGCCATTGGCTCGGCCGCTAGCTCAGTCGATCGATACGGTTGATTCGAGCTAGCTTAGCCCCAGGCGACAATTACACTGGATTTCCTAGGTGGCTAGGGTTCTCTAGGTGACATTCAGAGGCTCAATGCAGAGATGGACGAGGAATTGGATCAAAGAAAATCCATGGGGGAAGGCTGTACCTGAGGACGAGTTGCAGGCTTGGCTGAGGGAAATTGAAGTGTGCTGGAGCTTCCTAACCACCAGACGAAGGTTCACAGGGGGTCTGAACACCAGACGGGCCCTCTATCAGTGGTTCAAGCCTTCGGGTCAGCGGGAAATGCTGAGAGAGACGGGAGCTCCAGAGGCTTCAGCTAGGAAAATTGAGGAGTCTCAGTGAGCAAAGGGACTCATTGAGAGGTGCTGGGAGTATTTATAGGCAGCTGGGAGCTCTAGGGGTGGTTACCAGAGCTTGGCAATGGCAAGAGGCTCGGCCCGAAGGAAATGGCTCGGGCCAACGGTTATGGGCAATTTGGGGAGAAGACAGCCGGCCAGACTAACGCGCCGAGGGCAGGAGAAGAAATTCGGTCTTTTTCCCGTACTGCCACGGGAGCTGGAGGGGTTATGGCTGTCGGGGGGGACTAGACGCAGACGGGAGAGGTGAAGGAGATGACCACAGTACTCGGGGCCGTCTGATTGATCATCCATCGAAGCAGAACGGCTCTGATCTCCCGACACTTAAACGAACGACGCGGATAGAATGTCCACCGTTGGATTAGATTGGGAGATCTAACGGCGGATCGGAGATACTTACGGCGGGTGGATTAGATGCCGTCGGATTAAATCTCAGAACCACGGGACGGTTGAGATTAGACGGATCCGATCCAAGGCGCGGGCCGTTGGATTAAATCCGCGGAACGGACGGCCCAGATTGCGCCCGCGGTTTGGAAACCAGCCGACCGTTGAAAATGATAGATTTGCAATTATAAATTGTTTAAAACCCTAATTTGCAATTAAACTAATTTAAATTAAATTCAAAATGTGATTAAATGACCTCCAAAAATTCCCAAAATTTCACCCTTATCTAATTTTGGAGTGAGGAATTCAAAAATGAACTCAAATTTTGATTTAGAGATCAAATTATTTTAGGTATTTTCTAGGCTCAAAAATAGCCAAAATATCAAAATTTTTAATTTATCTCTGATTGATTTTAAATTTCTAGGATTATGTTTAAATGATCCATTGAACCCAATGGAATCAAAATCAAAGCTTGGATTAGCTTAATTAATCTAAGTTTAGCTAAGATAACAACTACGGTTGTTATAAATTAAGCTAGGTTTAACTATGGTAACAACCTTGAGTTATTACATATTAAAATTTGAAAAGAAAAAATGCTTACTAATATAACTTGTTAAAATTCTGCTAAAGTATGTAAGAAAAGGCAGCATATATTTACATTTAAGTGTGCATATGAAAAAAAGTACAAAAAAAAAAAATCTAACTAAAAGCATGCTCTATAACTGTAAAACTGTATAAAAATGTAATTGCAATAAACTTTAATGTATGAACTAAACTATAAAGTATGAAAAAAAAAGTATGTTAAGTAGAATCAGTCTCTAGGGCTGAATAACAGTAAGGGGAATCTGAAGACGGTATAATGTAAAAGTGATACACAAATAATGAAATTATGTTATAACGTAAATGTTATTTTTTTTTATCTTACTTTAGTATGTTTCGTGGGCACGTGCAAAAAAACAAGGAGTTAGACATATTTGTTCAACTATATATAGCGGGGTCTCCTGTATAAGTACACACTCCCTTCCTCTATGATAAGTGTACTCTTTTGTTATCTCTATTGCCTATTCTGGCTCAACAATGCATTAAATTTTAATTATAAATTATGTGATATCTTTTATTGTTTTATTAATTATTTAACATTAATAATTGGGGATAATCATGCCCCCAATTGACTTAAGACATTAACTGAATGTCTTAATTAATTAAGGACTAATATATATATATATATATAGTTTTGAAAATAATTATTTTAATATAATAATGTTTTAGTAATAAAAATGGCAAATAATTCTAAAATCTAATACTAAAGTCAACTAAGCTTTCAAGTAAGCTCTATCATTACTAGTTATTAAATCATATCTTAAGTAGGTTATCAAATCTATTAACTTTCTCTATCCTAAATATGTTTCTATAAACTTAAGTTTTGTATATCTACTAACAAGTTTAACTATATTCTCCTACAATTTCACATTACTAAGGTATAAGGAATGCTATACCTTTATCTAAATTTGTCTAGATTTTACCTAACTTTAGATTTTAGAATTCTAAGTTCTATATTTGCTAGTCAATAAGAATTTCTAACAATTTAATTAGTCTAGTCCTACCAATTTGTGCTAACCTACTTGTTCTAGTATCTCTGCTTTGTTCTTCAAGAGGACATGTTCTATACTAATTTGATATAGGATCATATTACTTAATTCTTAAATTTAGATATTTCTCTGCCCATAATCTAATCCAATATCCTAGTACAAGCATGATATAGATCTAACTAATTCCTAAATTATCAAGGGAGTTAAAATGGATCTATTTGAGTTTAAGTCTAATTTGATTAAAATAATAATTTTTTAAAGTTCAAAAATTGATATTTTCAATTAAATAACAAATTTAATAACATCATATTATTATTTCTTATAATCTAAGAAATCCAATGACAAAGTATTTATTAAATTTGAAGATATCTAGGCTCAAATATGTGCTAATTATTCTTATTGATAATTAGTAATGTCATTAGTAAAATTTATTATCTAAACAAAAATTTAATATTATAATATTATTCTACTCATTTTTAAGATCATTTTGATATATAATTTCAATATATTTGGATTTATATTCTTCATTTTATTTTATTAATTTAATTGGAATTAATTTGACTAAAGATATGAATTTATTTAAAAAGAATATTCCAATGAAATATTTTGTTTAACATAAAACCGCGGGATCAGGACGATTGAGCAGCGGGCCCAATGGGTTGATGAATGATCGTGTTATTCCACGAATATTTGTGGAATATTCGTTGCACAGAGTCGCGCAGGTCGTTGGCTAACTCACATGGCACCGTGCTTCCTCGTTATATCATGAGAAGAGAAACTCGAGGTTTTAGGGTTAAACCCTAAATCCTCAAGCTTCAATTAACCAAAATTAACATGCCATAAGCCAAAATAATCAAAAGGTTCTGGGCTACCATTAGAACCCTAAAGCCCAAACTGAGATTACATATAATGGTCGATCCTAGACTTTATTTTAGATCGTCTAGGGTTTACTGTGGAGGGAAAATACTCCCTCCACAGTGAACCAAGCAGCTCAATAAAGGTCACAACATGCTCCTTGGGTCGAGGCCAATTCGAGGAGCCCTAAGTCCCTTGGGAAAGGACCTGGAATGTCAGGCCAACCTTGACCCTTCATGAGCACTGTACACCACTGTACATGTTCGGGACTATCAAGCAACCATTGGGCTCGCTTTAACTCTGTTAGGGGTTAAATCGCAGTAACACCGAACACACTCTCTATAGCGGAAGCGGTGTGATTGCGCACTCGATTGAGGACCTGGGTTGCATTGACGGTTACCAAGCAAATCTGAAATCCCAAACCACAAGTATAAAATCACACAACATATACATGTAAGATAAATACAAACATGCAAACAACCAAACACAAAAGATTATGTGAAAAACTCAAGAATGAGAAAACCACAGAGTCACACCACATAAAATATTACTATAAAAACTTGAAGATTATATGTTACAAAGACCTTATCCTTGATTAGATATACACAAGCTCTTACTCTAATATGGAGAGGAGAGGAATCAGCCACCAGTTGGAGTGCCTTCTCCAACATGCAAGAGGTTTCTTGAACTACAGCTTCCTTAGGGCTTCACCTTGGGATCTACTACTCACAGTAGCAAACAGCCTCTAATATAAAATGTCAACATTGTAAACTCCTCCCAACTTGTTTGCTTAAGTACCCAGCTCAATTTTGAACCTTTAAAAAGTTCAAAATGCCCTCCAATTTACTTAGGGCATAACCTGAACTGGAGTAGAACTCCGCTAGACGCTACGACATGCTGCAGCGCCCGTGTTTCGAATGACATGCCGCTGTAGTGCGCAGTAGTGCCCGCGTCTCGGGATGGAACCCGTTCGGCGCGTGGTAGTGCCTTCATTTTGAATAGCCCTCATCTTAGGATGGATCTGCTACGGCGCGCTGAAGCGCCCACTTCTCTGTTTGCTAACCGCTGAGGCACGCGATAGTGCCTCCGTCTCGGGTGAGGGATCGTCAGGGCACGTTGCGGCGCGCCACGACGCGCAGCGCTTATGTTATTCCTGGACTTCACACCTTGTTCTGAATTTCCTTTGAACTTCCCAAAAGTTCATCGGAGCACCATTAGCATCTTCATGATAGAATATATGGTCTCCACAACACAACAAAGTCAATTGAACTCGGTAGTTGGATCGACAATAATTGTAATAAGAAACAAATATGTAATTGAGGAAAATAACACCTTAAATGATGTGAAATAGAGTGCCTAAATCCGGTGGCTCACTAGGTCGCTGGGTCAAAAAGTCATGAATGAGCACCGAGCCTTCCAGCTGATGGGTTTTGATGAAATGGCGCTAAAGAAACCCTTAACAAAGATTTAGGCTAGGGAAAATGTGGGGAAGGATGGACGTAGAACAGCTCCGCTCACGTTCATGTGCGGGTGTGGCTGAACTGGGGAAGATGACAGGAGCACAATGCTCCTATCAATCTCAGTCATCATATCAGAATGGCAGCCCAAATCTAATCCCCTGACTAAAATAATCGCAGAGTTGCCGGTAGCCATTGGATCTGGGTTTGGCTCCAGCAGTTGAGATCAGATTAAGCCGCATGTTTAATGCCAATCATCTAATCTGGTAGGGAGAAATGGTGGGACGACCCAGATCAGGCAATCTTGTTATTCCGTGTTTAGATGCCCAAAGCGGATCGCCCACCACTCGAATTAAATGACAATTAGCCATTAAAATATAAAAAAAAATTAAAATTAATTAATTAATAATATTATTAATTATATAATTTATATTAATCAATATATATATATATATATATAATATATATATATATATGTATATAAACTGAATGAGCTCCAAAAATTTCATAAAATTCACCATTGGTTAATTTGGGTTTGAGCAACTCAAAAATGCAATCAAATTTTTGATTAAAGGTTAAATTAATTTTCTTATTTTTCTAATTATTTAAATTGAATAAATTATTCAATTTATTCAAATAACTTCCAAATTGGCTCAAAACTTCAAAGTTTGATCATAATGATGATTAGACTAATAATGAGATTTCTATGTTAATTTGGCTAATTAATTTAGGTAACAACTTTGGGTTGTTATAATAAGGTATTTGAAGTAGCTTATGATGCTTGGGGATTGGCTTCGAATGAGTCATTTCACAGGATAATCAATCAATTGCGTTCTTTAGTGAAAAACTTAATGAGGTAAAGCAATGATATTCAATGTATGACTATGAATTTTGTACAATCATTTAGCCACTAAAACATTGGAGGCATTATCTTTTAGATTGAGAGTTTACCTTCCACATGGACTAGCAAGCATTGAAATTCATTCATCAACAAAAAAATGGGGTGGAATATTTACAAGATTATATTTTTATTCTCAACACAAGCATGATGCTGATAATATACCTGCAGATGCCCTATCTAAAGTGGCTCTAGTGATTTTATCATTGACTAGTAAGATACTGGGCTTTGATCGCCTAAGTGATGACTATACTGTTTGCTCTAACTTCCATTTGATATATTCTAAGTCTCATGAGTATGTGTTACATCACCATTCATCGTATCACATTATAGAAGGTTACTTATTTTGTGGCCCATTGTTGTGTATTCCACATAGCTTCTTGCAAATTTTTCTACTTAATGAGTTGTATTCTGATGGCATAACAGGACATTTGGGGAGAGATAAAACTATACATTTAGTTGAGACTAAATTTTTCTTGCCATCACTAATAAGAGATATGAGTAAGTATGATTCTTAATGCTTAAATTGCAAAAAAAACCAAGTCTCAAAAGTAGAGGTCATGAAAATATTGCTTTACATGTGCCATATCGACCTTGAGAAGATTTATCTATAGATTTTGTGCTAGGACTTCCTAAGAATGTACATTGCCATTATAGTATTTATGTAATGGTTGATATGTTTTCTAAAATGGCTCACTTTATCTCATGTTCAAAGACAAATTATGCCTCCCACATAACTAGATTATTCTCTAGAGAAAAGTACAAGAGAGATCTCACTCTCTACAAGAATTCTCAAGTATTTCCTATCCCTCCAATAGCTTGTCCTTTTTCCTCACAGCACACAACCACAAAATCTTTAGCCACTAGCCTCCAACCACTCAACATACACAACATGCATCACAAAAACCCTAAGACATTAGGTATTTATATATTTCCAAACAGCCTCCAAACTCTCAATTTGGCCCAAGGAGTTCTTGGATGATTACCATGTGTCAGGCATGCTTTTCCGGATAATCCGCACGTCCAATTTCTACTCGCGCTTCAAATTGGTTTTAGGGTTCTGCATTCGTCGTTTGGTGCATAGGCACTCCTAGGCACCAGGCCTTCAGATGATAACAAAATACACATTGCACCAGGGCGTGCCGAGGCTACCATCTTGGCATTATGTTGGATCAATTGGTGACGCCTAGGCGAGCATAAGTGCCCACATTTGTGTTTCTGGCTCTGCTATTTGAAGAAGTGCTAACATCTAAGTGCGCCCAAGGTTTGTCCTGCTGCATCTAATCAAATGCTTCCAGCAACATGCTCAAGCCAGGTCCTTGCTAACTCCAGAAACATCTCAGCAGCGCTTGGGCGAACCTAAGTGCCCAAGTTTATGTCCAACTGAGTTTAGGGGAAAACTCCTCCAGTTCAGTTACTTCAGTACACTTCAAACTCAGTTGATTGAAATCACGTCTAGCTCATACCAGTTAATCAGTGGTTGACCCAAAGTTACACCAAGTTCCGCAACTGATACATGGTACACTCCACGACCATTCAATTACACTTGAGGCTTAATCACTCCGATCTTCACTAGCTTTGCATCTTTCAAGCTGTAGTCAGGTGCACCAACCCGGTCACACTACTTCCTGCAGCACTTGAGTCTCCACAAACAAACAAATACAACTATGTTTGCAGAGAAATTCACCGGTGGCAAGTTCAATCCTAATAAAAACAGCAGACTAAATAATCAATTTATCTATATTTAAAAAATTAAATGTCAATGTTTTAAGAAATTTAAGCAGTTTACTTGTTGCAAATATGCGACAATGAATTATAAATACTTGAACTATGAGAGACTTTATTAAATGAGAAATTCTACCATGTAAAACACATCCAATATATTACGCCCACATTAACAAACTAAAGAATAACTGCTCATACAAATGAACAGCAAATTAAAAATACACCACTTCAACTATATATATATATACAGATTTTTTTCTTACTGCTCGCGATCGTGTGCAGCAGTTGCCGGAAGTTTGAAATTGAAGCAGTTGCAGGCAGTTCGCCATGAAAGCGGTTGCCCTAAGAATGTGCGTCCAATCCTCATACAAATTCAGATCCCGTTAACAGAATAATGGCATCGGAGGTGCTTCAGCTTAAATTTCCTCTCCAATCAATCTCAATACTTGCTGCCGATGGCGAATCGTATGCCCACAGTGCACTTGGGAGAAGTACGGATTCTACCCTTTGATTTTTAAACATTTCCCACAAGCCCTAAAAATATCTCTCTATTGTTTGCAGAAGCCGAAGAAGAAGCCGCTGCGATGGCTGAAGAAGAAATTTACAGCATTGTGCAAGAGCGGGAAAAAGGTCGCCGGAGCGATAGGCATGGCGATCGCCGGACCCGTGATTTTGTCGGAGCCCTCATCGCCGATAGCCACGCCGCCTCGGAACGAGAAGAACAAATCGCGCAGCGTGATTTGGGTCGACGGAGGATATAAGTATGGACCTCTGCGCTCCGTTTTATGCACCGCGAGTTCGCTCCAAAGTGATTACTTCCAAAACTAATATATATATGTATATACATCCTTCTTCTTAGTTAATTGCAAATGTGTAAAGGCTAATGCATATTTTTATATGCTATTTTCGAAGGCACTAAAATTCATGCATATGAAAATTTTGCAAATAAATTTTATAAGAATTTGAATGATAAAAATTGCCTAGAATGAAAATCAAATAAGAAAAATTTATAAGAATTAGTGAACTTTTGAAAGCATTCTCTACCTAAAATGAATTTCGGAATATCATGCTCGAGATGAGCTTGAAGAAGTTCAAGCGCACCATTATTGGCCCCAAAACCAAAATATGAAACCATATTAACAGATCATTGTATTAACATAGATCTCCTTTGAGAGTTTAGGATTTGAGCACTCTTGCAGGACTATCATTCTTATCTCCATACCAATTTTAACCAATCCATTTCCTCAAATAATTTCCTTTTTCTATTTAATGTGGCAATGTTTAAGGTGGATGCATGAAGAAAAACTACTCTATAATTGTGCATAGATTTTGTTGTTCTTTCAATGGTAATGGGCTTAGTTTCCTTTTTCCTCTACCTGCATTGAGGACACTAACCCTCTTAGTTAGATCCATCATTTATTAATTCAAATAGACCTAACAAAAGGTGAGAAAATTAGAAAGATCCAAGGCCTTAATGAGAAGAAAAAGGATGAATGTTAGAAATTAACAATAAAATGTGTCACAAATCTCCTTTTATAAATTCATTTAATTTTAAATGTCCATATACATATATCATGAGCGATAAAAAATGGTCATAATTAATGATGAGTTATATCACTCACAAAAGGGGTTTATAAGCTTACATACTTCAACTCATATATTCAATACAACAACTAAATATGCATCCCATCTTTGAGTAACATTACATCTAATCCCATGAGAGATAAAAAAATGGAAAGAAAAATAGGTGATTTGTCTGTAAAAAGAAAGGTAGGCAATAATCCAATTCGCATGTGATTTTGCTAATGAGTGACCCCATAAACTTGGAATGAGCAAAAATGTGCATAAAATAACCTAATGCTCACAACACACATGGGTTTGTGGTAGCAGTCTCTCAAAGACATAATGTAAGTCAACCTCTTCGACTTTAGGAAGGGGACCCTTTGTAAAACAAGAGGGTTTGAGTAAGGTAAATTCCAAAACAAGACTCGATGCCAAGCACATGTTGTTGAACATAAGTTCATCAACTACAAATAATAGTCATTTAAGAATTAAAAAAATGAATTAGCTTCATTAATGTAATATCATCCTAATTTAAAATTTGGAAAACTAATATTTAAATAGAAAATTACAATAATTTGGGGAATCTAATTCATTAAAACAATTTCAAATATATAATAATTTTACAATATAATATATGATATATTGACTAATACAATTTTATAGAATTTGAATAAATATTTAATTATATTAGAATTATATATTATTCTTAATAAACAAATAAAATTAGAAAATTTAGAAAACAATCTATCAAAATTTATTCATTTCCATTGGAAAATTTTATTAATAGTGGAATCCTCAAAAGCTTTTAGTATGCCATTAAAATTTAATTAATTTTGAAATTAAAATGAGAAAATATACAATCAAGTTAAATTAAAATTATGTTTAATTTTCCACAAGGAATAAATTTCAAACTATAAACGATCCACTGATGAACATTTCCTTGTTTTATCTGATGGCAGAGATTAAATAGAAAATAATGCATAATTTATGTGGAAGACATATCTTCTATTAAGATCACACAATTGCCATTGCTAAAATCAATATTCATATATTTTCTAACACTCTTGACGACATTCACTTCAAAAAGTCCCAAACCAAGAAACATCCTGATTTAGTTTTTCCCATCATGACATTATGTAACAGCCCATATTCTTAAGCACTAAGGTATTATTTGCTTTGGCATAACAGGCCTCATGATTTTTGTCCTCAAAACACAACTTCCAAGTAGGTCACCCATTTTGGGAGTGCTCCCACCTGAGCATGCTTAACTTTAGAGTTTTTATCAAGAACTCCACAGTTATCTGAAAAGACGCCTTGATATTTAAGAGTTTCGCTCTATACTACTTAAGGGGGTCATTACAATCTCCCTAACTTAAGTAATTGATGTCCTCGTCAGTATCCACACGCTAGTCACTCATCATGATCTCACTTGAACACACTTAACTTTGGATTTTTGATCAGGAGCTCCACCGAATCTAAAAAGACACCTCGATGTTTAAAAGTTCCACTTAAAACTACTTAAAGATGTCGTTACACATTCCTAATGAACCATTTTAATCCCCAATCACTCCTCTCACACCGAGTAGTTTATTGGAGTATCTTGAAAGCTCTAAGGATTAGGTGACAAAACCTAACTTCAACATTAACCTCTCATCTTGACTTGGATGTTAGAGCACTCCATGTTCCTTAGGCTATTTTAAATGATATTGTCATTATCTAGAAGATCTGTTGGTAGAGTTAGGAGGACTTATTGGCTAGTAAATCAATCCATTGAACTTCTTTCTCAAGAGGACCCAAGCTTGGGTGGGACTTGATTCCAAGTCTTAAGAGAAAAGTGTGCTTATATACAAAGGAACTACTAAAAGAAAATATGCTCAACATAAATTACGTGGAGTAAATTGAAAAATAATATAAATAAATCTGAGTAAAGGAAATTGAACTGCATAAAAATTAAACGACAAGTAGTACTGAATTATATGTATATAAAGTAAATTTAGTCTCTAGGACTAAGTAAGATGTACATTATATTTATCAGGATTGTAACAAATAATTGAACTTACTTGATTAATAAGATTGTTCTTATGAAATATTTATTTATTTTATCTTATTTAATATATTCTATGGGCACGTACAAAACAAGGTGAGGAGAGGCATGTTTACCCAACTATCTGAAGTGGTGTCTCCCATAAAACCACACTCCCCCTCTAGGATATGTGCAATCTTCTAATCTCTCCATAGCCTATCCTAGCTCAAATGTTTGTACAAATTGATTCACTCTGAGTGAAAACTCTTATATCTGATATTATGTTATTTTATGCACCAAATGTCTTAATGCCATGAATAAAAGAATTTAGGTTCAATGCATTACAGTAATAACGTATTTCAACATTAATTGTAAAATATGTGATATCCTTTGTTACTTATATATTATCTATCCTTAGTTGATTTGGGGCTATTCAAATCCTCAATTGAGTTATGACACAACTAAATGTCTTAGTCAATTGGTCTGAGTAAATATAGTTTTTTGCTATTAATAATTATATTTTATAGAATTATAAAAATTAAGTTTTACTAGATTATACAAAAGGGCACTTAAGACTACTATCTAAAATCTAACTATTACTAAAGAATCTAAGATAGTTCAATCTCAATTCTAGGGTTTAGTCAAATTAGGATTTAGGGTTTTGCCATAAATCTACTAAATTTCCTAATTAAATTGTCTATTAACATTCTATTATGAGCTAAACTAATAACAAGGTTAATTAGAAGGTCAAAGGGTTAATTTGAGATTATGTTGTAATTTTTATTAAAAAAATACTAATTTAAAGTTCCAAAATTGATATATTTTGGTATTTTATGAATTTACACATTACAAGGAATCAGTTAACATATTGTTTAATAAAATGTAAATTTTATAGGCTCAAAATATCAATATATGTTGATTTATGTTTCTCATTTTATTTTATTATTTATTTGGAATTAATATGCCCTAAGATTCTGATTTATTAAAATAGGAATATTCCTTATGAATATTTTTTTCCCTTTGAAACGACAAAAATCAAGTCTATCATGTCACAGGACCTGATGAATATTCTCAAAATATTAGCCTCATAGAACTGCACGGGCCATAAGCTGTCTTTCCCAGTACTGTGTGTCTTCTTCAACCACATAAAACCCAATGCTCAAAAATTTAGGGTTCGCTTAGAACCCAAATTCCAAAGCTGTGATTGATAAAAAATGGAAATCAATATATTATAATATTACTCACATCAAGACCTATCTTCTAAACTTAAAAGCTCTATGATTGGTTATCTATTTCTCTACATCATTATTCCAAAATCTTTATGTCTAGGGTATACTATTGAGGATGAATACTCTCTCCACAACGACAATTTAACTCACTTAGTATCTCTACATGTTCCTTGGGTTGAGACTAATCCAAGGAACCTAAAAACCCTAAGAGAAGTGGCCTTACTTCCCATAACCCTACTCGACTAGGGTTACTGTATGCCACTATTTAAGCCGATCACATTGAGTTAAAATTGAACTCAATCAAGCTCAATTGAACTCGATAACATCTATAATCATACTCGAAATAGATTTTGAATGTATCACTAGATTAAACGACAGTGAAAATGGGATGGTAGGGGGATACCTTGGTCTCTACTACACCGAATTGTCATTGACTGGAACTCTTATTTTTAAGTAGTAAAATGATCCTATCCTCTTCTTAAGGCTCATAGGGATCATCAGAATTCTTCAATGCTCAGATGGAGATAGAGGTTGTAGGTGCTAGCTTCCACCATTGTCGAGTGGTTAAGGTGCAAATGAGAGTAATGGGAAGAAACAAAGGTGAATGAGGGAGCTCTCCAATTAAACAACTTAGTAGATAATCCAAACGCTACAAAAATTAGATAAGGGAGAGAAGGCCAATCATGGAAGGCAACCATGTGGTACATCCTGCACCCCAATCGTGCCGAGCCAAGATGGAGAACCCTGAACAATGTCTCATTTGATCCCAGCTCTCTGTTCCATCGAGCAACCTTATTCACATCCAGAGTGAATAATAACTATGGATTTAATGATAATCATTGTAATTGGGATTAATTATAATGGTTGAGATTTAATCATACCATGGATTCAATTCCCGCAGTCTGATAAAATCATCAAAAGACAAGACAGCTGTGATTGGATGGATCAGTTGTTTTGCGTTTAAAGACAAAGAGCGGATCACTCACTATTATGAAAATTGGTGGTTAGCCATTAGGAAAATTAGAATAAATAATTAAATAAATTTATTTAAATTATTATATTTAATATAGTTTGTATTTATCCAAATATCTTAATTAAATGATCTCTAAAATTCTCAAAAATTCACTCTAGCTAATTTGGGTGTGAGAAATCTAAGAATACAGTTAGTTTTTGGATTTATTTTCTGAACTACTAAAATCTATTAAAATATTCATTTTATTCATATAACTTCTAATTCTTCTCAAAAGTTAGGGTTTACTCTTAATATTATTTAAGTATAATGGTGATGCTTTAAACCTAATTTAAGCTCTTTTAAATTGGGTAACAACTTAGGGATATTACATATTATGACTTCTAGATGGCTTTAAAAGGGGTGGTTTGAACCTCAATATTATAATGATTATAAAGTCTAAAACTTAGATGCTAAAACCCTAACCTTAAACCCTAGTCAAATTAACCATTGAAAGATCTAATTTTATCTTTAAGATACTTAATTTACTCAATAGATATTATTTTTAGCTTATAATTGAGTTTACCCTACAAATTATAATCCTAAACCCATAGTACTCTAAAGATATAAGATTTAAACACTACTTAAACAAGTGAGATCACTAAATTCTTAAATATAAGAAAATATATGTTAAAATAATAATTTAATATTTTATCTAAAAAGAATTTGTATGGTGTTAAGGAATTTGTATGATATTCTAATACTGTTCACTTTTTATATGGCAACAAGTACTTAAAATTTTATTATTTGCTTATTAAATTTCTTTCAGTATTTATGTTACTCGAGCATGCTTAACACTAATTACATTGTTGTTACAATTTCATACTAAGATCCGTTTTTGGAGATGACTAACATACCAAAATTGTAAGTCTATGCTCACACGTAAGTGTATATGATCTAAAATAATATGAAATGATGATGTCGAAATGTATCATCCTCTGAGAAGGGTATGTGTTTGTCACTAAAGTATACTTTTTTTCAATAATATTTAAACTAACAAAATTTGGTCTTTTTATTCCTAAAATTATGCTAGATTATTGGATTAGTTTTCTTAATCAATTTGATAATGTTGGGGAGAGTTAGGTTTCAAACATATAATTTGTAGTAATATTGTGCGCAAGAATTCTTCTCTTAATGTCATGCCATATTTCTCCATTTAATAATTTCTCAAATCAAGAGATCGAGTTTTATCATTTAGACATTAATTTTGTTATGATCCTATCTAGTGCTAACATGAACACTCTAGGGTTCAAATTAGCTCATAGATATTTTTGTGATTTTTTATAAATGAAAGTTATCCTTACGTCTATGCAAGAAAATTTATATTTTATCTTATGATTACTCGATCTTGATTCTATCAATGGCTCACACACTTCTACTTTTAATTTAGTCAAGATAATGATCTATAAAGTTAAATGAGCTTATCACATCACTCATAGCTTAATGCGTTCTATTATCTTGCATAAATCACAAGTGAGCAATGGAGCTCAATATGTGTATCTCGGCTCACATTCATCAAATTCATAACTTAACTTAGAGTTAGCAATGACCTATGTGAACTATGTCACATCGTCCATTTCCTAACATGCCTTCTTTAGGTGTTATGAATTGTTCTATAGAGCTCAAAGATTCACTAAAACTTTTTTATGGCTAAGATGATCAAATCTTTGAGTTATAGCTTGTGCAAGAGCAATTACGCTCAATAAATTATGTCACATTCATTTGCAACGTGGACATTTTAGGTGCTCAAATTTTAAATCATGATGATCATCAAACGCTATAAGATTTCATTAAGAATATAATTTAATGATTTTAAAATATTCTTCTATTAATTAATACTTTTCATTCCATAGAAGTAAAAGATTACAGTCAAGTAAAAAATCATGATATTTCTATTAAGATCGAATTCTTTGTTGATGTTCTTCCTCTTGCTGTGGCTGCAATTTCCTTCCTTAGAAACCTTCCTTTATGGTATGTGGTGAATAGGGTTCCTCCCATATACTTTAGAAAATGATCAAAAGCCCCATCTTCATCTTCTCTTTTCCCTTAAATATTCCCACTTCAGCCCTTCTTTCGAAATTCTGCTTTGATTTCTTTTTGAGTAATTTCCTTGAAAGTTGAATTCATTAAGTTCATATGCTTGGAATATCCTTTCATTCTCTCTTAAAAACTGAAGTTTTTAATTGTAATTACATAAATATTCTCTTTATTTTTTCTTGGGAGTTGAAATGGTTCTTTTATACATTTAATCAGCCTTGAGAGTTTGAGAGTTGAAAAGACTCATGAATTAAGTCTCTAAAATTCACAATCATTCTTTTTTTCTGAAATTTTGAATGGCGGGCTTCACGGGCGCTACAACATGTAGCTCACGATGCTCCGGAGCCGTGGCACGCTGTAGCGCTAGTGCTTTGAATCCACATTAATGCTCAACATCTACATAAAATATAAGTCACTTTGTGGCACACTATATCAGTTTGCTTGCAATGCTTGGGTGCTGCGACGCACTGAGATGATTGTCTTCATTGAATAATTTCCTCGACTTGCGTCGCGGCACGATATAGCGGGCCGCTTGCGGTGCATGGGGCTACGACGTGCTGTGGCATTTGAAATTTCATAATTTCTCTTCTTGAGTGCAAAATTGATCTTGAGTTAAAAAATTCATAAAATAAGCCCAAAATATACTAAAATAACAAATAATTCTATTAAAAATAGTTAATTATACTTGGAAAATATATATATATATATATATATATAATTGGGGGTCATCATATATATATATATTGAAAACTTGAACATGTAGTAGTATTGCTAGCATGCAAAGTGAAATAAAGAGGGTATTATTTAACTTGTATTTCAAGTTCTTTAGTTTCTTTTGAATTTTTTTTTAATTTTTTGGTATTATTTATCTTCAGTAAGCATTATCATTGGGATGCTTTAATTAACTTCTCAGTTCATTATAAAGTATGAAACTTAATCAATTGAACTATTATTAACACTAAATTAATTATAAAAACTTTGCTTATGAGAAAAGTTAAAAAATATTTTATGAATATGTTTCTATCTTGTTGTCCCATACAAGTCAGCTAAGCCTTGAACCTACAAGCATTTATAAATGTTACCTTGAGATTGTTAGTGTATTATCATCATCTTACTATAATTTTGTTATGCATAATGAGTGTCCCCTTGATCGAACTTATCTTGAAATACATGTCTCCAAAGTTGATCACGTTCAAAAATTAGTTTAGTATACACTTGAACTTCCTTACGTCAAAGGTACTCATCAAAATACAAGTACATTAAGTATGAATAATATTTCCTTAGTTTATTGGAGTTGGTATTGAGGTGAACCATTAACTCATTGTGCTTCTTAGAATCCATCCCTTTTATTGATTAAAGTTATTGTTGAATTTCTTAGTTAATCAACCATTAACTTTATGTTCTACTTTTGCTTGTATTGATTCTTGAAGAGTGGAGTTTTGTTGGCTATTTCAAATCGTATGGCACTATCCAAGAAGGGGGGGTGAATTAGATTTGATTTTTGAAAATTAAGAATTCAATTTATATTTAAGATCTTAAAATAAATTACAAAAAGTAAAACTAGAAAATATAATAAAAAGAAAATTAAACTTAGCACAAAAAGACAAAAAAGATAAAAGGAAATAAGAAAACATTGGAGTCCTATTGGAGTATCAAATATATTTTGGTGTGTGATCTTGGTGAATAGCCTAATGGTTTTTAATTCAGGTCATGTTTGGGGAGAGAGCATATACTGTGTTTATGTGTATGAGGGAATACTTTAGTGCATATGGGGGCCCAAACTTAGTGTCTGAATGTGTGGTCAATTTAGATATGTACTTAAGGCTTTTATAAGTTCTCAAATTTAATCTTAAGGCTTAATAAATTTTACATTCATAGACATTTATTTAAATTGCATATAACTAAGAAATTATATAATACAAAATATAAAACAACAGTTCATCTAATAAGCTGCTACATGTCAGCTTCATATCATCATACTACAATCTATACTTGCAGTGCGACTTTATTGTCTCTTCTATCTTTGATTTAATAAAGTAATGGACTAATCTTGAAAAGCTTTGTCTCATAAAAATATATTAGTAGGTAAAAGTTGTTCTACAAAATTTTGTTATTATAAAAAGAGAAACATCCATTTGATTAGATGTGCTAGTCTCTTAGCGATGTAGCACATCATAAGAATATTACCAAATCTGAAACATCATGACCTAGTGTGACGACCGGGGACCGAAGTTCGAGAGTCTCTAAAGAATGATTCATACAACTGGAAATATTCATTTATGAAAATAAAGAAAATAAAATACATGAATATCCATATTTACATTAAGAGCCATACACATATGAATTTACAACAGTTTAAATATTTACAATGAAAATTTATTCACTGCTCATATCTCATATCTCTCTTTTCTTCTTTTCTTTTATTACTTTGGCAGATCTTCAAAGCTTTTTAATTATCAAAACCTGAAAAAAATTTAGTTTACCAATCAGGTAAGAATACGCAAATTGTTCTTATAAGAATAAATCTAATATCCTATAATAGGTATGAATCACATATGAACATAACAAAAAGACTGCAAATAAAGTAAGCAATTTCAAATGCAATTTTTGCCCTGCAAAATAGCTGTGAAAATCAACATATATGAAATAAATTTTATCAAAAGCATATGTAACAATAAGTCGAGTTCGGAGACCCCTAAGCCCAAATGGGTAAACTCATAGGCATAAATCTGTAGGAAGCTTTCTCGCCACCCGTCGGTAGCTTACTCAAATTAGGAACTGATGGTGTGTCTTTCCTCTGGATTTGCCTACTTCCTACAAGAGGCTAAATCCCTCCATATAACTCTCAGGGGCTGCTAGCTGGCCCAATCTGTACAGATTCTCAGTGTTGCGTTCCACCCTCCAAAGACAAACACCACAAAATATATATAATTTCTTTTTGTTACATGCTTTTTGATATAATTCTTTTGTAGATTAATATGCGGTAAGCAGTGTAAATAATACTCAATTGGAAAATAGCTCAAATAAGAATACTGAAATAAGACTTATAAGTAAATTTGCGTACCTGACTATTTTGATAAATCAACCAAATTAAAATTTTTTTTTTGATATGCCAAAATAATGAAATTTATTAATTTAATGCTTCATGATTTGTAATAATAGATTTTTATAATATTGATTTTTGGATTCATCGAATTTAATTATTTTTATAACTAATATTTTCAAATGAAGTGACAATTTATATGAAACTTTTAGAAACATGTGAAAACATCTATATTTCCTATAAATTTTCTAAGTTCTAAAATTCTTAAAAATTTCAGTAGAGTCTCCTTTATTTTGTTCAAATTTTCCATTTTCACAAATAATCTTCAATTCTAAAAATATAGAGTTCAGTCTTTTTTACAGGACTGCTCATTTCCAGTTCTACAATAAAGTTTAACTCTAGTTTCTAAAATAAGTCAATTCATTGACTATTTCCATTTTTAATAAGAATATCAATTTATAATAACATTTTTATAAGATAACTTACAGCATTTGATTTTCCATTCATGATATATAACATCATTTAGATATCATAATCATATGGCAGCATTTGTAATAAATAAATGACAGCAATTGATTATTTTATTCATAGAAAAATAAATCTAATGATGTGAATTTTAGCATTTAAACATTAATACTCATTTAATGTTATATAGTTCTGCATTTTTATATTAAAATCAATATTTACAGCATAGTACTTGTATTCAGTATAGACAATATACTGTAATTGATAATGATTAATGTTCTTTCTTTTACTCTACTTTAGATATCAATAATTTGAATCTCAATTAATACATTGTGGCATGCAATATTAATAGCAGCATTTTATAGTTTGAAAAGATATCTTTTGATTAAAATGAAATAAGTGACAGTATTCATATGTCCTAGAACTCATAGCAGAATTTTACACTTTATGGTGGCAGCAACAATAGCATTTGATTACTTTAGTTTAACTAAAGCAATGGAAACATACTAAAATTAATGACAACATTAATATTTAAAACAGAAATACAGCATTAATATTCAGCATTTGTCCTCTTATGATTAATAATATGTGTAACTATCCTTGCCTCATAAGGAAAATAAAAGCATTTAATTTCTCTAAATGTTGATGGCAACATATGAACTTATACATAGTGGATGGCAGCTTTTGATTATCATAGATTAACAATAATTGATTTACTTTATTTCAAAATTTCAAAGGAATATTTTATTTGATAAAGAAGAATTATTCTCAAAAGCTCCAAGTTATAACTCAAAATTTCTCTTTTATATATAATTGTGATGTATGAAATCTTTAAAATCAAAACTAATATTTCATTTTAGTCTATTTAAATAGCATTTATATAAAAATATATATATAAGAAATGATTCAAGATAATAATAATACCAATAATTTTCTAAATCCATATTGACTAAACAAAAGACTCTATCGTTCAGGAATGGAAACTGCAATACTCTGTAATTCATTTAAATGAATCTATCAAGTAGTTTAATCTTATTTTGCCTCATGTCTAAGAAAATGCTATACTTAGATTTCATCTCTATTTTATTTATATTTGATATTTCCTTCAGATCCAAGAGTTCAATTGCAGCATGTATTTACTAAACTTTTAACCATAAAAAAAAAATTAAGAAAACCAAGAACTTAGGTATTATGAAATTGACAAGGATGATTAAGCTTTCATTAATAATGTGTAATATGTGACAATATAGTCAATCAAAGCAACTAGTGTTTGACAACTAATGTTATATTTTCCTTAATATTACTACTGAGGTTTGAATGAAAAAGAATTAAGAGCCTATTAACAAAAGAGGTATTGCTTTTCAAGTATATCAAAATGATAAGCATGATTAATACATTACTCTTAATAGAATTTTTGGACCGTTCTAATATAAATTTAGACAACCACTAACTAAGAGTAAAGACATAACTTCTAAGATAAATATCTTATTACCAAGCCGTGAAGTTACATTTTGCCTTTAGGAGTATTTCAATCACCTTAAACATGTAACTGTACAGAGATAGAGATAGATATAGTATCAAATATAAGCACTTTGATATTGATAGAATTTCATTGTATAAGTAATCACATACAATAACAACGTTATTATGTAAAAAAAATGAACTAACAATATGATAGAAATTCCAAAACTCATATAACAAACCCAGCATGCCATATGTTAGTGAAGTAATAAATCATGCTTTTAAAGATTATTAAATAAAGATATAACACTTAGAATACATACTTCAATGACTTTAAAACAATATTATAAAGATCACCATACAAATAAATGTTTATCTGAATGGGATCAAACCTTTAACAATACTATTTTCTTTCTTAGCTAAACTACTTGTAATAAAGAAATTATAAGAAATCAAACTGATTATGTTTTAATTTCTCATTTGTCATCTTAAAAATCCTTAATTAACATTGACTATATAAGGAAGGTAAATTGGGTAGGGTATTGGAAGCACATGAATCTTCTTCTTATTTTGAAAATATAGTAAGTCGATTGATTCAACAAATATTAACATTCCTATTAACATTTGATTTCACGATTTAGCAATAATTGATAAATAAAAGATGAACCAGAAGATCGAACCCTCAATACATACGAATTAAACTTTGCAAATCAGATTCAACTAATGTAATAAGTTCTAAGATAGTATATAGAAAATTTAGGAGTATTAACCTTGATGGAAAGATAAAGTGAAAGAGGTACCTTCGCTCTTTGGGATGTGTAACTAGAAGAGGCATTTGACGGGATGGGGAGGGTTTGGCCAGATGGAAGGATGTTGGCTTGGAAGGCTCTCGGTCAAATGGAGGAGGATCGGGGTAGCGTCGGCTAAGGTTCGCTGCTGCCTTTCTTCGTCTCGAGTCTTGCATATGGCTCCTTTTTATCCTCGCAGGAACCCTCGTATGATAAGATAAGGGCGAGGGCAGCTGTCGTGTGAGAGAGAGGGGTTTCGAGCCACGCATTGCGCATGAGGGCTTGCGAATGGGAGGAGGCGATCTCGGTCGTGCGTGAGGGTGTGCGAAGACGATAGGGATCGGCATGCGAAATAAAGAATGAAGAAGTTGTCGGCTTGCGAAGGAAAGTGAAGATTTTTCAGCTGAGTAAAAAAATAGGATTAGGTTTTGAAGGTTTTAAGAAAAATCTAGGATCCATTATCAGCCGTTGGATTAAAATCAACGGCTGGAATTTCTGAGCCAAGATCTGAAGTCATTTGAGCTCCAAAAATTAAAAACTTAGTATCAAAACGACCGACTTGACAAGACGAACGCACACGCTTAAAAATTATTGAATTTGAACAAGTATTTTATTTTATATTGATTTTTAAGTGAAAAACAAAAAAAATTAATTATGATAAATCGAAAACTTGAAAATTAACGAAACTTGAAACATAGCATCCTCATATGATGCTTGACTTAGATATACTAGAATTTTTAAATTCCAATTTATATTTTTCATATTATTAGCCTTTAAAGTTTATACTTTATGAATTTATTCAGGACAATCCAGGATCCCAAATGCGCACAAATTCTTGCAGTAGGATCCTTTCAATAGGTATTATAAGAGGATATTTTTATTACATTTTTATTTGACTTAAATTGGATTCCTATTTTGATGAAAATTTCTAGAGTAACAGAAAATTCCGGGAAAATCAAAGATTTCCAAAAATTCCCAGAATAACACTCTTAGTTAATTTGGAGTTACTGAGTCCAATGGCGGACTCCGTTTTTAAATTCTGAGGTCTAAACTTGAAAACACACTTTGGTATTTTACACCTAGTCTTATTCCCTACCTCTAGACACCCATCTAAACCTCACTAAACCTAGCCATATACTCCATATCTAAACTACACATCCTAAGCTATATATATATATATATATATATATTAGCTTTTATAGCCCTTCAACTCACCAAAACCTCACCTACAATGGAGATATTTTGAATTAGACCTCCCAATCTAGACTAGTCTTGGTTTTCCTTTAGTTAGTCCAATATAAACTAATAAATAACCCACCATAAACTCCAAAAATAATCCTTAGACATTATCCTATCCATCCATGTTTTATTTGAATAATTAATGCAACCATAAAGGTATCCCACCACTATCACATTTTGGTATTAGAGCAAGAAAGGGAAAGCTAAAAAAGAAAACAATTTTTAAGCATCTTGGCACCAATAAGAAATTTTGGAGAAATGTTCTCCATAAACTTTTGAGTCATGCCAACAAGTGTAAAGTAAGTTAATCCTTTTTATGGATTAATATTTTCATATTAATTGCTTGGAAATTTGTCATGTTACTTACAAGCCTATAATGTGTGCATAAACTCTAATTAGTGAGCACCACTATATGGCCTAGCCAACACCCTTGTGTGAACATACCTTAAATCTTGACTTGAGTGAAAACATGTAGAGGGAGTGTTCCACTTAATAATGAATCATTTACCTTGATGTGAACAAAAAATATATGAACTTCTTTAATTTTTATGTTTTTTATTTATGGTAATACTAGTTGCATGTTTTCCATCACTTAATTTAATTTGTAAACTTGTTATATTGAGAAGTTAACAAGAACTTTGTCAAAAGGGTTCAACCTAAGGAGAACTTGGGATGTAAGTGTCCAAGTGCCCCCCTCTTCACTTAGAAATTCTTTTAACTTAGAATTCACTTTGTTTTTGCATTTATATTTTTCATTTCACCCTCAAACATTTAGCATTTTTTTCCTCATATTTCTTTATATTAAAAAAAAACATGACACCAAAGTCAATTTTCCAAGGACAAATTGAGAATTTGACCAAGATAGTAAATTCCTTAGATCTTAGGATTCATGAACATGAAACAAAGACTGAACTTATTTGAGAAAAATGAAACTCAAATGCAAGAAATTAAAGATCAAATGCAAATCATCTTAAACCTCTTTCAAAATTATAAAAATCATACTCCACATCCTACCCACACCTTAATACACCTATGACAGATTAGGGCTCATACCTAGATGTAAGCGATTACCAACCTCATGGTCCACCACCTCTCCAACCTCATTGAAGATAACTAAATACTAAGAATGGAGAAAGGAGAGACCACTAATGAGTAGCTAATAGTTTTAATGATCCTTATATGAGAGCTAAAGTCGAAGCTCCTACTTATGATGGCACACATTATCCAAATCAATTCTTAGATTGGTTAACCCAAATGGATAACTTCTTTGATTGGTATAATATGGATGATTATCAATTAAATTCTTTTTCTAAAATGAAATTGATTAGTCATGCTATGATGTATTGGACAAACACTTTACCAAAAGAACAAAGGTTAAGAAGGGAAAATTTTACTTAGATAGAGATGAAAGAAATGCTTAAATCAAAATATTATCCTCGACATCATGATAAGAAGTTACATGGACAATTGATGACTCTAAGGCAAGGCTCTCATTATGTAACTAAATACTTAAATACTTTTGAGGATATAGTTTCTAAGACCAGTAGTGGGCATATTGATTGGTAACTTACTAATAAATTTTTTCTTGGGCTTAAAAAGAAAATTAGGAACGAGGTTGAACTTTTTGATCCCCAAACTTTAGAAGAAACTTTACATTATGACTTGCCGAACAACAAAATAAGTCTACTTTTATAGTAAGAATTAGAGCTTAATCCACTTCTATTACAAATCATAAGGCAATTACCAAACCCATTCCAACCTCTGGCTCAAATAATCCATCCAAAGCTCTTTCTGAGGGAAGCTCCAGTAATAGTAGTGATATCATTTATTTCAAATATCATAAGAGAGGTCGTATGTATAAATAATGTAAGTCACAAATCTTATTGTTAGATGAAGTTCATGATCCTATATATGAAGCCTTAGAAGAAGTTTATGATGATACCCTATTATTTGATGGAGAACTTGTGAATGATCCTCAAATTAATGTGATGAGGTGCCTTATAATAGCTAAGAATAAAGAAGAAGATTGGATGAGAAGGAATATTTTTAGCATGTATGTTGTGTAATGAGCAAAAGTGTAGAATAGTTATTAATGGAGGAAGTGCAATAAATGTTATCTCTACAAATTTTATATTAAGAGCTAATTTAAAAATTGAACCTCATCCTCAACCCTTTCTTATTAGTTGGGTTAACCATACTTCTCTTTTCAGTACTAGTCAATATTTAGTTTCTATCAACAACGATAGTTATGAGGATAAAATTTGGGGTGATGTGCTCCCTATGGATACTGCTCATAATCTACTAGGATGGCCATGGCTTTATGATGAGTGTAATTTATTATGCTAGGGAGACCACATATTGTGGGGCCCCGTACTTTCTCGCGGTGATGCTAATACTGATATTAGCATAATCATGGAGAGTACGGTGTTCCAGCTGTGGAAAATCCCCAACTTAAATAAAGTCAGGTAGGACCCAACCTGCCTTAAGCCAAGGACTTATCATCTGGAATTGTAAATATACATCAATACGAATCAAAGTAGCGGAAGCAAAAAATAGTATAAAATAATATCCCAACATAACATAGTATAAGAGAGTAAAGGAAACAGTAACTCAGATCAAATGCAAAAAAGTAAATACATCCAGAGTTTAATTATAATAAACTAAATTAAATGAAAGAAAAGATATCTCAAAACCTCACTACAAGAAAGTAAATTTAACTAAATAGCAGTAGGAAGATCCTCCTCCTGCAGTACTGCCTACAAATAGCTCCAAATCTGACATTTGTCGGTATCACAAATGCCAGGGTCCCAGCCAACAAAAGAAAAATGTTACAATTAGACAATTGTCTAAGTACATTTTAGGCTATTTAAGTGAACTGAATATTTAAGATATCACATTTAAAGGTTTTAAACATGCAAGCATTATAAGGTGCTACAAGCTACAAAGAATGGGATAGCTAAAAACTAATCATTTATAGCTAATCAATAAGTATGTAAAAATAACATACAAAGCAGCAATTAAACAAAGTGAGGCTAAAAGCAAAATAACTGCAACTACTGAAATAAATCTGATCCTAATGTGCTTATGATTATTTGGATGCATGCTAAGTATATAAAGAACACAAGTGCTGAAATAAACATACAATTTTAGTATCTTAAACATGCTAATATTTAATATTAAATAATAAGAGTATTTATACAAGCGTTTAGGTTAATATGAAAAAGGCCACTGAGACATGTGGTAAAAGTAAACTAAATACATGAATGAGCAAAAGTAAAGCCACTGAGACATGTGACAAAGAAAGTCAAGCACTAAAAGAAAGGCCACTGAAGCATGTGGTAAAGCAAAACAAATACTAAAAACTGAACTGAAGTAGAGGTAAGCATAAGATATAGTACTACTATAACAGAAATAGGCCATATAAGACCTCTGAACTGAAAGTTCAACATGTATCCATCCTAAGCATCCGTAGAGCTAGGTCCGAGTTGAACTTATAGAATAAGACATGTATCCATCCTAGACATCTGCAGAGCTAAGTTCGAGTCTATTCTATAACAAAATTAGAACTAAAGAGGCAGACTAAGCTAAGACACACTCTACTAACTAAAAGCACTAAAAGAACTGAATTAATGCTATACTTTTCAAATACTAACTTAGGATGTCTCTTTCATATCCTAAGTTTATCTATTATGCTCAAAGAACAAGGCTCAATGTTCAAGGTGTGTAGAGCAATCAAAGTCAAAGTAAGCAAGAGACTCAATATAGACTTATGTGATATCTGTTATTATCTAATTTTTTCAACTAACTATTCTGAGAAGATACAAGCTTAAGATCTCCAATATCCAGCTATCCAGTAAAATCCCAGATTCATGACTTTAATGTTAACATTAGAACTTAACAAGTTCTAATTCATAATCATATGATAACTATAAAGGATTAAAGTAAATAAATCAATGACTTAATTGTTATTATTTTTCTCTCTTAACCTAAATCTTGATTAGGTAAATTAAGATTAAGGATTCTAGATCTAAACTCCACTTTGGAGTTCATATTCTAAACCCAAGGTAATATCCTAATAAGGATCTAGGGTTCACACTTAAAACCCAAATTAAAGATAAGGAATCTTATAAGCTGAAGGATTCAGAAACTAAGATCTTAATTGAAAGGTCACTCTACTGGTTATAAGTGAAAACAATCAATTAAAAACTAAGAATCTAAAATCTATATTCAATCTTTAGGATAATAATATTATCTTATAGATTGAATCAATCCTACACCCACAAGGAAGGCTTCAAAAGGATTAAACAGTTAATCCAGTAAGAAATTCCGAATGAAGGTAATTCAATTCAATCAGATGATCTAAGTCTAAGATCTAAGATCTAGGGTCTGAAGTTTGATCACTTAGATCTAACTAATAAGTATAAGTTTTAGGTTTCTTTAAGGATTTTCTTATACTTTTTATTGAGACTATAATTCATAAAGAAGCTTTGGTAGAATAGCTAGGACTATAAACTTTAACATTAATATAAATTTAAGCTAAGTCTTTTATGAAGGGGTCTTAAGATCACTTAAGATCTTAAGAGCTTACTTAAGGATTTTTAAGATTTTAACAATTGATGTTAATACATTTCATTACTGATTATAATCATTTTACTTGAGATTCTTAGGGTTTAGGGGTACTTAAGCACATTTTGATCAAAATGAACAAAATACCTCTCTTAAGGCTAAAAATGAGATTTTATGATTTAATCATTCAAATTGATTCAAATCTGCTTTAATGAGCTTCATATGGATTAATGAAGTAGGATAAACACTTATCTTAAGGTTTGGATATTTAATTTAGCTTAATTAGGATTAATCTCAAATTAAGGCCAATTAAGGGGATTAAGGAAATTAGGGCATCCTAGAGTGATCCATTTGCATTTATAAGCTCTACTATCCTTAATAAGGCATTAGGGACTTAGTTCCCCAAGATCAGAAGTTAAATCAAGGCTTAATTTACTAATCCCAAATTAGAGTAATTAAGGAGTGATTAATAAAATTAAGATTCTTAAATTACTTTTAATGGTTTATATAGGTTCTTTATGGTCTCATGAGCAATCAGAGACCTCAATTAACATTTTTGGATATTAAATAAATTTATTATAATTTAAATAAAAATAGGAAAAGATTAGCCAATTATTTTAAATCTAACCATTGGATCCTTGATTTTATTTTATATTATTATTCTTTGCATTATTCTGATTAAAATGGTATATTGGATCATACCATTTGGATAAGTATTGATTAAATTATTTTATTAATACATTCTAAATGTTTATTTAAATAAAACCATATGATTTAATTTACTGAATTAATTTCCTTAAGGAAAATTAATCCATTAAATATATTAATTTGTTGTCGGCCCAAATCAAAAAGGAGCGGGTCGAGGTTCGGCCCGACCCATCACTATTCGTCTTCTATGCTGGGGATTCCCGACGGAGGGGAAATTATGGGTTGCTTCCAGCTCCAAACTCTCCATGCTCCGACCACGCCACGCCAGGATCTCGACGGCTACACCTTTAGGGACTGTAGACACGTCAAATTAGCTAATAAGCTTTGTCTGGGAGGCGCCGGATCACTGGAGTGCTACATGACTGAGATGTCTCCCATAGCGCACTAGTGAGGGGTTAATTCTCCTCACATTGTCCATGCCATGGGCTGAGGTCTATTCATACACGATCAGAGGCTGAAGGGGAATCGATTGAGCGAGATGCAAGATTCTGGGGAGATCTAGATCACTGGGGTGTTACTTATGGTGGAATGCAGATGGGAGTCAATGTCAGGTCGATCGATTCCAGTCAAGTTGATCGATACGATCGAACCCAACCCTCGATACGAGTCCACAATCATTGCCGAGAGCTTCTAGCACCAATTGGTTGGCTAATCGCTTGATGGAATGCAGAAATTGGCGAATCAGAAGCCGACTGGCAGTGCACACTCAAATGACAAATTCATCATCTGGTCCACTATCAGGCCTTACCAGAGGACTTAGAAGCCTACTAGGGAGCTAAGGTGAGGTCCTACCGTAGCATCTAAAGTTAATTGAGTGCGAGACGAGCTGAAACTAGCTCGATAGAAGGAGGGACAGAGGTTGTACCTTGAGCTAGGGATGGCTGTGACTGGGACGAAGGGAAGGGCTCTGAGTACTCCAGATAGTTGTAGAAGCTGGCTGGGGGTCTGAACAATAGACACACACCGACTATCAGTAGTACGCAACAGGTTCAGATGTCAAAGAGCTCGAATCGCAAGAGGATGCAGACCGAGAGGGAGAGGGTCAAGCAGCCTATCCACAAAGAGAGCAAAGGGATTCTCTATGGAAATACTGGGGTATTTATAGCCTAAGCTATAGTGTGGGAGTTTCGGGCTAACCTCCAATGGCCGACATAAGAAGAATTAGGCATTGGGCCACGATGTTCGAGGGGTAGACCCAAAACTTCATTCCCCTAGCCATTGTGATGTGGGAGGGAGTGGGGGACAGGATCTCCCCTGCACTTCCACGATAACAGGAGTGGGCGAGCTGTCAGGGCCTTGCTTAGAAATTTGGGTATGAAGCTGAACATCGACTGGCGGGGCGTAGTCGTTCGATGGCTCGTCAGTTGGGATGGAGCGGTTCGGATCCTTCAATCAGTAACGATTGATCGGGGAGGCAGATCATCCATCGGATTGTATGGAAGCAATCCAATGATCGATCTGACTTACTTAAGACAGGACGCGGAGGGCTATTGAATTAGGATGTTGATCTAATGTCTTGGATTTGATCACGGCGTGGGGTGGATCGCGCCATTGGATGAATCACACTAAGATGCATGCTAGATCATTCATTGGACGGGAATGGTGCTCCGCTGTTGGGACACCGCAGCGGATCTGCCGCGGTCCTTACAGCAAATCCCAGAATTATTAAAATTCAAATATTATAAATTTAATTAAAATAATTCATTTAAATTATTCAAATAATACTATGGTTAGGTTTAAATGACCCATTGAGTTTAATGGAATCAAAATTAGAACTTGGTTTAGCATAATTAATCTAAACTTTAGCTATGGTAACAAATAGGGTTGTTACAGACTCCCCCACTTAAGAGTGATGTCGTCATCAGTATCACTTAGTGAAGAAAGTACTACAGGAATTGAAATATTTAAATAAAATAGATGGGAAAGAAAAGAACAGTATCTGAACTTACAAAAAGCTATGGATATTTATTGCGCATATCCACTTCTTTCTCCCTAGTAGATTCTTCCAAAGATTGGTTCTTCCACTGAACCTTAACCATAGGAAATGAATGATTTCTTAGCTGGCTATGACTAGCTCCTCGGCATAAGAAAGGTCAAGTTGGATTTCTACTACTGGAAGTTGAACGAGATGAGATGGGTCTCTGAGACATCTCCTTAATGATGATATGTGAAACATGTTGTGAATAGCTACAAAGTCACCAGGAAGATTTAACCTGTAGGTAGATGACCCTAATTTGGCCAAAATCTCAAAATGCCCAACATAGCGGGGACTGAGTTTCCCTACTACGCCAAATTTATAGACACCCTTCATTGGATTGACTTTCAAATAGGCAGTATCACAAATATTGAACTCTAAGATATGATGATGAGCGTCATGATACTTGCTCTGATGATCTTGAGCAGAACGAATTCTCTGCTGAATTAATTAGATCTTCTTATTAGTTTCTTCAACTAACTCAGACCCAAAAAGTTGAACGCTTCCTGTTTCTGACCAAGCTAGCAGAGTACTGCATTTTCTACCATACAATGCCTCATAAGGAGCCATTTTAATACTGGCTTAGAAACTGTTATTATAGGCAAACTCCACTAACGGAATATGATCTTCCTAGGAATTGGCAAAATCAAGAACACACAGCCTAAGCAAATTCTTCAGAACTTGATTCACTCTTTTCGTCTGACCATCCGTTTGAGGATGAAAAAGCTGTACTCATAGCTAGAGTAGTACCCAGATCTTGATGCACATCTTGCCAAAACTTAGAAGTAAATCTATTATCTCTATCAGATACGATTGATTTTGATATACCATGTAGTCTGACAATTTCTTTAATATAGAGCTTTGCTAGCTTCTCCACAGAGTCTGTTTGATGGATACGAAGAAAATGTGCTGATTTAGTCAAATGATCTACTATAACCTAGATTGCATCGGCACCAGATTTTGCACGAGGCAATCCCATGATGAAATCCATAGATATATCGAACCATTTCCATTCAGAAATTTCTAATGGGTGCAGAAGACCACCAGGTCTTTCGTGCTCGGCCTTTACCAAATTGCAGGCATGATACTTAGCCACAAAATTGGCTATATCCTTCTTCATACCGGGCCACCAAAATGATTGCTTTAAATCTTGGTACATTTTGGTACAGTCTGGGTGAATGTGATACCCAGAATTATGACCTTCAATCAACACTTCACGGTGCATGGATTTAGGAATCCACAAATGATTACTTTGATAAATTAAGCATTGCGCATTTGCAATTCATGATGATGACCACTTTCAATATCTACTTTGAATTTCAGATAATCAGCATCTTTAGTTTACAAGATAGAGACATCTCTGTGGAATGTTGGTTCCACATTGACATTTGCTAGGACAGAACTTAACATATCACCACTAACTGGAGAAATCTCTAGCTTACGAAATTCTTGTTCTAATGAACTGGAGGCGATTATGGAAGATAAGGTAGCACGATGGCTAAGAGCATCAGCCACTACATTTGCTTTCCCTGGATGATATTGAATGCTCAGATCATAATCACTAATGAGTTCCAACCATCTCCTTTAACGATAATTCAGTTCTCTTTTGGTGAAGATATACTTTAAACTTTGATGATCAGTGAAAATTGAACACTGAACTCCATACAAATAGTGTCGCCAAATTTTTAGAGTAAAGATTACAGCTACAAGTTTGAGATCATGAACTGGATAATTCTTCTCATGGGATTTTAATTAACGAGAGGCATAAGCGATTACCTTACCCTCTTGCATTAACACACAACCTAGATCAATTCCAGAGGCATGGGTGTACACCTGATAATTTAAGCCTTCCTTGGGCAGAACAAGTACTAGAGTGGTAGAGAGTGCGTCCTTCAGAGTTTGAAATGCTTCCTCGCATCCCGGGCTCCAAATGAACGAAACGGCTTTTTGAGTTAATTTAGTCAAAGGCAAAGCGATCTGGGAAAATCCCTTAACAAACTTCATGTAATACCCAGCTAGTCCCAAAAAATCTAATATCTGTGACTGACTTAGGCTGAACCTAGTCCTGAATAGCGCTTACTTTGTTTTGATCTACACAAATACCCTGGGCATCAACGATATGTCCCAAGAATGCAATGGATTTAAGCCAAAACTCACACTTGGAGAACTTGGCATACAACTGATGTTCACGCAGAGCTTCTAATACTAACCTCGGATGTTCTTCATGATCTTTTAAGGTTCGAGAATAAATGAGGATATCATCGATAATGACGATTACAAATTTGTCTAAATATGGTTTTAGAACTCGTTGCATCAAATTCATAAAGATTGATGGCGCATTGGTGAGTCCAAAAGACATAACTAAGAATTTGAAATGACCATAGTGACAACGGAAGACAGTCTTTCCTACATCATCTTCTTTTACTCACAATTGATGATATCCAGACCTTTAGTCAATCTTAGAGAATATGATAGCTCCAGATAATTGGTCGAATAAATCATCAATTCTAGGCAATGGGTATTTATTCTTTATGGTGACTTTATTTAGTTTGCGATAATCTATGCACATTCGCATAGATCCATCCTTATTCTTTACGAATAGAACGGGCGCTCCCCAAGGAGACATACTTGGCCTAATAAAGCCTTTATTCAAGAGCTCTTATAACTGTTCATTGAGTTCTTGAAGTTCCTTAGGCGCTATTCTGTATGGTGCTTTAGATATAGGCTGGGTACCCGGAGCTAATTCAATAGAGAACTTAACTTCTCTGGAAGGAGGTACACCAGGCAAATCTTCTGGGAATACGTCGGCGAATTCCTTAACTACTTTGCAATCAGAGAGAGGGATACTTTCTTTTGCTTCACCCATCATAGTGACCATAAAAGCATAACAACCCTTACTGATCAATTGTTCAGTTTTAATAACATTGATCAACGATAACTGTGTACTGGTTTTTCCTATAAAGGTTTCAGACTTGCCCTGGGAATGGAGAGTGAATTTCTTTTTCAGGTAGTTTATTGCGGCATTATTGTCACTGAGCCAGTTCATCCTAAGGATAATATCAAAGTTTGCTAATGGCAGGATGATTAATTCAGAGTTAAATTTCTGACCATTTAATGGAATTTTAACGTTATAAAACTTATGAGCACTTAGTTGGGCTCCAGATGGAAGTCCAACACTCAAATATTTTACTAAGTTGTACGAGTATGGTTTAAGGATGTTGGCAAAACATTCAGAAATAAACGAATGACTAGCGCCAGTGTTAAATAACACATTGCAGGGCTGGTCATTAAAATAAAGCATGCCTAATTTATTCATACGAATCGTATTAACAAATTGTAACAATTAAGGTACCAAAATGCAATTAAAAGGAGATGTTCAGAAATGTGTACCTGAAATCACATTATTGTCTTCCGCGGCTTCCAGAGGCGTTAAGGCATATACTCGCGTAGGACCAGCAAGACGGCTATTTACTGGCTTCCTGGGATAATTCTGGGATTTAGGAGTTGAGGGCTATTCTGGAGCAACTTCAGGTGCAGGTGCTGGCATTATTGCCAAATTTGGTTCTCTCCTATTCAGCAGAGTTGCTCTAAATACTTGGTTCTTTTTAGATGGCTTCATCGAAACTCCATCCACTATTTCTGTGTGAGTACAATGATAGAACATGTGGCCTGGTCACCTGCAATTGTAGCACTTATGGCCGAAGTGGTAACACTTGTCATATGGGTGAGGCCTATTATAGCCTTGAATTAGTTCAGCAGGGGGTGTAGCTTCAAGTTGATAGACCTTTGCAGAGTTAGGTCTATGCCTCTTGAAGGCTTCATGCTGGTTAGGAGTTGATTGAGCCTTCCGCTTGAGATGTCGTTCTGAGTGATAATGCTCAATCACCTTAGCTATCTCTACTAGCTCAAAGAACCTAGTCAGGTGAAGTGGAACAATCTGATCTTTTTGTGAATCTCGAAGTCCACTGAGAAAGCGGTGGCACTTAGCCAATTCGGAATGGGTAATTTATGGAGCAAAACAAATCAACCTACAAAATTCCCTTTCGTAGTCAGTGACAAAGCGATTTCCTTGAGTCAACCTTAAAATCATGTCTGTTATGATATTCTGTGCAGATGGGGGAATGGATTTCGCTTTGAATGCTTCAATGAATTCATCCCAAGGGATGTCTTCCAATTCATAGTCAACGAACTTTGTACTCCGGGCCTCCTCCCACCAGTATTCTGCTTTAGCATGAAACATGTGTGTAGTGAGATGGATGGCTTCTGAGTTTGGAATCTTCAAACTAATAAGATCCTTCTCTACTACTTTCAGCCAGTTGCTGTATCCATTGGTGATAAGTTTCCACAGAAGGTGGAAGGCCTTAGTCTTAAGAAGTTATGGAGAAGACTATTCATAGAGTGATGGGAAGGAAAAGTATGTTGCGAAACAGGGACAACAGGAGCAGTAGCAATAGCTGGTACTGGACGATCAGACATCATCTTTTACATTACCAGTGCTTGTTGAGCCTGATTCTCCAACAAGGTTGCCACCATTGCTCGCAGATGAGCTATTTCATCAAAAGAATTGCTCGAAGCGATAACATTCTTGATTATAGTAGCAGCAGGAGGTGATCCAGAATTCATTCTAATTAAGCAGCATAGATCTAGATTTTAGAATCATTTTAAGGAAGACAGTAATTCAAATTTCTAATAGATGCCAAAAATTTTCATTACTTTTGAAATGAAGGATTACATATGTAACAACCTGGTGTTGTTACATTCGTGATTAACTCTAAATTTAGGAGGATTAAGTCGAAATTAGAATTTTTAATTTTAATCAAATAAAAATCAAATAAAAATATCCTCAAATGAAGCATATTAAGGGGATCCTTCCACCAAAATTTGAGCGCAATCCGAGTTCCGGATCGTCCTAAATAAAATCAGGAAGTTTAAATTTTAGGAGTCAATAAAAGATAAAATAAAAGTTAGATTTCAGATATTTTATATATTTGAGTTAAGCATTATGAGAGAAATCTATGTTTTAAGTTTCGTGATTTTTCGGGCTCCGGCTTAATCGTAGTGAATTTTTGAGGTTTTTCACTTAAAAATTAATATAAAATAAAATACTCATCCAAATTTAATAATTTTTAAACACTTGCATTCGTCTTATCGAGACGGTCGTTTCAATACCAAGTTTATCATTTTTGGAGTTCAAACGACTTAGATCGAGGCTTGAGAAGTTTCAGCCATTGGATTTTGATCTAACGGCTGCGATTGGATTTACCTTTTTGCCTCTTAAATGTGCCTAACCCTAACCTAGCAGCCCCAAAATCTGAAATTTCCCTTCTCCCTCAGCTGAATACTCCCCCTTCTCCCTTAAGAAAAATCAAAGCCCTCATTCCTCTCCTCTCCTTCCCTCCAAGCCAAGAGCCTCCTCTCCTCCTCCTTCCATGGCCGAGCATCTCCTCCTCCTCCTTCCATGGCCGAGCATCTCCTCCTCCCATGGCCGAGCATATCTCCTCCTTCCATGGCCGAGCACCTCTCCTCCTTCCATGGCCGAATCTTCCCCTCATCATCCATGTTTGGACAGCCCCTATCAATTCATATTTCCTTTGACATTTTGGAGGTACAAACCTACACTTAAGGATAATGTTGGTTGTGATGCAAAGTTTAAAGTTCTTAATTTATTTTGATGCTTGAATGAAAAATCTGAATTTGTTAGATTCAATTATCTCTTGCAATCAATATCAAATGCATGTTTGTATAATTAGTAGATTATTAGCACTTTGATTGGAACCTATTGGCCTGTAACTCATACCTAATGGAGGTTAATTGGTTGATCCATATGTATGCAGCCCTATTTTTTATTTAGCAAGTGTTATAGTTGAGTTCGGCAAAGTAACAATCCCTATAGCTGAATTTTATGAATTTAATTATCATTGTGGTTTTATCTATTCAATGCAAGTTTAGCTAGTTATTAAGTAAGTATCTTAATGTTAGAAGATCATAAGCGCTATTGATTCACATTTAATTGCATGAATTCATGTCAACGGCGGCATTGGTTAACTCCTCATACTCGCTAATGAATCTAATTTTTTTATTGTCTTCTATGTTAAGCTAAGATAAACGAGATGTTGTATTAGGGTTCCTCTCCTTGATATGCATATGTATATGTTAGCATAATATAGATCTTGCAAATTATATAGATAGATCTATTTTCATTCAAATTATATAACTTAATCAAATTAAGTTTGCATATCATTACTAATTTCACCATCATTTTCTTACAATTTCTTTGAAGATTAAATTTATGCATATTATATAATACATATTAAAATTAAATTGACACCACATATTCTAAGACTTATATAATGTATAAAAGTTATATTAAAGATATTATAAGGCTTCAAAATAGCTCACTAAGAGATTGGAATATTAGGATTTGCATTTAAAGCATATATATGTTAGTAGGTCTTGCACATAAAGAATTAATTAAATGACTTAGACTAATTGTCATCTTAAGGTTTTTTTTTAATAAATCATATCCTTGATTATTATTAAGCTATTATATTTCATCTTGTAGATCCTGTCTCTAGCTGATTGTAGTTTAGTCTTCTTTCTTATGAATTGGAGGATGATTTGGCTTAGTTCCTTATTTGTCTAGGACCAAATATAGTTATCAAAAGAAAGTATAATTTAGATGTTCTTTGCTTAATTATTGCAGATATGGTAATTGTCATCTCATTCCAATCAATCGCCAAGCTACAGGTTTGGATCATTTCTTTTGTAAAGGTACATTTTGTACTTAGAACTTTATTGAGTTCTATTTTCTTTTAATTATGTTATTTTTCTTGAGCTCTATGTACAGTGTGTACACCACTTGCATAGATCTTAGTATCATTAGGATTTGCTTGCTATTTGAAAACCATGACATTATGATATATGAGCTTTTGCTAACTAAGTTGTAATCAGCAACTTAGTTGAAAACTGTAAATTATGCGGACATAGATTAGAACCTAGAGTCAAACTAAGGTGCTTTCTTAGGAACTTCACTTCACTTAGGCTCTTTCCTTAAGATTAGGATTAGACACTAAGTTAGATCTCATTCATTGAATAAGTGATTATTCAATGAATAAAACCTTGGTTTTATTAGTTTCTAGATTTTTCATAGTTTCATTTTGATTATTTTGTCTTTCAATTTTAGAGTAAGAATAGAGATCTATTCTATTAAGCTTGATTGTTATTTAATAGAATAAGCCTTAATCATCAATTCACTTGTAGATTGAACCATAGATCTTTAGCTTACCCTTGGATCATGTGAATGAACCCAAGGTTTTGGTGTTCAATTCATAATCCTTAGCTTAGTAGATCTGGATCAGATCTTAGCTAAGAACGTCTCAAATCATCAATTAGGACGTGATGATTTATTATTTAACTTATAGTCAATTTTGATTGAACTAAATTGGGACCTGATGAGTCCTGATTATTTTTAACTTATAAGGTCGTGCTTCTAAGTTGTATGACTTGGGATAGTTAGAACGCTTAATTAGACAATAATAGATATCACTTAGTCTAGATTGAGTCTCTTGCTTACTTTGACTAGATTGCTTCGCATACTTTGTATATTGAGCCTTATTCCTTGAGTATAATAGGAAAACTTAGGATATCGATGATATTTCCTAAGTTAGTATTTGGATTGCATATCATTCAGTTTTTTCTTATTTGCAGTGGGTAGAATATGTCCTAGCTTAGTCTGCCTCTTCAGTAATAGTATTGTATAGACTGGACTCAGACTTAGCTCATTTGGAAGGCTAGGCTGGGGATTGATTGATTGATATTGGAGGCCCTGTTTGGCCTATTGGCTGGTATGGCAGTACTATGTCTTAGGCTTATTGCTACTTTAGCTGGATTGTTCAATATTGTTTTATTTTTGCTTTGCCACATGTTTTAGTGGTTTTATTTTCTGTATTTGCTTACTTTGCCACATGTCTCAGTGGCTTTACATTGCACTTGATTGTTTTTCTTTTTGTCACATGTCTCATTGGCTTTTCTTTTCTTTTTTTCTTAATTTGCATATTGTATGTATAATCATATGTTTACTTATATATATTGGCATGTTAGGATACTAGAATTGCATGTTTTCAGTGCTTGTGTTTCTTTTATATACTCAGCATGTGTTAATATGATCATAATCATATTAGGAGAGGAATTATCATAGTAGTTGTAGTTCTTTTGCTTTTAGCTTTACCTTGCTTACTTTCATATCTTGATATTTTATTTCACATACATGTTGAATGCTATAAATGGATAGTTTATAGTTATCCCTTCCTTATAGCTTGTGGCACCTATCTATTTTGCACGCCTAGTAGTATCAGTAATGTGGTGATATCTTTAAATTCATGCAACTTTAATAGCTTAAATTGTACTTAGACTTATTAAAGTCTAACCAGGTTTTCTTTTTTTGGCTGTGCTCTATCATATATGTACATATGGCAGATCAGGAGTATAGGTCAGATCCAGCGCTTGAGGATTTATCTGCTAGCAGGATAAAGTAAAGTGCAGCTCTTTGAAGGAGACATGCTTCCATCTCCTTAGCTTGCATTTAGTAAAAATTGTAATAACTATGTTTTCTTATTCTTACTATTCAACATTTAATGTATTGTATATAAATGAATTAATGTGGATTGTGTCTGAATGTTTCTTTTCATTCTCTACACTGCTATACTACATGTATGTTTCTATTCAGTCTTGCTCAGCTAGTTGATTAGTATCACGGATATGCTTTTAGTTTAATGTCCGTGGGACTAGTGACGACCACCTCTTAGCACTCATTTGATTAAGGGGCGGCCGCCACAACATAAGATTTTGAAAATGCCAAAAATTATAGCACTACTAAAATTAAGAAATGATAATTATTCTAACTAGCACTCAGATGTCCTGAATGTACTCAGTCCAAAATACAACCCAAAAATCTTCAAAGGTCACTTTCTGACGCTTTCTCTTGCATTTCTGTTCGAGCTTCTTGATGGTATCGTACCACCAGACTCCCACATAGTTTAACATCAAATCTATCACTATATCAAGCCAGAGGGACTCTGGACACTCTATGTGCCTCAGACTGACTCTACTTAGTTTAACCACTCCTTTGCATAGAAAGGAAAGTCAAGCCCTCGGTATGCCTTTGATGTAGAAGTTTGTCCAATACTAGGGTTCCTTTTGTTGAAACTCCTTTGATTTGCCATTTGCTTTCTTGTCTCCATTTAAAACTATAACTCTAAGCTAACTCGAAGGCATGCAGATAATATTCCAAATCGGACTCTTTATGATCCATTTGATCTTGATAGTAGAATATATTGGTTTTTGTTAGCTATAGATGACTAGATATTTAGGATATGAGTATTCTCATTATACATTTTTAGAGAGTTACTTATAGTACTATTTTATGGATGTTATATCTTGATGTTTGTACTTCAGAAGAACGGTTCATTAAGTAGAAAGGAATCACAGATCCCATTCTGACACTTTGGTGTTCTCTGATACCAACTGTAGGGCCCTGTATTTTCCTGCGGTGATATTAAAACTGATATTAGCATAATTTTGGGGAGTACGGTGCTCTAGCTGTGGCAAATCCCCAACTTAAGTAAAGTCAGGTATGACCCAACCTACCTTAAGCCAAGGACTTGTCACCTGGAACTGTGAACATACATCAATACGAATCAAAGTAGCGGAAGCAAAAAATAGTATAATATAACATCCCAACATAACATAGTATAAGAGAGTAAGGGAAACTGTAATTCAGATCAAATGCAGAAAAGTAAATACATTTAGAGTTTAATTATTATAAACTGAATTAAATGAAAGAAAATATCTCTCAAAACCTCACTGCAAGAAAGTAAATCTAACTAAATAGCAGTAGGAAGATCCTCCTCCTGCACTGGCTCCTCTCCTACAGTACTGCCTACGAATAGCTCCAAATCTGACATTTGTCAGTATCACAAATGCCAGGGCCCCAGCCAACAAAAGAAAAAGGTTACAGTTAGACAACTGTCTAAGTACATTTTAGGCTATTTAAGTGAACTGAATATTTAAGATATCACATTTAAAGGTTTTAAACATGCAAGCATTGTAAGGTGCTACAAGCTACAAAGAATGGGATAGCTAAAAACTAATCATTTATAGCTAATCAACAAATATATAAAAATAACATATAAAGCAGTAATTAAACAAAGTGAGGCTAAAAGCAAAATAACTGCAACTACTGAAATAAATCTGATCCTAATGTGCTTATGATCATATGGATACATGCTGAGTATATAAAGAACACAAGTGCTGAAATAAACATACAATTCTATCATCCTAAATATGCCAATATTTAATATTAAACAACAAGAGTATTTATACAAACATTTAGATTAATATGAAAAAGGCCACTGAGACATGTGGCAAAAGTAAACTAAATACATGAATGAGCAAAAGTAAAGCCACTGAGACATGTGGCAAAGTAAGTCAAGCACTAAAAGAAAGGCCACTGAAGCATGTGATAAAGCAAAACAAATACTGAAAACTGAATTGAAGTAGAAGTAAGCCTAAGATATAGTACTGCCATAATAGAAATAGGCCATATAGAACCTTTGAACTGAAAGTTCAACATGTATCCATCCTAGGCATCTGCAGAGCTAGGTCTGAGTTTAACTTATAGAATAAGACATGTATCCATCCTAGACATCTGTAGAGCTAGGTTTGACTCTATTCTATAGCAAAATTAGAACTGAAGAGACAGACTAAGCTAGGACACACTCTATTAATTGAAAGTACTAAAAGAATTGAATGAATGCTATACTTTTCAAATACTAACTTAGGATGTATCTTCCATATCCTAAGTTTTCCTATTATGCTCAAAGAACAAGTCTCAATGTTCAAGGTATGCAGAGCAATCAAAGTCAAAGTAAGAAAGAGACTCAATATAGACTTATGTGATATCTGTTGTTGTCTAATTTTTTTAACTAACTATTCTGAGAAGGTACAAGTTTAGGATCTCCAATATTCAGCTATCGAGTAAAATCCCAGATTCATGACTTTAATGTTAACATTAGAACTTAACAAGTTCTAATTCATAATCATATGATGACAATAAAGGATTAAAGTAAATAAATCAATGACTTAATTGTTATTATTTTCCTCTCTTAACCCAAATCTTGATTAGGTAAATCAAGATTAAGGATTCTGGATCCAAACTCCACTTTGGAGTTCATATCCTTAACCTAAGGTAATATCCTAATAAGGATCTAGGGTTCACACTTAAAATCCAAATTAAAGATAAGGAATCTTATAAGCTGAAGGATTCAGAAACTAAGATCTTAATTGAAAGGTCACTCTCCTGGTTATAAGTGAAAATAATCAATTAAGAACTAAGAATCTAAGATCTATATTCAATCTTTAGGATAATTATGTTATCTTATAGATTGAATCAATCTTATACTCATAAGTAAGGTTTTAAAAGGATTAAATAGTTAATCCAGTAAGGAATTCTAAATGAAGGTAATTCACTTCAATCAGATGATCTAAGGCTAAGATCTAAAATATAGGGTATGAAGTTTGATCACTTAGATCTAATTAATAAGTCTAAGTTTTAGGTTTCTTTAAAGCTTTTTCTTATACTTTCATTGAGACTATGATTCATAAATAAGCTTTGGTAGAATAGCTAGGATTAAAAACTTTAACATAAATATAAATTTAAGCTAAGTCTTTTATGAAGGGGTCTTAAGATCACTTAAGATCTTAAGAGCTTACTTAAGGATTTTTAAGATTTAAACACTAAGATTCAATCATGAGGTGATACCACTTAACAATTGATGTTAATACATTTCATTACTGATTATAATTATTTTACTTAATATTCTTAGGTCTTAGGGGTACTTAAGCACATTTTGGTCAAAATGACTAAAATACCTCTCTTAAGGCTAAAAATGAGATTCAAATCTGCTTTAATGAGCTTCATACTGATTAATGAAGTAGGATAAACACTTATCTTAGGGTTTGGATATTTAATTTAGCTTAATTAGCATTAATCTCAAATTAAGGCCAATTAAGGGGATTAAGGAAATTAGGGCATCCTAGAGTGAACAATTTACATTTATAAGCTCTACTATCCTTAATAAGGCATTAAGGACTTAGTTCCCTAAGATCAGAAGTTAAATCAAGGCTTAATTTACTAATCCTAAATTAGGGTAATTAAGGAGTGATTAATAAAATTAAGGTTCTTAAATTACTTTTAATGGTCTACATATATTCTCTATGGTCTCATGAGCAATCAAAGATCTTAATTAACATTTTTGGGTATTAAATAAATTTATTATGATTTAAATAAAAATAGAGAAAGATTAGGCATTTATTTTAAATCTAACTATTCGATCTTTGATTTTATTTTATATTATTATTCCTTACATTTTTCTGATTAAAATGATATATTGGATCATACTAATTGGATAAGTATTGATTAAATTATTTTATTAATACATTTTAAATGTTTATTTAAGTAAAACCATATGATTTAATTTACTGAAAATTAATCCAGTAAATATATTAATTTGCTGTCGGGCCAAATCAAAAAAGTGCAGGTTGGGGTTTGGCCCGACCCGGCACTAGTCGTCTTCTACGATGGGGAATCCTGACGGAGGGGAAATTTGGGTTTGCTTCCAGCGTAAAATTCTCAATGCTCCGACCACGCCACACTAGGATCTCGATGGCTACAGCTTCAGGGACTGAAGACGCATCAAATGAGCTAAGAAGCGTTGTTTGGGAGGCACCGGATCGCTGGAGTGCTACTCGACCGAGACGTCTCCCAAAGCGCACCTGTGAGGGGTGAATTCTCCTCACATCATCCATGCCATGGGCTGAGGTCTATTCATACATGATTAGAGGTGAAAGGGGAATCGATTGAGCAAGATGCGAGATCCTGGCGAGCAATAGATCACTGGGGTGTTACTCATGGTGGAACGCATACGGGAGTCAATGTCGGGTCTATTGATTCCACTCGAGTCGATCGATATTATCAAACCCAACCCTCGATACAAGTCCACAATTATTGTCGAGAGTTTCCAGCACCAATTGGTTGGCTAATCGCTTGAGGGAATGTAGAAATTGGTGAATCAGAAGCCGACTGGCAGTGCACACTCAGACGACGAATTCACCGTCTAGTTCACTGCCAGGCCTTACCAGAGGACTTAAATGCCTACTAGGGAGCTAAGGTGAGGTCATACCGCAGCATTTAGGGTCAATTGAGTACGAGTCGAGCTGAAACTAGCTCGATAGAAAGGAGGGACAGAGGCTGTACCTTGAGCTGGGGATGGCTGTGACTAAGACGAAGGGAATGGTTTTGAGAACTCCAGACAGTTGCAGAAGCTGGCTAGGAGTTTGAACTCCAGAGACACATCCACTATTAGCAGTACGCAGTAGGTTCAGACGTCAGATAGCTCGAATCGTAAGAGGACGCAGACCGAGAGGGAGAGGGTCAAGCAGCCTATCCACAGAGAGCAAAGGGATTCTCTGTGGAAATCCTAGGTTATTTATAGCCTGAGCTGCAGTGTGGGAGTTTTGGGCTAGCCTTCAATAGCCGACCCAAGGAGAATTAGGCATCGGGCCATGACCCAAGAGGCGTAGACCCGGAGCTTCAATCCCCTAGCCGTTGCAATCAGGAGGGAGTGGGGGACAGGATCTCTCCTGTACTACCACGACAGCAGGAGTGGGCGAGCTGTCAGGGCCTTACTTAGAAATTTGGGGATGAAGCTTAACAGCGACTAGCGGGGGCATAGCCGTTCGATGGCTCGTCAGTTGGGATGAAGCTGTTCAGATCCTTCGATCAGTAACGGCTGTTCGGGGAGGCAGATCGTCCGTCAGATTGAATCGAAGTGATCCAATGATCGATCTGACTTACTTAAGATGGGACGCGGAGGATCGTTGGATTACAATGTCAATCGAGTGGCTTGGATTTGATCACGGCGTGGGGTGGATCACGTCGTCGGGTGAATCACGCCAAGATACGTGCTAGAGCATTCATTGGAAGGGAATGGTGCTCCGCTGTCGGGACCCCGCAGCAAATCTATCATGGACCCAACAGCAAATCCTAGAATTATTAAAATTCAAATATTATAAATTTAATTAAAATAATTCATTTAAATAATTTAAATAATAATCTTAAAAATTTTAATTCCAATTTAGGATTATATGAGCTCCAAAAATTCCCAAAAATTCACCCTTAGCTAATTAGGGCATGAAGAATTTAAAAATGAAATCAGATTTTAATTTAGAGATCAATTTAATTTAGGTATTTTCCAAGGCTCAAAAATAGGCAAAAATACCAAAATTCTCAATTTAGCTTCAATTGATCCCAAATATTTAGGACTAGGTTTAAATGACCCATTGAGTCTAATGGAATCAAAATTAGAACTTAGTTTAGCTTAATTAATATAAACTTTAGCTATGGTAACAATTAGGATTGTTACACATATATTCTTAAACATAACAATAAAACCACAAAAATTTTGCTAGTTAGACCACTAGAGAAGATATCGTCTATAGCACCACATAAGCCAACATCTGGTCTTCAACCAAAACCCATTATCAAGAAAAGAGTGAAACTTTAACTGATTGTGATAAGGGATTCTATGAATAATCTTAGTTCAAGCTCATTTACTCATCCTTCTTTAACTTTTGATGTAATCTCCATAAAATCTGAAACCTTAAGAAAAGAATTCTTTGATCTGACCAATGTTCACCTTTTACACATAAAGGAAGCTAACTCAAATTCTAATGAGGTTCCCATTCTTAATGGGGTTTTACCTCTCCTTTCTAAATTTAGAAAAATTACACCAAAGGAACTCCTTAATGAATTACCATCACTTTGATCCATCTAACATGCCATAGACTTAGTTCCACTATCACAACTCCTAAACTTTTTCACTATAGAATGAGCCCCATAGAACATGTACAAATTAATAGACAAGTTGAGGAGTTACTTGAAAGGGGATATACAAGATAGTCTTAGTCCTTGTGAGATCCCTGCCTTAATAACTCCTAAGAAGGATGGAACTTAGAGAATGTGCATTCATAGTAGGTCTATCAATAAAATCAATGTCAAATATTGATTCCCCATTCCCCGATTAGACAACATGCTATAATTAATCTCAGGAGCAAACTTCTTTTATAAGATATATTTGAAAAGTGGAGATAATCAAATTAGAATTTGATATGGAGATAAATAGAAAATAGCTTTCAAGACCCCTGATGAACTATATGAATGGTTGGTCATGTCATTTGAACTCTCAAATAAACCTAGTACATTTATGAGATTGATGAATACTATTTTTAATCCATTTATAGGGAAATTTTTGGTGGTTTACTTTAATGATATATTAATATTTAGCCCAAATAAAGTAGACCACCTTAATTATCTCAGATAAATTTTTGAGACCCTTAAAACAGATAAGTTATACATTAATTTTAAGAAATATTTCTTTTTGCAAACTGAGGTGATATTCTTAGGTTTAATCATTTCAACTGAAGATAAAACATGACCCGACCAAAGTTAAGGCAATCATGGAGTGGCCAACTCCTAAAAATTTTACTGAAGTAAGGATTTTTCATGGACTATCAACCTTTTATAAATAATTCATTAGAAACTTTAGTATTTTTGTAGTGTAAATCAATAATATACTGAAGTTGGACAAGTTTTGTTGAACCCCAACTGCTCAAAAAGCTCAAATTAAGGTTTTAATGACATCAATCCCAGTACATAGACTTCCTAATTTTTCTAAAACCTTTGAGTGACTTATGATGCATTTGGAATTGTAATTATAGGAATTTTAAGTCTAGAAAATCATCCCATTGCTTTATTTAGTGAGAAGTTGAATGAGGAAAAGCAACAAACTCTATATATGATAAGGAATTTTATGCCTCATTAAGGCATTTGAGACACTATATTTTATATAATGAGTTTATCCTTAACTCAGACCATGCCCTTGAATTCATCAATACTTAACAAAAATTAAATCATAGACATGCCAAATGGGTTGAGTTTCTCCAACACTATTCATTTATCCTTAAACATAAACCAGGAATTGAAAAAATATATTGATGCATTATCAAGAGTGGCAATAACTATCTCCTCTTTAATACTCAAATTTTTTGGATTTAAATAAATTCGAGATGAGTACCAAGTGTGTCTAAACTTTCACCTGATTTACATGGAGTATTCGGACAAACTTCTAACCTTAAATGCAACATATTCTATGATTAATGGGTATTTTTATCACCGAAAGTAGCTTTGCATTCCTAGGTCTTCCCTCAGGGAGTTGATTTTTGAATTGCACTCAGAAAAAATTGAATTATTTTGGAAATAATAAAAAAATATGTTTGATATAAAATAGAATTTTTTTGCCTTCCCTAAAAAGAAATATTCAAAAACTAGTAACTCAATATTTAACTTGCAAACAAGCTAAATCCACTGAACAAAAATATGGCCAATACACGACATTGTTTATTCCTCATAGGCCTTGGGAAGATTTATCAATGGATTTTGTTCTTGGTTTACCTCAAATAGCTCATGGTCATGATATCATCTTTGTGGTTGTTGATAGATTTTCTAAAATGACCCATTTCATACCTTGCTCTAAACTTAATGATGCCTCCCACATTGCAAAACTATTCTTTAAGGAAATTGTGTGATTGCATGGCCTTCCTTTAACCATTGTGTCAGATTGCAATGTTAGTTTGTCTCATACTTTTGGAATACCTTGTGAAAACTTCTAACGACAAAATTGAACTTTTCATCAAATTTTCACCCCCAAATTGATGGTCAAACTGAAGCTATCAATCAAAGCTTATGAAACATACTTAGGTTCCTTGTTGGAAAATGTATAGGCAATTGGGACTTACATTTGCCTACTGCTGAATTTGCATATAATAGTAGCACTAACTGAACAACCAAAACATCTCCATTGAAGTAGCGTATGGTCATAATCCTAAATGACCAATTGATATTGTCAACCTTCCTTCTCATGCATTTTCTGATTCAGCATTCACATTTGCCAAAGATTTTCAATGCCTCATGATTCTATAACACAACAGATCACTTTAACTAATGAAAAATATGCATTAAGGCAAAAATCAACTAAAGAATTTAAAGAAGGTGATTATGTTTTAATTTGTATCTCCTCTGAGCAATATAACAATACCAAATACAAGAAATTACATCCAAGGGCTTGCGAACTATTCAAAGTTCTAAAAAAATTTGGATATAATTCTTATCACCTTAATTTTCTTGATGATATGCTTCACCTAATTATTAATATTGAAGATATTTTATCATATGAAGGAGTTAACAAATGTGGCGCCCCACACCCTTAATCTGCCAAACGATTAGGTTAAGGGTGGAGTGTCACTCTGTCTAACCCCTCACTTACCATTGGATTAGGATAAACTCCACAATCCACCTGATTAGAGAAGGATTAACATAGAATCAACCTAACAGTCATTATATAAGTAAACGTACATAGTGCGGAAGCAATAAATGACATCCAAGCATCACAATATAATATAAGTGCAAAATATAACTCAGAATATAAGCATATAAGTTCAAATGCACAGTCAAGGGTACCTGTATTATTACAACATTTAAAATTCAAATAAAAAGGAATGCAAATGCACTCATCCTCACAAATAAATCTAAGGACTAGATATGCTCTGGTCCGAGCTGCTCCTCCTCCTCTAGGTATATCTCCTCCTCAGGTGCTGGATACTCTATCTGCTCTACGCCTGTCATTGTCGGTTTCATAATGTAGGGCCCCAACCAAAAAAGAGAAAATCTGGTTAGACAATTTGTCTAAGTACATTTTAAGCTGATATATTTTTATACGTTTTATAATATCGCCACTTTTACACAATTTTTCCTAAGCAACAATATATAAAGGAGCGACTGGCAATACAATAAGAAAGAGGAAAAACTATAAATAATATTTATAACTTAAGCAAAAGGAGGCTAAGACATGCCTCAAAAGCGATGTAAACAAAATAAGGCATATAATATAAGTAACTAAACATATGCTGAAAGAAAATGCTACATCCTAATACATGCTGGTGATCAAATGAAATATGCAAATTACAATAATAAATATCAGCAGTGATACATATAAATAGCAACAAAATCTAACATCTTACTGTATATAAGCTGTACAAGGAAATAACTGACTGAATAAGCAATGCCAAAATATAGCCAAATACTAAAACTGCACATCAAACTCTGTATACTGACTGCCATATCAGAGAACTTGGCCAAACTAGCCCATATATATATATATATATATATATATATATATATATATATGCATCTCAATCTGTAAATATACTGAACATACTGTATGACTGAAGAGGCAGACAATACTTATGCAACATATTTTAGTTATTTTACTTTTATTTCTATGGATAACTATTAGAAACAACTGAGGAGTCAAGCACGTCTGCAAGACTATACGGGTCCCAAGCCTAACACACTCTCCTCAATGAGAATGTTAGGCATCCTGATCTCACATTACCCCTGTCCATTAGGGCAAATGTGCACCATAATCTCCACAAATCGGACCCAAAGGCAACTGTTATCCTAATATTCTAAGTTTTTATTTTCATGCACAAAATTATCTTATATGAAATGTCCAATGAAGTAAGCTTAAATACACAAGGAATGCGTAGCACAAAGTATCAAAATAAGCAAGAGACTCTACTAATATGGTGATACCATCTGTTTTCTATTATCCATTCTAGCTATTCCAAATTACACAAGTTCAGGATCACCATTTTCCTACATATCAAGTGTAACTTAAAAATTCATTCTTACAAGTTACAAAATATCAAGACTAGCTAGGTCCTAATATACCAAATCAAAGTTGACTATAAAAGTTAAGTAACAAATCATTACGACCAAATTAATAAATTTAGACGTTCTAACTAAAAATTACTAAACTATAGATTATGGATTAAATGCCACGAGATTAGGCTTAATCACATAATCCAAAAAGGATAAGACCTAAGATCTAAGTTTCATTCTAAAGTGATATAATAATTTAGGCCAATCATATTAAGTAATCAAACTTAATAGGATGAATCTCCTATCTTAGATCTAAGATTAAAAGATAAAATAATCAAAAATAAGTTAAAAACTTCTAGAAACTACTAAAACCAAGGATTCATTCATTGAAAAACCCCATTTTTCAATAAATGAAATCAACCCTATAATCTAGTCCTAATCTCAGGGAGGGTCCTTAAGGTGTAGTGTTAAAGACTTAGGAAAAATTATGGAATATATCCTAACTATTGATTTTACTTATTTAAATGTCACTAATAGGGTTATAATGTTAATTGTAGTATTTTAAAGGACTAATTAAAGGTTAAGGGTGTTTATTTTAAATTTTTGGGCAAAAGGACCATTTTTCCCCTACTTAAGGGTCCGAAAAGTCAACTTTTGATTTAAGTGCCCAAAATGAGGTTTCTATTTTTCATATGATTTCTTACTGTCTAACTTGAAGATAGACAGTAAGTATGTCCAATTTGGACGAGAAAGGGTCATACAGGTTCAGACTAAGGTTTTTGACTTAAGGGCATTTAACTAATTTTCACTTTACTAAAAACTAAGTTTTTTATGTAGTTTATTCTAGGTTACTGCTCAAGGATTCTATTGAGTCTAAGAACACTGCATTCTGAGGCCAATTGACTAAGTTATGCACGTTTTAAGTTTGAAGGGCAATTTGATAATTTCAAGTCGGTCAACGGGTGGCAAAAACTGAACATTTTTTTTGAAGTCTAATTTTAGCAAACTCAGTTTCTATAGCTTCTTTATAATGTACTGAGTATGTTGGTAGGGAGTAAACCCAATTTGGATCTCAAATGGTCAAGTTATGACCTAACTAAGGTTAGGAATATTTTGGTCATTTTCTAAATTTATAGGGTTTAGAACTTAAATGTTATTTTAGTTTATTGGTGACATTGAAATTTTAAACTAGTTAGCATCTTGAATTTTTGAATTTGGGGTTGAATTGACCAAGTTATTGTCATTTGAATTTTAAGGGCATTTTGGTCATTTTTCACTAAAGTCAACTCTGAATTCTAGGGTTGACTTTCCATCCGAATGTCCAAATGGGAAAACTAATACTACTGCGGTGATGGGGCCGCTCTCCTGAGTATTTTAAGACCCATATTGACTATGTTCTGACAACTGGGTAAAAAGTTATGGGGTCCTAAAGAGGTCTTAAAATGCTACTTCGTTATACGTACCACAAAACTAAATTCTGCATGACGCCATTTGATTATATTTATTTTTCTAAGTATTTTAAGACCTGTACTTGCTATGTTTGGATCATCCTACAAAAATTTATTAAACTCTTAAGATTTACTATTCAAAAATATAATTTATATTATTTTTCTATTCTTTTATTCAAATTGAATTAATTTATTATTCATTTCTAAAGTTATGAATAATTTTACTGTTATTAATGACTAAATATTAAATTAATTTACTAAACTATTTGATAATATTAATTAATTAAATTCAATGTTGAATATTTATTTATTGCATTTAAATTAAGTAACTATAACTAATACTAACTAAACTCTAATTAATATTAACTAATTATTAACCTAAGGTTTCTGTTTTGTATATAATAAATATATATATATATATAAATATTCATTAACTTACTGTTACTATTTTTTTTAATCAACATACTATTAACACTAATTAATATTAATTGTTTGTCAAATCTAAATCATTTTATAACAATACATATACGTGTGTATATATATATATATATATTCTAGTTTATTAATATACTAAATAATATTATTTAATTAACTATAAGTTTACTGTTTAGTATTTAATTGGTCTTAACCTAATTAATTAAGTCCTAATCATACTTAATTACTCTAATTTTTGCATTTACTGTATATTAATTAAAGGAATTACAGTTACTGTGTATTATAATATTGATATACTATTATTTATTGCTTATTGTTTAATTGCAGATAGGTTAATCCTAATCACCAATTATGACAGATTATATATATATAAAAGCAATTAGGTGTATAGTTATACTATATAAAGTAATTATATAAGTATACATATAGATTAAGTTATTACTTAATAAATATATAATTATATTTATTTTATAATAATTCTCTGCAGGAAATCATGGCGCGGGGCCCGCCACTTGCCACGTGGCGGACGCAGAGAGGGCGCGGCAGAGACCGTGGGACACACGGGGCACGCGGCGGGCTGTGATTGGTCGCTGCGCTGCGTGTGAGGCCCACCACAGTGGTCGAGGCGACCGCAGCACAGAGACGGGGCCCACCAGGCACACGCGGCAGCGCGAGAGGCGCAGAGCGGGGCCCACTGACGCCCGCGCTCGCACACGTGGACGGGTCCGCGTGGGAGCGGGCCAGGTCGCGCTCGACCCGGCGTGGCCCGGGTCGCTTCGTCTTCCCGAGAGCCTACGCGAGCTAGGGCACGCCATTTGGGCGGCCTACCTGCGGCGGAACAGCTTAGCCCGCACGGCCAAGGGTGGGTCTCGCCGAGACCTACCCAATGGGACCTGGTCTGAGGTCGAATGAGGTCAGGCTTAGGCGCTAGACCTAACCCTAAGTGACGACTACTCGGGCTGGCTACTCCTAACGGTAAGCACTGTGGAGCTCCTCCAAATTCCAGCCGATTGATCGATCGATCGATCGATCAGGACCGATCATAAACTAATCCGGCTTGCGAAATAAACCTACGAGCAACAATTGATGAAAATGGAAGGAGATTAGAGGTTTGGGGAGTACCTGAGAGCCGACGGTTGAGGTTGCAGAGGAATTAGGGTTTGCCGAGATCGTCTTCTCGACTGCTTCGGATGTCTTTCGGATCTTCTTCCCTCAAGCTAGCACGCGTGGAGGGTTTATGGAGCCTGGGCAGAGCTTGCGAGGTGCCGTCGGGCGGGGATTGGTCGCGGCTCGCGGCCGCGTGACACGCGGAGCTCGGCAGCCCGCGGACGAAGGAGGCGATCCCTGTGCCGTTCGATCAACTTGATCGAACGGCTCAGATCGAACCGTTCGATCAAACGGGAGGGGGAAACGACATTGGGCACAGTGGACGGCGCGGCGCAGCTAAGGATTCTGACGGCGCCGTTAGTTATTTTAATTAAATATTAATTTAAATTAATTTATTTAATTTCTTCCTAAAATAAAATAATTAATTTATGATTAGAAAAATTTCAAACATGTTTTCCTAGCTAATTAAGACGTGAGGAATGCAATGGTGAGGTCGTATTTTTGATCCGACGAGTATTTTATTTTCTCAATTTTTGAGATATTTAAATATTATTAAAAATATTTGCCGAAATTTCGACGACCTCCAATTGTCACGAAAACTTCACCCCTAGCTAATTTGGGGTCAATGAGCACGATGGTGAAGTCCATTTTCTGATTCGAGGTCGATTTAGATAGGTCAACTTTTAGGGTTTTTGAATTTTCAGAAATCAGGATTCAATCTGTTTGACTCCTGATTTGGACTAGGTCTTAGAGGTTGACTCCAAATGACCTAATTAGCACTTAAGATTAGTTTTAAGATATAAGATTAGTCCTAATTGACTAAGGTAATAACCTGGGTTATTACAACAAACCTCCACTTGCACATACTAACTTTTTAATATAAGATATATTTCATCACATGCAAAATTCATTCATTTTTAGATGTGGACTACATCATTATTGAGATGGCTCCTAATGATCAAAATGAAGTGCATGATTTTCTCATTCATTGGATGAATAAGCTCATACAGACACCATAAGGCTAACACGTACTGATTTGAAAACTCTAAGCCCACAATTAGTAGAAGATTACTCGGATTGTAACTCTTTGGTGTATATTTTAATTATGCTTATGGGAGTTGATGCAGCACATCATAAGAATATTATCAAAGACCCAGCAACAAGAGCCATGGCTAAAGCTTATGGGAGAATTTGAAGATGGGCCCAGCTATAAGAGCTAAATATAAATCCTAATAATGAGCCCAAATATTAGGCTTACCAAAAAACAATTATATTAATTTTGTACTTTTTTATTTATTAAAGCACGTGTTTGGCCATCTGTATCATGAGGGTATTATTAAATTTGAGTAGTTGGAGTTACTCCCTTGTTAATTGCCAACTACCCATTTTTACATCCAAACTTTTTCTCCATATTTTCCCTCCAAATCTTATAGGGCAAGAGAATTGTAATGCCTATAAATATGAGTTAAAATGTAATTTGATAAAGTGATTTGAATGAAGAATTTTGTGCTGAACTAATCTCATATTGCTTTGTACTTTGTGATGTCAAGTCTGTTGCCTGTCGTTGTTGAGTCATGTTGTTATCTTATTTTGTTATTTATTTTCTTACTATACTCTTAAAATCATAACCTCAAACCATCCATACTTCTTCTCTAGTATCTTAAGTATCCTTTAAAATTATTAAACTATTATCTAAGCTCTCAAACATACTCCAAACTCCACCATAACCTCCATGATCAAATATGAAAAATAACCTAGTCATATTCCCTAAGCATCGCCACCCATCTAAACCTCACCAAACCTAGCCATCTACTTCAGATCCAAATTAAACATCATAAGGTATCAATAGCAATCTATTTCTACCCCTTAACCCACCAAAACTCCACCTACAAGAGAGATATTTTGAATCAGCCCAAATTAAACTTGATCAAAACTAGTCTTAGTTTTCCTTTTAATAGTCTACTCTAAACCCATAACCAACCCACCAAAAACTCTATAAATCATCCGTAGACATTACCCTACCCATCCATACTTTATTTGAATACTTAATTCATCAAAAAGGTATCTCACCACCATCACTTAGAGTCAATATTTATTTGTTGGTTCAAATATGATCCACCACATTACTATGCATGAGCTTCATTATATCTTCAATCTGAACTCCCGTGTTATTCACTCTTAAAATTATCATCATATTCTGGGTTCTTACTTAATTGTTATTTACTCTAGGTCTAGCCAACTCTAACTTTATTTTTTTTATGCAAGCCTTTAGAGATAATGGTTAAGAAAGAATGACCATAATATGCATTATTGGGTCATACATCATCATATAGTTGGTCAACATATCCTCCTAAGTATGAAATCCCTAAGTCGGTTGCCTTACAACAATACACCTCTGCCTTAGAGTAAACCTTGAGGTAAAATATTAATGGAACAAACATTGAGATAAGTTGATAAGAACATATAACTTAGATCCACCTTAATGAACTCTACAAACATGGGATCATAAGGTAGACCAAATTCATACACCAATGAGGACATTGCAAGTCTCACATTTATTGTGAGAGATGCCTGCTTACTTTATTATTAAATAATGGGTTAAGTACCCCTTTACTTTATCTAGCCCTACATCACTTGATTAAGTTGATCATTCTTATACAAAATGTATAGAATCTATCTTTCCTCAATATTTAGGCTCTCATAAGATTCCTCAAAAGCTTCATCATCTAGGTCATCTAACTTATCATTTTACTTTTTTTCAATAGAGGTTCATAGTCTTCTCAATCCCTTTGCCCCTCATCCTTTTGAGACTCATCAAGATTGGCTACAACCCCTTTAATAAAATAATCCATAAATAGTTCAAAAATTCTTTTTGCAGGCATTACTTATCCTTCATTAGGATTTGAACCTTTTTTCTATAAATACAACTTTTTGACCTAGATTAGTGTGTACATATTTGTGTAAAATCATTTATCCATTACTGTGTTGAAGGGTGGATGAATGCTCAAGCTTGTTTATTTTTATTGTTAGAAGGCAAGGACTTAGCATAATACATGTATTATACAATGTATTTTATTTTCATTGTACTTTGTTTCATTATTTTAAGCAGTTATAATTAAGCTATATCAGAAATGGATGTGATGCAATCATTTACTTTAATGAATGAACTAGACTCTTACTTAGATTAATTTCTTTATAAGGATTTAGTTATCCTCATAGGTAGCATTAGAACATGATTAAGAATAATTTAAGTGTAATATACTAGATCCATAAAAGTTTAATTACAACTTCAATTGATTAAAAATATTCATTAATATGCCTTTCTAAGACCTTTGTTAATTTTTTAGATGAATCCCGAGTACTTCGTGTTGGCATTAGAAACTCCCATGTAATTGCCCCATCATGTAGTAGAGGGAAGTCAATTTTTGAATGAAGTATTGAGACATATTTCTCAATTCTTACATTCTCAAGCTATATTTCAACTTATTTCATATTTACCAACTTGAGCCATTGTAAATGAGATAAGCCTTCTCGATAATGAAATATTCTAAGAGAATGAAGCCAAGACTAGTTAAGATTCTATGATTGATAAATTAGCTCAATGCACTTCAAAGTTATTAAATTAAGAAGAATAACATATTTAAGAAACCAGATCCAATATATATGATTTCTCTTTAGCAAAAATTTATTCTCATACAGATTATAGAGTACACTAGCCAACTTGAAAACTAAGTTTAAAGCATTGAACAAGGACAACAAAGTAGCAAGGATTCTCTTCACTACCTCAACAAGGATTTAAGTGGCTAAAACCACCATGTCAGCTAGAGAGGTAATCCTCAATTTGAGTGTCTTATACCTACGACCATCATTAAGATTTATAGAATTTATCTAACATTTTACTATTCATATCAACTTTAAGAAATAGTTAAATAAATTCAGTGTGTAAGTATGTTTTGGATTTAATGTTCCACTATAATATACTTTTTATCTCTAATAATGAAAAATATTCAAACCATTATGGCTTTAAGATAAATAAAATTAAATTAAACTACTAAATTTGAGAACTTAAGAATCCTACTATGATGCAAATAGTTAGTAACCTAAAACATCACTTCGATCATAAGAACTCATATTATATTTTCACACAAAGGATTTAAATTTCAGACAAAGGTGGTAATTGGAGTAAATCAAGGACTTTGATATATAGATTCCTTACCACATGAGTAACACCAGCATTATTGATGATGAACTTACCACCTTAAGAATCCAAAGCTCACCTATTATTGAGGAAGCTCTAATCAAAGATTTAGCAATATTGCAAATTTTCTATACTAAGCAATGAAATGATGAAACTTTCATTATAAGATTGTAACAAATTTGCACAATTTAAGGACGAAGGGTCTACATTACTTTTATTGAACATTCATGGTAGAAGAATATCAGAATTTTGAGTCAAGAAATGTACTATATACCTCAAAATGAAAAACTTCTACACAACAAATCGAGAGATGTCACAATTAAGTGATAGTAAATTGACTTACAAAAATTGCATGTTTTTTACCAATCCTTAGATTCAATCTCAAATCTTGCTCATATTTATATTCAAAACATCATATAGTTTTAAGGGATCTTAAAAACTACTATTTTCAACTATAGTTGCCACTTTACCTCTCAATTTTGGAAGAAAAAACTTACTACCTTGGGAAACATTTCACCATTAGATTAACAGCCGATTAGTAAAGTCAATCAAACTTTGAAAGATCTCTTGCATCCATATTTGTTAAATTTTAGAGGAAGTTGGTAGGAACACTTATCATTTGTTGAATTCACTTTTAATAAAAATTTCAAGCAGCCATAGGTATGTTTCCTTATTAATCTCTCTATAGAAGAAGATGGTAAGTCCTATTATCTTAGTTGAATATTAAAGATACTTACTGTAACAACCCTAAGTTGCTACTTAGCTTAATCATAAGTTTAATCATTCTTTTATTTTAATTTCATTACATTTACTAGATCATTAGAAGCTAATCCTAAAATTTTGGGATTAATCGAACATTTCTAGGTCAATTGGGTATTTTTATCAAATTAGGTGCCCTAATTAATAACCAAAATATTTTGATCTTCAATAAAAAATCTGATTGCATTTTCGAATTCCTCACCCCCAAATTAGCATGGGGTGAAAGTTTGAGAATTTTTGGAAATCTTTTGGGCCTATTTTGAATTTAAAGTAATTTAGTTCAATAGCATATAAGGGCTTGGAATAATTTAGAATTGCAAATATACCCTTAATAAATTTAACCATCAGGGATCCACTGCGCGGACCGCGGGCAATCCGCTGTGGAGCTCAGGTCGTGTGACTACGAAGCCCCGGGGTATCTGACTGTCACTCTAGTTGATCCTACGATTAGGATTCAAACCCGCAGAAGCGTTGATCTGCTGTTAGATCTACCACACTGATCCTATGACCTGGATTACCGCAGATCTAGCTGTTATAATCTGGAGGATCATAACCATTTCGCGGTACCGATCGATAGATTAGATGACTATTATGGGATTCATCACTGTGGATCTTCATTCCCACTCTTGTACATAGATAGTAGACCCTGTCCTCCACTCGCGTGTCTGCCTCAGCATGCCATTAGGATTCCCCCACTCTCATCCTAGCACCCTGATCAGGCCATGAAGCCTGAATAATCTTCATAAGAATATTTGATAGCCCAGCTTTGGCCCGAGCTCTCGTGCCAAGCCAGCACTCGACCTCACCTCAGCTCGATCCCTGAGGCTATAAATAGCCTCAGGTATGGTTCCAAAAGCTTCTTGTTGGTCAACTGGATCCAATTGAATATTTTCCCAAATTCCTTCCCTCTAAGCTAGCTCTACAATTCCAAGCTGTCCCAGCATCCTATCTCTTCCCAACTGCATTCTGAGGGTGCATCCTGTAGATCAGAACCCCTAGCTCTTCTGTAAAGCTCACCCAACCTCGGAGTAGTTTCTAGTCAGCTCTCCCGATCGAACTAGGTACCCCCTTCTCTGGACTGAGTCGTATAGGCTCAATACCTTTTCAATTTGATCCTTGATTGTATGCATAAGCTAGAAAAACCTAATGCAATCGTACTTAAGGTCAGGGTTAGCCTGATCAATCGATAGGATCGATCCAGCTAAGCTACCTGCTGAAAATGGGGTTCGAGTAAGGACCCGGTGATCTAGGGCACTCTGAACCCCAAGGCGGTAGGTCTTTAATCTGCCTCACCATCCTGAAGGTGTAGAGATTGAGCCCTAGACAATCCAAGGGCTCCGTGGGGGGAATTGGATCCCCACAGTAACCTCCGCATGAAGGCCTCGAGTGAGTAAGGTCCGGGCGATTCCGGCCCCCTCACAGAGGGCTTCTAGGTGCGTTCGATGCATCTCGATCCCTTGATCGAGTAGCGATCAAAATTGGGCAGTGGCGTTGTAACACCCAAGTTGTTACTTAGGTCAATTAAGACTGATTTAAGTCTTAATTATGGTTCTAGTAGCTTAATTAAGTCATTTAGAACCTACCTCTAAGATTTGGATCAAATCAGGGATCAAATAGATCAAAACCTGATTTCTGGAAAATCTCAAAAAACCCTAGAAATTAACTTTTTATTTTAACCTCAGATTCAAAATCTGACTTTGCCATTGCGTTCACCACCCCTAAATTAGCTAGGGGTGATGTTTTGGATGCATTTGGAATTAGTTGATTTTTCGTCGAATATTTTAATATTATTTATTTACCCTAAAAATTCGATTAATTAAATACTCGTCAAATCAAAAATCTGATCGCATTGTTGCATTCCTCACCCCTTAATTTGCTAAGGTTGATATATTGAAAAATTTTTGAAATGCGTTTAATTATCTAATTTCGATTAATGAAAATTTAAGTAAATTATTATAATATTAATATTGTTTAAAAGAAGTAAACGGCGCCTTTCCCCACCGTTGACGCCGTCTGGTCGGCATCATCCTTCTGCGAACCGACGGATCAGATCTACGATCCGATCGGGTGGTCAAGATTCCATCCCTTCCGCAAGCATGCCCTAGCAACGGCGCGTGGCAATGCAGCAGGCACGCGTCAATCGAGTGGCAGGTGGTTCCCTTCCACCGCCTAAGGAGTAACTATAAACTTCTTGATCATCCATTAATCTGTTTTTTTTATGGGATCTTCATTTGACCCGAGATCAAAGGAGCACTTAGACCTTCGTTTCAAGCAAATCAAATCTCAAAGTTCCCCAATAGATTCAGGTACTCACCTCACCTATTCAAATTTTATTCTCATAATTGAAGTCAATTATTGCAAACATACGCGTTCTGAAATATTGAAAATGCTACGATCATTCAGAATTGATTCAAACAAATTCCCTAAATTTAGAAAATTAGGGCATGGATTTAAAGGGCAGTAGAAGAAGGAGAGCTAAGTTTTTAGCCTAATCACGGACCGTCGATTAGGCTTTCGATCGGTATGTGTTTTGATTCCGGAGATGTCGGGTGTGCTGAGCAAATTGAAGCCCTAATTCTCTGTGCATGAGGATGAGGGACGGCGCCATTTTTCTCGGGCCAGGTCGGGCTCATCGTGACCCGGGTATCTGCGTATGGGCCGGCCTGCGTGGCTTCCCAAGCGAGGAAGGCGCGGGGTCCATCCAGTCGCGCTGTCGAGCTCACAAGCCGACACGCAGTTTTGATCTTCTTCAAGTGGGGCCCACCATGCCGTAATCAAGATAACAAGGATAAATGGCAGATTTAATTAACTTAAATTTAATTCAATTTAATGGTTAATTAACAAAACTTTATGAATCCGTAACTCATAAAATACACATCCAAAAGTAACAAATAAATATATTAAATTAATCAACAAAATTCAAGGAATATTCTGAGACTGTCAAATCTCTGTTTGGACTGATATTTAATATAGTGACATTTAGGAGTATTCAAACAAAACAAATTATGTAACATAAGTTCAATTAATCATAACTTTTACTCCATTAATCCAAATATACCTAATATGAGTCTTAAAATACTTGCAAAACCCTAAGGAACATTTTAGTATGATTAATCTTGTTGTTTGGATTAATTTGAGCCTAATGACATTTAGGACCTAACCCTAATTAGCCTAATTTAACCTAGAACTTCAAATGACCATAAGTTGGTCATCTTAGCTCCAAATTAGGCGATACAAATACCAATTTAGATCAGCAAAACCTAATCTATAGAGATATACAAAAATATTTAATATCTAACAGTTAGATTTACTAATCACCCCTAATTACCTTAAAATTTGATTAGTGAATATTAGTAAATCTAATAATCCAAATTGGACAAACTAAGTTTCAGAGAACTCCTAGAACCTATTAGAACCTAACTGTAGGGTTGGATTAGTGATTAGGTGATTAATTTTACTAATCACTCACTAATTACCCTAAAACTTTAATTAAGCCATAACTTAGCCAAATGGAGTCCAAATTGAACCTACCACTAGTCATTAGAATCAGTAGATCAATTGTGACATATAGCCTCTAAAATTATTTAATTTGGATACCAAATGACAAAGTTAGGATTTTGACCCATAATTAAGAAATCCCTTAATTACCCCTTTTAACCTTAAGGTTGTATTGGCCATAACTTGACTAATACTTATCAGAATTCAATAATTTTAGTTTTTATGAAAACCTTAGGGAATAACCTACATTAAACTAACAGAAAAATTATATGTCATTAGGGTAAAATTACCAATATGCCCTTATAGGTCAAATTCCTTAATTTGACCTTATAAGGATTAATACTAAACCAAAATTTATGATCTTACTGTCTAAACTCATATTAGATAGTAAGTAATCATTCCACTTTGTTAAAATTCAGAATTTAACCCTAAATTCCTAAAGATGAGATTTAGACCCTTAAAGAGGGGCAAAACGGTATTTTTGCCCAAAATTAGGGTTTAATGAAATTAAGACCTGTTTTCATCTCTAAATCATATCAAATAGTAATTTAAGTGATTTAAACTATAATTTAAGTAATTTTAAGCCTTAAATTAGATATTAGAAGGAAAACCCTAAATTTAGCCTTAAGTGAAAATCATAAGTAAAGATTAATTCTTCTCCATTCCTTTGAATTTCTTAGATTATCCTTTAGGTCTTATAACTTCAGTTAGGATGTCTGTTTGAGTGATACTCTTAGTATCTAAGAGCCTTAATTCCTAAGATTAGAATTAGATCTTAGGTTAGAATTCATCTAATGGGTAAAATGGGTTACTCATTAAGGTGAAACCTTAGTCTTACTAGTTTATTGAATTTTTCATAGTTTATTAATTGATTATTTGATCTTTTAATATTAGAATTAAGATTAGAGATCTATCCTATTGAACTTGACTTAATTCAATAGGATTTGCCTTAACCTTTAATCAGTAAGATGGGATTAAGCCATTGTCCTTATGATAGCCTTGTGATTAAGAATTTAACTTCAGAGTTTGATTCTTAATCCTTTCAATCTTGATTTGGCTAATCAAGATTTGGTTTGGGATTTATAAAATAATAACTTATGATGATTGATTTTACTTATTTAACTTTATAGGCGACTTTGATTCAGTTATAATTAGGATGTGGCTAATCCTAATTATGTTTAACTTGTAGGCTCATGATTCTAAGTTACAGACAGTATAGGAATTGAGGATTCTAAATCTTATGTAACTTAGAGTAGTTAGAATATCTTAAATAGAAAACAAAGTGATATCACAACTGTCGTTTAGTGCTATTTTATATTTATTGAAAAATGTATGCTATGCTTTCCTTTTTGCTTTGGACTTTCTTTACATTTGGATACATTGTATTAAACATAGAATATTGGATGATTATTTCTATGTTGATTTTAACTATATTCATATGGCATTTCATATTGTTAAAAGGATATTTGGTGGAAAACAGTTTTATCAAACTTGAGGAGATGTGTCTTTTTAGTCTGCCATGTAGTATAACTTTACTTGAGAATGGTTTTGGGCTAGGACTACTTTCCTAGTGCCTATAAGATAGCTTTTGGGGCTAGGACTGTTTTCCTAGTGCCTGTGTTTTGGACTATGACTACTTTTCTAGTGCCTGTGTCTTGGACTAGGACTACTTTCCTAATGCCTGCTATTTTTGACTAGGACTACTTTCCTAATATATTTGGGACTACTTTTCCAGATACTGATTGTTTCTGACTAGGACTACTTTCCTAGTGAATCTGGGACTACTTTTCCATATGGTTTTTGATGGAATTAACTTTAATCTGGGATTACTTTTCCAGATGTTTAGCAGTTACTTTTCAGATGGAATCTGGGACTACTTTTCCAGATAAGTAGATGGACTTTAGTGGTGGTAGGACTAAGTAGGAATATCTCATATTTGCAGTTACTTTTTAATTATCTCATTTGTGTTTCAGTCACTTTACAGTTGCCATTTCAGTTGCCTTTTGTTTACTTTACAGTTTTGGCTAGCTCTTACCTTACAGTTCAGTTCACTTCTTATTACATTTTCATTTTCTGTAGTTCTTACTTATAGTTCAGTATGCCTTCTGCTACATTTTCATTGTCTGCAGTTCTTATTTGTCTTATAGTTCAGTACGCATCTTGCTATATTTTCATTTTCTGCAGTTCCTTTGTACTCACAGTTTTGAAATATTCATTTTTACCTTTCAGCAGTCACTTTTACTTTTGGCATGTTAGGATGCTAGATCTTTACTTTCAGCTCCGTACTTTCAGATTAATTATAAAAGCAGCATGTTTTATATTGATCATATACTTAGAAGTTTCACTTGTGTTTAGTAGATTTCTTTATGTATTACTTGACCTTTTCTGCAGCTTGGATTGAGGTATGTGCTTACCTCACATCTTGTTAAGTTATAATTATCTTAATTATAACTTTGTTACCTTTCCTTACTACCTACTACTCCTATGTTGCTTAGTATTATGATATCATTAAAAATTAACAATTTATAACCTAAAATGTACTTAAACATTTTGTCTAACTAGATTTTTCTTTTGTTGGCTGGGGCCCTACCATTATGAAACTGACAATGGTAGATTCTGAGCTGTTCGAGGTTGTGGGACCTTCTGGAGATCCGGTACAGTAGGAGGAGCATACAGGAGAAGATCAATAGTTTCTATCTGATATTGTGAGGATGTGAGAGACTTTACTCTTTTTACTGCATAAACTTTATCATCATTTTGTAATAATATAGGATCTAACTACTTTACTTTTCATGTTTATGTATTTTGAGTTGTACAATTTTTATCTGGATTGTATGGATGTTACTCTTGTTTTTCTTTCGCACTCTAATAAATTATAGTATAGCCATTAAAGTGATTGTTTCTGTTGCTACATCTTTGCTTATTAAGGCATATCCTCCCTTGACATTTGATTAAGAAGGTTCATTCCTTAATCTAAATGTTAAGTGAGGGTTTGCAAAGTGACGACCACCTCCTAATCCGGGTGATTTGGTGGCGGCCGCCATAGGCGTGGTCGAGGCACCCGACATTTCGGCGCTATGTACTAACCATAATTCCCTAAGTGTCGGGAAGAAGGGTCGGGGACGAAGGCACTGTGCGGGTCGGGCCGAACCACAACCCGCACAGTGCGACAGTCACAGGCCGTCGGGCTCCAGCCAACTCACATGTTTCTGTTAATGGGCCGAGCCCGTTTAATAATAAAAGAATAATCAGAATTATTTTTTTAAGGAAAATAATTTGATTAATCAAACAATAGAGAATTTTAATTTGAAAAATGCAAATTAAATTAATACAATAACTTTGTGAATACTTATCCAAAACATATGAATTTATTTACCATTTTATTCAGCAAATCATGAGGAATAAGAATATACAAAAATATTTAGATTTTTGTGAATGGATTTTCTAATTACGCCTAATTACTTTAGAACTTAATTAGAGAAGATTAACATGTATACTTAACCAAATTGCTTGATAAAGTCCCATTACGCATGCTTTGTAGAATGCATGTGATATGTATGTTAATTTTTTTATTTATATTCTGTTAATTATGTACTAATCCTTGAAATACATGATTAGTGAATATTAGAATTTATAGTTATCGAAATTGTAAAACTAATGTCTCTAATTATTTGTATGAATAAGTAGAACATAATGGCCAAGTTGCATGAAATTTAGATGATTAATTTTATAATTAAGGGTTAATCTATTTTGGCTTGATTTAGGATTTGGTTAGCCTTAATTACTTTCTATTTTGATTAATGTGATGTTTATACACTTCATTAATAGTAGTATGCATGTTAGAAAACTTAAACTCTGATTCGGACACTTAAATACTTCATTTGACATTAATCAACATTTAAACCTTAATTATCCTAAGGAAATACATAATAAAGTCAATAATTAATTTTACATTGAATTGAACATCAATATTAGATAATAAGCTTACTGATTTTTAAATTAATCAATATCTATGCAATCAAACCTAATTTGGTTTGGTTTGAGACGAACCTTAACTTGACTAAATTATGCTCACAATTATTAATTTGAACAAGATACTTGATTTGGACACTAAATAACTTGCATACCTCCAATCAACCCTTATTGATTTGCTATTGATCTTAAACTAGTAAATTAGAAGTATTAAAATTTATAACAAACTTATGTGATTAATCATCTGAATCTAACCTTTAAGTTCTTGATTTTCTCATTAAAAATATTATTAGCATAAACTGATTTATAAAATAAGAGTGACTTATAAAGCAATCCATTCTCAATAATTCATATGATTGAATCCCATAACTATAGTTTAGGCTATAATCAAATGAGAGAACTCATCTAATTTGTATAATCCAAGTGAATGCCTTAAAGATTGTAAGTTCAAGTAAATCTTTATAACTTAGATTATAGCTTGAGTAATTATACTTTTCAATAGTAATTATACTTTTCAGTACATAGATCTTTAGAACATAGAGATATAATTTAGATTAATTAAATTGTCAGACATTTTAATAGCTAAACTATTGAGATAGGAAGAGTTTATTGTCTAATTTTTAGGTAGAAGCTTAGATGAGCCCTTACTATCTTTAGACTCTGATCTTAGATCATTGTGGTAAAAGAACCTAAAGATTATAGAATGAGATCATTCCTTGTGGTAGTATCCTAAGTTGAGTGACCTTCATGTCACATCCATGGAACCTTTGTGTAGGACACCATAATGGAGTATGGATTCAGTAGTTTGTATTCTTTATTTTTTTTTAATAGAATTGTTAGAATGAGAATCAAAAAAAATATCAGATCGAGATGATAGTGTATATCTATAGAATTAATTTATTTCAGTAGAAGATAGAATTGGTTGATTTACCCTGAATAGAACTATGGAGTTTTGGTCTTATCTTAGGTATTTAAAGTACAATTTAGTTCAGGATAAATATCCCAAGTTCAAGTGTGTTATAAATAGGGGATTGAACAACTTAATTTGAGAGAATAAATTGAAAAATGATTATGTCCCTTATCTTTATGTGTATCAATAAGTATAGTTAAATAAACTAAGTATTTCAAATTACCTTTCTTAGGACACTATAAGTTATGTTTATAATTATATTATTTAACAACTTAGTTTGAGAAAATAAACTACAAAAGGATTATGTCCCTTAACTTTATGTGTATTGATAAATGCTAAAGCCACTCTTCTTATAAACATACTAGTTATGTATATGCACTATCTCCCTGTGGTGATCTACAAGATAGAGAGAATTAAATAATCTTATCTTTTAGTAGAATTAAATCAGGAGTTATAATTCATTTAGATGAATTGTGCATAATGGAGATAAATATATTTAATATTTAGTTTTAATCGATTTTTGAATTTTGATGATTTTAAAATATATAGTTATTAAAGCCTTAGCATATCATGATTGCATATCATCATTAACAGAGAAATGTTCTAGGATATTAGCGGAGCGATGTGCTCACCTAAGGATTCTGTTAGCGGAACGTTCGCTCACCTAGGATCTGTGGAGTATCATGTGACACAGAGTCAACATATCTGTGTCATACAATTCTGTGACATATTCAGAAGCATATGTATAATTTCAGTAGCATACAGCACATTTTTCATTTAGTTTCATTTTCTTTACTATTTTCTCTACTTTCAGTTTTTAGTTTTTAGTTTTAATTTTACTTTACTTTTAGAATTGTACTATTTTAGATTTCTTAGCTATTTTAATACTTTCTGCAGTTTTATTTGGTTATTTAAATGTTAAAATATTAGATAATTATAACTGTTTAGATTAGCTTAAAATGTGTCAGACTCATTGTCTAATATGTTGTACTTTTGAGATTCGGTAATTTGCCAGATTCAGAGCAACTTCTGGAGCAAAATCAGGGGGCTACTCAGCAGATCCAGGAGAAGTTTGTGGAGCACTAGAGTACTCTACATTAGCATCTACTTTCCCTACTCTAGTTTGCTTTCAGTTCAGTCATTAGACTATTTTCTGTTATTTCATTTAAGTAAACTATTTGTAATAACTCGTGATATATTTTCTTTTCTTTTTTGAGATGAGTGATTTACTTAGCTCTTGTGATGAATGATCTGGATGCATGCTTTAGCTTCCGCACTCTGTGTATACTACTATTTATACTTAATATTGTGATGTGATCAGCATAGTTAAAATGCTAACACTCGTGTATATTAGATCTTCATTCCACTCAAAATCCAATATACATAAGTACCCAACCTAATACTTAAAATAAGGGTTTTACACTTATCTTAAAGATTAGTACTCAGCTCTCTTTTCTTTGAGGTTGAGTCTCAGCATGTTCAATAGCTCAATCTTTACCCAGTAGATATTCGGGGAGGTTCAGCAGCCCTTCCCGAGTAACGCATCGTTCTGCCATCAATTATTAATTCTTTTGTGTACTGTGACAAGATAGGGCATTACTCTTAGGATCATCAAAAATAAACTAAGAGGTTTATTTGGACTCAAAGATTTGAGTCAACTTATTAGTTTATGAGAACCTTCAAAGGAAAGTTTGCATATATAAATCCTCACTAAAGTTAAAGATTGTTATTTTTTATCTTTGTGCCATCAATTGAACTCAATACTTAATGATGTTAATATATTGAATCCACATAGTCAATGCTTGTTATGTAAAAGATTTAGCTTTAGAGAATTGTTAATTTAATGCATATTACAATATCTTATAATGAAGGATAACATTATACTTTATTCTAAATATTTTAAATGGAAGAATTTAAAATATTTACTAATAGTGATACCCTTCATTTTGATGATTTAATTAATGAACTGAGAAGTGCGTTCATCCTATAGAGGGAAAATAGCATGAATAATTTAAGAATTAAATTAAAAATATACAATGCTAAGTGCTTTAAGAAGAATATTAGTTTCATTTGTATGGGAGTATTATGAGGTATTACCTCTTGGCAAATATGATAAACAAAAATGCAAATACAAAAAGTGTGATATAATATAATTTTGTGATAATAAGTTTGGAACCAAAAATTTAAGAAGAAACGAACATTCATAATTGAAATAACAGAAATATTCATGATGTAGGGCACTTATTTTATTATCTCAATCAATCTCTATAGTATCAATTGAAAATAAAAGTATGATCAACATGATATTAGGAATTTTTTAGTAGCTTTTATTATTATGCATGATTTGTTTTTTTAATGTGCTTATTGGAATGGTATGAAAGCGTTGCTACTTATTTGCATAAGGATTCATAATTAGTATCATATAATATTATAAGAAATGATTGTAAGAAAATAATTCCAGGTGAAGAGAAAAGATGAAAAATATTTTTAATAACTTGAACATCACAATTAGTCTAACTTCAAGTTTGTTGTAACAGCCCAAACTCTTAAGCACCAAGATATTGTTCGTTTTGGCCAAAAAAGCCTCACGGTTTTGCCGCCAGAAGATAACTTCCCAGTAGGTCACCCATCCTGGGAGTGCTCCCACCTAAACACGCTTAACTTTGGAGTTCTTATCAAGTTCTTATCAAGAACTCCACCATTATCTGAAAAGGCGCCTCAATGTTTAAGAGTTTTACTTATTACTACTTAAGTGGGTCATCACAATCTCCCCAACTTAAGTAACTAACGTCCTCGTCAGTATCCACACACAGATCCAAGAACCATCCATTGGGTAGATAGGACTAGAGGTGACCCCTACAGGTGCAAGAGGTACCCACAATTATGTAGCACCTTAACCATCTTAGGTTCAAGAGGCTGCTCACATGAAGTGGTACTTTACCATATATGGCACTTAGCTCCTATCAGACACCCTATGGCCTGCTTTGATACCATTTGTAACAGCCAAACTCTTAAGCACCAAGATATTATCCGCTTTGGCCAGAAAGGCCTCACGGTTTTGCCCCCAGAAGATAACTTTCCAGTAGGTCACCCATCCTGGGAGTGCTCCCACCTGAGCATGCTTAACTTTGGAGTTCTTATCAGGAACTCCACCGTTATCTGAAAAGGCTCCTCAATGTTTAAGAGTTTTACTTATTACTACTTAAGTGGGTCATCACATTTGTGGACATCAATAAACATTGATGGTTATATTTGCTTAGCTGCACATTTCAGTGACAATATTTGGGATTCATTAAGAGATTAAAATTTTTTGGTTATACGCCTCCTCCATATAATTTATTGCATTATTTGAGATAATACGATATCTTAGGCATTAATGGGGAATTGAACCAAGTTTTTTAGCTTTCAGCATTACATTGGATAATGTTTCTGCCAATAATGTTTCAATTAAATTTCTAAATCTCATTTAGACATATGATCCAATTTGTTATGTGATAAAGAGTTGTTCCACATGTGTTGTTGTGTGCATAATTAACTTTATAAAAATTTATGAAAATATAAAATATGTAAAAGGTTCACACGCTAGAAAAGTTAGTTCTTAGATTATATCAAACAATCTTGTCTTAATGTTACGAAAGGGCTTAAGCTAGACATTCATACTAGATGAAACTCCATATTTTTAATTCTTAAGCATGCTATCTATTTTTAGCATACTTGATTACACTTTGAGCCAACTGATTTAATATATAATCGTTTCCCAATAAACTGTGAATTGGAAAAATCGGTTGTTATATGCAATTTCTTACCCCTTTTTATGAGATTAATTATGGTTCTTTGCCCATGACAAATATCTAGTTTCCTATTATTTTACTGCTTATGAAACTCTTAAACATTAATAGCTAGTGGGATTTTTCTTACTCAAAAAATGTCAATAAGCATTCTTACTAAGTTTAAGAAATATTGGTTCAATTTTTACATAATCATAAGTATTGTTGTTATTCTTAACTCATTTTACATAATCTTGGTTATGATTGTTGCTTGTTGACTACTAAGGACTTAGAGGTATAAAACTTTTTGGATTTGTTTAGGAGCAATCTTATGTGATGCTCAGTGCTTATGTGCACTTCTATTAAATTCTTTATATATTAATTTTATTAAAAATAATACTAGTAATAACTTCTTTATTTGGTGATTATTTAGGAATTTGTAGTAAACTTGAAAAGCTAACTGCTGGGGTGCATTTGTGTTAACTATATTATATATTGATTCCATTTTGAATTAATTATAGATTTCTTACATCAAATACTAAAAATGGAAATAAGTCATCAACATTAAACATGGTTAGTATGATATTCATATTTAAGTTAAATACTCATTTCTGACATTATATGTTAAAGTGAGTATCCCACATAAAACTTGACCAGTAAGGTTTAATGTACAAATTGAAATTACCAATTCACAAAATTATATATTGAATTAAGAATAATGACAGTCATCCTTTATGCATCATTATTTATCATTATTTTGATTTTTTGCTTATTTAACTGTGATAAACATAAATTTAATAAATTATCTTATCAATCATTAATTTGTTTATGTAATATACATGCCTATGCGGATTGTGGTGTGCATATAAGCTAACTATATTAATTTAGTACATGTCTTTGAATGCTTTATTTTGTATATGAAGTGTGGATAATGCTATTTTGCTATTTGCCATTCAGATATGAGTTTTTTATGCTTGGATAAATGATTTAAATTTGCATGTATTTGTTTTTGATTAATTTTGTTAACTGTATTTCAGTTAGTTAGTATTTAGCTGCATTTCTATATTTCTAATACTCAAATTGCTCCAGTAACTCGATTGATGGGTCAAGTCGAGTCAGGTCTAGTTGAGTCTAATCAGGTCAGCACCTATCAGCTAATGGTCGGGTCATTGCAGGTCATGCCTAAGTCAACCTGTTTAATTTTGAGTCGAGTTTAAGTTTAAGAACTGAATCCATATTTGCAGTTAGGTTGGGGCATTTAGAGTCATGTCAATTTTGAGTGGTACTAATTATTATGATTACGGTGAAACTTTTATAAAATTATAATACATTTTAGAGAATGCAAGGTTAAGGTTTTAATTTTACCTATTTCACTGAATAAATTCGATGATGTTCGCCAACACATTTGACAAGTTTGTGGAGCTCAATGAAGCTTATCGAACGAAGATATTATTTTGATGAATTTTAGCAGGCTTAATAACACTTGTAATCATATGTTATTGTGACAATTAATTCTTTTATCTATGTGATAATATTGAGAGCTAGGTATTGCCATAATAATAATTTGTACTTTTTAATAAAAAAGTATATGTTAAAAGAGTATTTGGTACAAATAACTAAATGTTGGTTCCATTTTGCATTAGGTTGGCTTTGCTACTATAGTTACTAGTTAGGCTTACTATTAATGCCCCATAGTAAATTTTATATTTTAACTGCTTTTTATTTATGCTCATTCTTTCTATACAGTATAAGATACTAGCTCCCTATTATTGGTCATGGTGACAATGGTTGTCATAACACATTGAGTTTTGCTTGGTCATATTTAAGGGAATATTGCTATTGCATGTGCAATTATAGGTACAAATACATGCAATACAATTATAGGCTCCAAATGACAGATGTTAGAAAGCATATTTTGTTTTTATTTTCGAGTATTGAGTGACTTTATAACTATAAGACTTGATGTACATTTTGCTTTCTTTAAGAAACATTTGTAATGAAGTATTGCCATATAACCATGAGATATTTATGCCCCATTCTACTACACTTCCTTGATAAGTATTTTAGAATGCTTACTATAGTTTTACTTTCAGGTTTGTTTTGTAGTAAGTACATAAACTCAACTCGACCTGACGAAGGAGTGGTCTTTGCCAGAGAATTTGGAGTTCCTAGAATAGAAGACTGAACTGGGTACAGCCTGGCTATTTGAATTCTTGCCGAGATTTTTAGTATACTTATTGAACTTGTAGACTAACAGGAAAAATCATGGTATGCATCTTGCATTACATGTCTGGTGGAGGTTATATCATATTTATGATGGTGCACTAGTGGGTAAACAGAAGGCATAGGGAGACCTGAGCTCAAGAAATTTAGAAGAGATCTTATGACTTATGAGACTCTGACGAAGGAGGAGAAAGAGGTGCACCCGATGCAGTAACTAATTTGGTGGCTTTAGAAGTATGTGATAAGCTTGTAATGAGGTACTTGGCAAAAATCTCATTCTTGAAGCTAGCAAATGGAGTCCTGAATTGCAAGCTCAGCACAAAAAGGGCTGTGATCTCCTTAACAGCATCTGTGTCCTTTACTTTGATGTCAAGGCAACCGGCATGTATGGAAGTGCAGTAGAGTTCCGATGTGTAATATTTTTGTTATATGTCAAAAAAAGAAAAAGCAATTGATGGTAGAAATATTACATTTATTATTGAAGTGTTAAATATGTAAATTTTAATGAACATTTTGACAGGTATACAAAATGAACTGTAGAACAGATGCCAACGCGAAAAGCTTTTAACCAAACCAAATTAACATTCTACAGAATTAAGACCAGCGAAATGGAATCAGAACCACAAAACTGTGTAGAAAAGAAGGTAGAATGAGTGAGAAACACACCCAACCCATGGAATTCTACAACAAAATTTATTCCTTAACCGATAAATATCACAGCATTTTGGACACAGGAATCACCACCCTTTACAAAAAAAGAAAAACCTCTACTGACACAGAAATGTAGTAGAAAATCTAAGTACCTGACGGTCAACTCTTTCACCAGTAATTAAAAAAGGCCTCATCAACACCAAGCACAGGAGACCGACAGCACTCTATTCTTCCATCCAAGATATAGGGCTCCATCCCTATCTTCCAACTTGTAATGCTCACAGTAATTTTCAAGCAGTGATTTGATTGTAGCATTAACCAAAGGACTCAGAGGATACGCTGTGAACCCAGCCATTCTGAACCGCGACTTCCATTTCCCTAGAAGCTCATGCCTTTCCACCCTTTCAGCACCCTCGCAAGCAATGATATTAACTATGTCCCTAGCGAGGCAATGCTGCTCAACGCTGATCCTCTCTTTGTGATCCCTGGGAAGAACCGCATCTATTGATTCGAATATGGCCGTGTAATAATCTAGAGTCTCCAGAAATCGCTGGAAGAAAGGGGCGGTGTTCGTGTTCGATTCCTGCTCCACGAGGGTCACGACCTTTGGCGACAGGCTCTTCACCATTCTCAGGATTCGGTCTCGATGGTTCTCAGTGCTCACACTCTCATCGGGCATGTGATGCAGCTGATAAGCGAAGTTGATGGCAAGGGCCTCCCCCGGCCGGACTGTAAGATGCTCAACCAGAACACTGCTGCCCGAAAAAGGAGCAGCGTGGAACTCAAACGGAACGTTGCAGGACTCTGCAAGGCAAGACAGCCTCTGCCCCACGAGATGCAGGCCGCCGCCTCGGGCATACTCAGACATTGAGTCATCGATTCCTGTGATTCTGACATGTGGGGGGCCCCCAGGCCTCGCCGCAAGAGCCTGGATCACGGATATCCACTGGCTTCCCTGTGCAATCTGGAAATCTATGATGTGAACCGCACTCTCGCCCTTCAGAGCCTCGACAATGGCGCCATTAGCAGAGAAGTACCCAAACTTGAAGTACGGGCAGACCTCATATAGAATGTGCATGTATGAGAGAAGTTCCGAGCTTGTAGGCTCTTTACACCGTAGAGCTTTGTAGATGGAGCTGCCGGTGGATGCAAGCCTGGCAACGAGCCCTTCTAAAAGGTAAGCTCCTAAGCGCTGGATCGGCTCACCAGACACCGAAACCAACTGTCTTAACTCGACTATCAATAAATCCGCAATCATGAGATCGCTTTCGGCCACGGCACGAGCGCAAGCTATGAGACCCTGCTTTAAGTCCCCTCTTGCAATTTCCATCAACTTCCACTTTTCGGGTTTGAGAAAAAGTTGCCTCTCAAAAGAGTCTTCAAAACTATCTCCATTATCATTGTCAGGAATAAGGATTGCAGACTCGAGTTCCCTCACCTTGCGTTCGAAACTATTTGGATCTTCTGTTAAGCATGAAATGCTTGCAGGAGAGTCATAGGTAGTGTCAGAAAGAGAATCGTGCTGTGACACAGGGCTTCCGGTAGTAGAAGAAAAGCTGATACTAGATGATTGCTGAATTCCGTAGTTAGCAGCCACAGAGGAGGACTCCAGGGTGCAGTATAGCATGTTGGATGCCTGATGAGGGGAATCTCTTGGTCTAGATGTGTCATCTGAGACAAGATACTTCTGGGGCTGGTAATGTAATTCTGCAATTCTTACAGCCTTGGAGCTGTTCATATGGTAGAATTAACGAAGCTTGTCAATGGTTTTTTTTTTTCTTGAACTAATAAGATGTAGAGGAAGCTGGCATTAACTGCTGGAGTACATTTTCTTGCCGTCTAAAAGAGATGACACCAAAAGAGTAGAACAAATTAAGTTGCTGAGAGATAAAGGAGTTAATAGAATGAATGATATCAATGGCTTATATAACGCACAGTTGACTAAAGAATGCAAATGTATTCAAGCTTATGAAGCTGCTCAATTTTTTCTTTACAAAACATCAGCAACATTAAAAAGGAGAAAAAATAATCACTGCAAAAGAGTTAACAGCCAAAAAAAGTAAAGTGCATTATATGAAAAACCAAAGGAGAGAAAGTGAACAACCACAAAAAACACAGCACAGAAAAAATAAAAGAAGAGCATACAAAAAATAGACACAAGAAAATTATAATAGTTCTTCTCTTATCCTGACTTTACATTCATTCTTCGAGATCTTCTATAATGAAAATATACTTAAACAATGAGTCGCTCTTTCGTTGATCCCATAACAGGCGAAGAAGCCTTTCGTCCTTTCTACAAAACTTGAAGCAAAAAAATAGAATCTTCCCCATTCCCAAGCTTTTGTATTAGCGGAGCAGCCTAAATTCACTCTTGCACAACCTCGCAAGAGCAGGGTAATAAAGAAAAGAAATTTCACAAAAAATTATTAATCTCCAAAAAGTTTTCTAAATTTTGAGAGCAATTCGTGCGCAAAGACTCGTTTGTACTTGTTGCTTTTTTTTGAATTATTAGCCGTAAAACCTCCGTGGAAAATATAAGGATTTATTGTGTTGGAATGATCTGGAGAGGTTGAAGACAAACTCTATCTATAGAAATGGAGAGGTGCATTCAAAACAGGCAATGATCTAAATTTTGGAAACTAGCCGCGGTTGGGTGCACGCCTTTGATCCATGACTCGCAGGTTCCTAAATTAGGTTCGCTGGGGCACGGGTCTTACTATTTCAGGCCTTTGAATTATTAGCCTTTAATCCAAGCCCGACTAGGCGCATTCCGTGGTCCGTAGCTCGTTTCTTACTATTTCAGACCTGCTCAACAACAGGTTTGAATCTTGACTAGGCATGTCTACTCAAGTAAATTGGGCAGCACCCCATCAACCCACAGATCAGCCCACAACTATTAAACCGGCTGTATTTGTTACTCCAAGAGTCAATAATGAAAACAACAGGCTATGTGGATAATAAAATTCTCATCATTTGGCAAACACAAAAGACATCAACACATTTTAAAATAAATAAATTATTTTTTTTGCTGCTTTATGGTGAGAAAGTTGCAATCAAAATTAAAAACTACAGCTTTTCCTACATAATAGAAGAATGCATGTAAAGAAGCTATTGATTGATACTAAATAAAGATTAGGCAATTGGAATATAAACTCTCTTATTATTTTTGATAAGAATTTAAAGGATAATGTAGTGAAAGTTAAAGAGATTATGAGATTAAATTACCTTGTCATTAAATTGTAATAGCAAGGAAATGAGAAATATCACACCGAATAACCCTTATTTTCAAATTCAAAAATAATAAACGATGTTAGTTTGTCAAATAATTACTCGGAATAATCTTAAATTCTTGCAATATAAATGATTTATTTCTTAAAGAGAAAATGATCAATCTGAAGAGACAATGTTTGGTTAAGGAAAGAATTTCTTGGCTTACTAAATTATTTAATATTATTTTAAAGACTAAAAAAATATCAGATGAGCGAAAAAAGAGCATCGTTATACGTATTTACAAAAATAAAGACGATGCTCAAGACTGCAAATTATAGAGAAATCAAGTCAATGTATCATACATTGAAGCTTTGGGAAAGAGTAATTGTATACATATTACAAAATGATACTTGTATTTCTCAAAATCACTTTGGTTTATGCTAGATAGATCTACCATGGAGGCTATGCATATATTAAGAGGTTTGATAGATAATTTTAGATAAAGAAAAAAACATCTTCATTTAATTTTTATTTATCTCAAAAAGACTTATGATGGAGTACCAAGAGAAGTTCATTGAAGAGCTTTAAGAAGAAAGGGGTTTATGTTGCATATATTTATATTATTAGAGATATATATAATGGGGTTGTAACATAAGTTCAATCTCAATTGGCTTGTCTAAAAATTTTCCTATTACTATTGGATTACATCGACGCTCAACTCTCAGCTCATATCTATTTGTTCAACGAACTTGCTATATTTTCTTCTAATTTCAACGCACTTGTTTAAATGCTCTAAATAAACCCTTCTCTTGTAGATGGTTGAATAATTCAAAGCAAACCATGTTCAACTAGACGTGCTTTAAAATTTGTGGTGTGTACTTACCATCTATAGTTAATCATGCTTTCCGCCCTCAAATATCATCATCCCTAATAAGCATTGGCATTTTCGATAACTGATGCAAAGGTTTTGCACCAACCCAGTTCGATCAGCATTGGGAACCCATCACAGGAATTGAGACGAATTGGAAAATAAATATAAATTTTAATTTCATCTGTTTTTATAAACATTTTACCAAAAAATTTTGCCCGGCCTCAGCTTGGGGAACCCAAGGCAGGAATACTGATCAAATGGCAAAAAAAAAACCTTTACTCTCATCCATATATTTAATCAAACACCACCCTAAAATCATTCAAACAAAGAAATAAAGAGCCACAAAATTCATTAATTTCATTAATAACCAAATAATAAAATAATTTATCAATAACTCAACAAGAAAAACCTACAACAAAAGAAATGACTAAATATAAAATGACTATAATGAAAATAGTTATATCTCTCTAATAATACCCAAAAGTACCTATAGATTTCACATATACTCTTTAAGCCAGTCATTTAACTTAGAATTGTAACAACACAATTTTATAAAAAAGGGATTGGTGATACTTTTTTTTATATTTTAAATGATTGCCATTTTTGTAATTTTTTAAGAAATGAGAACGATTTGCATTTTTTAAATTGTGAATTGATCAAATATATATATATATATATTCCATTATTTTTAAAATTTTTGGATCTATCTCTTCTCCTTTTTGGCTTGTTGGGGGTGACTTTAAAGTCATTCTAAATGCAAGTGAAAAGAAAGGAGGGAAGGACCCCAAAGTTTTTCTGGATTTCCTTATACTTGAACTAATAGTAGAATCTGAGAAAGATTAGATAGAATCCTTTTACCTGAATTGTGGGTCAATAACTTTTCTACATCCAAAGTCTCACATCTCAATAGAATTGAATCTGACCATTCATCTTTAATTGTTGAAAGTTTCATGCCTAATATTAAGTTTCTCCTAATTTCAAATTTCAAAACATGTGGAATGATCATAAAAACTATCTCACCATTGTGATAGAGACCAAGACTTTATATTTTGAAAGTTTCATGCCTAATATTAAGTTTTCTCCTAATTTCAAATTTCTAAACATGTGGAATGATCATAAGAACTATCTCAACTTTGTGATAGAGACCAAGAAGGATCCTATCCATGGTATTAACTTATATATTTTCTGGCAAAAACTAAAATGCTTTAAAAATGTCTCCTGTTTTGGAATAAAAATCAAATTGGTTATATATTTGAGAATGTTAAGCAAGTTGAATTAGAAGCTAACGAAATGGAAAAGAATTTGTGTGCTTCTGGACATGTAGACGATAGAATAAAGTGGGAAAAGCTTGTGCTTCCCTCCTTCAAACCCTTGACATGGAGAGAAATCGTATTGAGGCAAAAGGCGACCCTGAAAGAAATTTGCTGAGGGGAAAGGCGTACTAATATTTTCATTTTATAGTTAAAAAAAAAATACTTTTTAATTGGATTCACAAAATTAAAGATAAGGCTTGGCTGTATGCTCAATCTAATATCCAAAACTCTACCATTCAGTATTTTTCTAATATAGATTATGATTTTGAAAGTTTGGACCCTATTGATTTAAATATTATATACCAAATCTAATTTCAGAAGAAGATAACCTTATGATTACCTCTCCGCCTAAAATTGAGGAGGTTAAATTAACCTTAATCTCTATGGAGGGTGATAAGTGTGCCCGGCCTGATGGATTCACTGCTTCTTTCTGAAGTCCTGGAAAATTGTTAATATCGATATGTGTAATGCAATAGGTGATGTGTTTAGAGGCTGTTCTTTTCCAAAATATTTTCTTATACTATGATTTTCCTATCTCTAAAAATATTTCTTGCACTACTTGAAAAAAGTTTAGGCCTATAAATCTTTGTAATATATATTTAACAAGATTATAACTAAAATTATCTTTAATAGACTAGTGGAAATCCCTACCAAAATTAATTTTCCAAGGCCAAAGTGGATCTATGCAAGGCCGCAATATTTGTAATAATTTTCTTCTTGCTCAAAAATTGATACATGACATTAATAAAAGAACTTCAGGAGGTAATATATATCTATATATATATATAATATTAAATTCTAAATATCCAAAGCTTATGATGCAATTAGTTGGAGCTTTATCTACCAAAATTTATCTTGTTTTCATTTTTCTGTTAAGTTTATTAATTTGATTGCTAAGTGTATTAACAATTGTGGCTTTCGGCTCATATTAATGATAATAAAGCTGGTTCTTCAAGAGCTTTAGAGGACTCAGTCAAGGGGATCCCCTTTCCCCTCTTTATATATATATTGAAAGTTGAATACTTTTCTAGAAGTATAAACAAAGTTTTCAAAAAAAAATCCTTCCATGTTGTTTAATACAAAAGCATCTATAGTAGTCACACATTTGGCATATGCAAATGATCTCCTTTTATTTGTAATGGCAGTAAAACTACTTTTACTAAAATGTTTAAATAATCATTGAGAGAGAATCTCAGGTTTATCTATAAGAAGAACTAAGAGATGTTTTATTCCATCAAAACGAATTAATGAAGCCAAGCGTAGATATATCTCTACATTCCCTAATTTTGATTATGAGAACCTGCCCATCTGGTATTTGGGAATGGCATTATTCAAAGTTCAAATAAGATTATCTATTATGATGATATTTTCTCCAAGATTAAAAACAAACATAATGGTGGGAATATAAGATTCGATCCCCTGGCAGTAAGAACATGTTTCCTAAAAGTGTTCTTGCCTCCATGCCTTTAAATCTTATGCAACTTTTGAATCCTCCTTCTTAAGTTATTAATGGAAGGAAAAAAAAAAAAATTTAATTTATATGGGATTCTAATTCCAACACCAAAAAAAAGTCCAATGAAAAGACTTGTGCTTTTCTACTGAAGAAGGTGACCTTGGTTTTAAGAATCTCAAAGATCTTATTAACATTTTTCTATTGTGGTAAAACTTTAGGATGGGTAGTAGCCTTTGGGTTAAATTTATTGGCGATAATATTGTAAAGGCAATCACCCTTCTTATGTCATAATTAAGCAAAGTGACTCACCAATGTGGAAGAGAATTAAATAAATGTAAGAACAAAGTTAAGAAAATATGTTGCCTGGAATATTGATCATGGTAACACTTTTTCTAGTATGATTGATGGTTTGGGAACCATTAGCATTAAAATTTCCAAACTTAAGACACAACTCTAGTAAAGTTAGTAATTTTTGCTCCGTCCTAAACTGGAATAAAGGCAAATTTTTGGAAACCTTTAATTGCAACACCAGCATTGTTGATGAAATTATTCTATCCCCTTTAACATTTTGGGAGAATGATAATATGATCTGGAGAAGCAATGCTCTTGGTTGTTTAATCTTTAAAAGAGCCTATAAAATTTTAAGAAATAAGGGTATTTGTTTTCCTATGGGCAATTTTATCTAGCACAAAATTATTAGACATACCATTGCTTTCTTTGCTGGAGACTCTTCAACAATGCTATACCTACGGATGAGATTTTGAGATTTAAAGGGTTTAACTTTTCTTCCATATGTTTTTGTTGTTCCTCTAATGTTAAGACTTATAATCATCTTTTTATTAATGGAGAGAAAGCAATTCATATTTGGAAATATTTTGCCAAGGGTTTTGGATTCCTTCCTAATTTGAATCTAGCTCTTAAACCTTTCATCAGGTCTTGCCATTTATCTGGAAATTATGTTGGAAAAGGGCATATTAGAATAACTATTCCTTTGCTTACTCTTTGGTCCATAGAGAAATAATTGTAAACATAGAAATTTCATCTTTAATGTCAATATTGAGAGTTTTAACTTACATCCTAAATGCAAAGAAGATGAACACTGTAAATTCATATGTTTTAAGGAAAATCTTGGGAGCAGTGCTTTCTTTGGTATCAATAGACCCTAAAGACTAAGAAAAATTTGTGATTAGATGGGTCAAACCCTCTCAAGGTGTTCTTAAATTAAATGTTGGTGGTAGGTCTAAAAGGCCTTCCAATAAAGCTGCAAGATTATAATGATTTGGTAGTAATTCGTTTTGTGAAAATAAGGCTGCATCTCATTGCTGGCTGAAATGAAGTCTCTAATCACTGGCCTTAAGATTTGCAATAGTAAATGGTTTTCAGATATTTGGATTGAATGTGATGTTCTTGTCCTTGGTCAATGTATTATTTCAAAATTTCAAGGTAACCGCAATACATGTTACATCCTGAAAAAGCTAATCAACTTTTTAATAGTTTTAATTATAACATTTCTCATATTTGGAGAGAGGCTAACTAAGCTTCCGACTAACTTGCTAACAAAAGAATTGATAATAATTCACTGAATATTATGTATTCTGGCTCCTTACCGTCTGAGCTCAAAGCAATTTGCAAGCTGAATAAGAACTAGCTCCCTTATATCAGATATGTACAAATTTTAAATCTGCTGAAGTTGTTGATAGTAAACCATTGCTAATATCTTTTTGATTTGCTGTTTGAGAACTGTTGCACTTTAACTAATATCTAATCGATTTTTTACCAAAGTCTATTTTAAATCTGCTATTTAGTCTATAAATTTGCAACATTAATTTGTTGATGGACTTATTACTGAAGTCATTATCAGTTTTGTATTATTAATCATTATTAATTTGCTGAACTTGTTATATTACTGTATTGAAAGTTAAAGAAACTGCATTTATCTCAATTGCATTATATTTATATCTGTTCTCTGGACCCTCATATCATTCTATCTACCCCTTTAATTGAAATCCTTTAAATATGAAATTCATCTTAACTGATGAGCTTTGTATGTTTATATAATGCTGTTTGATTAGTATATGGATTTAAATTTCTATCGTATCTACGCTGTATTGAATATGAGCTTTTTACTGTCGTTAAATCTTCAATATAGTGGTTATTTTGATCCAATAAAGGAAATGCTGTTTTGTTTTTTTAAGGTTTAACTCAAAAAAGCTTAGTAACGCTATTTTGCTGCAGCTAATGATCAGATATAGTACATATATCAATTTTGGTATTGTAATTTTTGTTGTCTTTTAGTTGTTTCAGATTTTTCCATTGAAATGGTGCTGCATATTAACTTCTTATCAGAATATCTGCCAAAAAATGTCTTTCTAAAATTCAAAACTCAAAATTGTAACCATCTCAAAAGTTTTTATTTTGCTTTAAAAATATGTGCTGATAGTTTTATGATTTCAAGTGCCTTGGATCTATCTAATAATATGGATTGTTATTTTGTTGTTAAAACTTATGACATTGATCAAATATATATGCATGTCTAAATGCTGAAACTTGACGATTCATCCTGATGGATCATGCTAGATTTTGTTTTTAGTTGATACTTGATGGGTATTTGATGTTCACAATATGTTTTTAATATATTTGGTTTGGTAAAAAAAGCCTAAAAGTCTTTCTTTACAATAAATCCCTATAATCAAATTTGTCTATGGGGTTTAACTCAATGGTAACTCATTTTAGTTATCAGGCTTTGTTGCTGGTCAAAATCTTCAATTGAATGAAGTTTCAGCAGAGGAAGCATACCTTTTAGCTTACAAAATTTTGTTTATGGTAATAAATTCACTTAGCTTTCTTTAAATTTAGTTGATTTTCATCATTTAAACTTATTTATTTCATAAACTATTGATATATTTCTATCTTTAGGTGGCTTCTGTGAAGATTAAAAGTAAAGATGATGGCAGAATCTTATAAAGTCGGATGCTCGGTGACTTTTATTTTTATTTTATTTCTACATTGTTATACTTTCTTCTTTTTTTAATTTTTTTATTTGCTTGTTTCTTCTTACGTTTTGAGACCAACTCCCTACAGCTCTGCCTGTTTTCTCTTTTAGAACTACACGTAATTTGATCTCCTTTTGCGGGGGCACGTAGGCACCTTAAAGGGGAGATTTGAGTCCTTTTATTATGACTACAACTTTTCCAGGTAAAGTAGAGATATAGTTTTGGTATGTAGATTGCTATCGATATTAACACAAGTACTTCTTATGGTCTACATCATCATTTGGGATTTTTCTAATGGTTTAGAGACTCAAACTACTGCACTTTGTGCTTGCACCTTCACTTAAATTTATATTTCAAATCATCTTCACTAGCTTTACAAAATTTAGTTAAGTTATAATACAAAGTTCTCTCCTGGCATAACTATTTAAGGTAGACAAAAAAACTCAATAAAAAATTAGTCAGAAAACAAGAATATGATTTTTAAAAGTTGAGTAATGTTCATGCTCAACTTGAGTATGAGAATAAATATACAAAAATCTTAATAATACAATACTCACTCTGACTCGGCTCATTCGCAGCTATCCCAAGTTTTAAATTAACATGTAAGTATCTAAAAAAGACAATCAATAAAAGTATTACCTTTGGTAGCTCAAAATTGTGAGAAAAATATCATGACAACATTAAATATAATGATTTCAATATAGAAGACACCAACTTTAAAACACATGATCTATCTATTTGATCAAGCAAATCAGTAACAACCACCAAACTCTATCCACATTTTATCAATATTTGAGAAACTTAAGGGTTGTTCGGTACACTAATAAATCAATGCAATGTAATGTTAATAATATATGTTCATGTTTGGTTTGTTGATATTTCATTCTTGCAACATTCTGTTAACTACGAGTTTTTTATTAATTGTCAAAATATATATTTCACTTCAATATGGGTAACATTCAAATGTTAGAATTTTGTGTCTATGCTTTACCGCTTGCTCACTTGTTTGAAAAGTAAGAAACATTGCTAGTGTTTCTAAGGCTTGAAAATAAATCTTCATGGAAGGCAGAAAGTAGGCTATCAAAGCTTGACTTTGACTTCTCATTGTGTTGTATTCAAGGCACGGTCTATAGTGACATGGGAGGTTTCTTCCCTCCATGCCCAAGTTATTAATAAACATGATAACAATTTGGCCTTAAGGAAAAGAAACAGATGCCATTTTATTTTATAGCATTTTTACCAAAAAAAATCATATCAAATAAAGTAATATTGAAAACCACATGTCCTAGTTATGACATGGCATCCAAATAGCTTGATATCCTAATAGCATAAGCATCTCAATACCATTTGGCTGCATGCTAAACGCTTGTTATGCTATGTCATCTATCGATAATAGGCAAATAAAAATTGGAGGGTTCATTGTTTAGTTATTTAGACTTCCAACAATGCTAAATATGCCATAGCATTTTGTTATTTGGATAGCATATAAATAGGTCTGACATTTAGACAGCTTGCCAACTTCTATTTGCAGCAAGGGTTGCATTGCATCGCTCGAGTACTTGGCACAGAGAACAGCCCTCATTTATGGCACCCAATGTCGGTAATATCAGTTTAGTAGTAGCTTTACCAGATTACACGTGCATGTCTTTGTCAAGGTAAAGGTGGTTGCATTTTTTATCTCTGCATTAATTCAATTGGTTTTCTAGTTATAGGATATGCATTTGCATTTTTTTCAAGATTTAGAGTTACATTTAGATTTTTATGGCAGAATTTTTGTATTTTATGGCATATTTTGTGTGTATCATACTTATTCTATAACTTGCTTCAAATTATTTTGTTTTTATTTCCTTAAAAAAAAAACTTTCTAATGATTGCAAGCATTTGTCTGCTCTTTCTTCATAGTTTCATCCAATTTTGTGGAACGGTCATTAACACAATCGCACCACAAATATAACAGACTTCATAATAACATAGAAACAAATACAAACTATTCTAATACACTTTAATTTATATGAAAATGACACTAGAAAAATAGAAACAAAGATAACAATAGAACCAACATCTAAAAAACACTGATATCTCAATAACATCAAAAAATAGAAAACCAAATTGCCCATGAGATGTCTGTGAACCAAACTAGGCTTTAAGCAAGAGTTTTGTGTTAAAATGTATAATCAAATCAAAGAAAGAAGGAAGGCGTGCTATTTAAAATAATATTCAGTGATCACACTAACTTTTACACATGAGTAACCAGAGGGATAAAAAAAGCAGCATGAAACAGAAAATCCTCTGTAATTTTCCACTATTTTCCCCACTAATTCTTTTTCAATTATCATTCAATCTTACCGTTTTACTAAATAAAATTTGAGTAACACGCATTGAATTCTAAATTCGCACTATCTTGTAAGAGAGTTCAAGGATCCGACACCGCAATTGATTCCGTCTCCAGCGATCATGAGTTGGGAAGCACTTTCAGCCTAAGGGAAACAAAAAAGTAAGCTGTTTCATCGAAAAGTAATCTGTTCATCATAAAAACGGCATTCAATAGGGCATCTTTTTTGCTGCTATAAAATTTTCTTTGGAATATAATCAGAAAAAAAAAAACTAACAAGAAAAAGAAAACTAATGCCAAACCAACTAATAACTAAAAATTTTAAACATAGGGGCTGTTTAGTTCAATGTTATTTGAAAAGTTATTAAGATAGCATGTTATTCAGATAACATGTTATTCAGATAACAATGTTATTCAGATAACAATGTTATTCAGATAACAGTGGCTGTTTGGTTCAGTGTTATTTAAATAACAGATGTCAGTGTTATTCAGATATATGCTGTTTGGTTCAATGTCATTCATGTTATATTACACATGAGGTAAGAATACCCCCAATCTTGGGATTTAACAAACCCAGTATTATGAATTCACAAAATTCTACATGAACTAAATCATTTCTAAACATTCCCTTGATCAGCCATGAGACATTAAATTGAGTCGATTGCAAGTTTTCATATATATAAGCACACACTTCAATTATATATCAAAGTTATCAAAGAAGTAAAACTAAAACGGAACCATTTGTCATCATTCGAAACCCTAACTAAATCAAATACAAGAAAGAGTGAATAAAACTTACATTTTTTATCTAATCCGACAATTCAACCTCTTTAGTCTAAATCCAGCATTATGAATTCACTAAAAATTCAATTTGAACTAAATCAATGCCAAGCATCCCCTTATTAACCATGATATATTAAATTAAGTCCGATTGTCAGTTCTCATATATATTAACGTTATCAAAAAAGCAAGAACAAAAGCTGAATCATTCGTTGTCAATCAAAACCAAATGCTATAAAAGAGTGTGAATGAATTTGTTGAGAAACGCAGCCCTAACTAAAAGTTCCGGCAACTCTCACCAAATGTAGACGGCAGATTGTCGACTTTACCAGAGGGAGTCGGGCGTCTCGGCGACCCCTTCCGTGCGTCTCGGTGACCCCTTCCGTGCGTCTCGGCGACCCTTCCAACCTCTGCGAAGGCAACGAAGCAACCCTTCCGTGCGTCTCGGCGAAGGCAGCGAAGGCAGCGAAAGGCGGCGACGGCAGTCAAGGCTCGGCGTCGAATCTCCAAGTCGCGCGCGACCTTACCTCTCCCGTTCTCTCCCGCGATAGATTGGCGATTGGCGTAATGTTATCTGAATGTCGGTTGATTTTCGACCCACGTTTAGATAACATTATAATGGCATTATTGTAATTTTTGAGATGTCAATAATCAAATGACATCAAACCAAATACTTATTTTCTTATCTAAAGTTTTAAATAATATCACATAACATTGAATGTCAGCAAATCAAACAGCCCCATAAATAAATCAAACATCAACAAGAAACTCAATGAAGCGCAGTTTAGGACGGAGCTCGATCAGTACAAATTAAACTAGTAAGAATTTCTATCACACTGAAAATATTAAAACAAGCAGACTATTATAAATTATTACAAGAAAACACTGATCCATATACTATTGATCAATTGAAAACCCTACTACTAAAAATTACAGCCCCTACGTATTAGAAGTTGCAATTCACAGCTAATCTTCCACCCAAACAAAAACAAAATATCAAATGTGACTTTAACTTTATGCAAAACACAAAATACTTTATTATTAACTTGTAAGAAAAAACCTAATTTCTTAAATATATCTGCCATAACATTTAAATATCTAAAATTAACTAATATATTTGATTATTAAATAATAATGTTAATATACAATTGAATTAAAGTTGCTAAGTTAACTTTGAAACACATTATGATGGTATTAGATTAATAAAGCATCAAAATATCATTCATATGAGAGATTTTTCAAAATAGAATCATATATTTCATCATTATGAATCCACATTTAATATTTTGTTAGACTAATATCCATTCCTAACATATATAAAAAATCATTACAATGAATTGATTTATTTTTATTAGGATCACATAATGTTGGTCATAAGCTAATAAGGGACCCTGAGTACATAATCTTGCGTTGTAACGACCTAATGTCGTTACTATGCAAATTAGGTGTAAATCTGACTCAAAAATTAGAATCCCGGGCAACTTCAAAATTAGGTCTTATTAAAAATACCATTAGATAAAGTATATTTTTTTTATCGTAATATTCATATTTGGGAGCAATCTAGATAACAGATACTCCTAAATTAATTTATGAATTATTTAAATTCAATAAATTGGAAAATTTATATACAAGTCCATATTTAACAATTTTAGCATCGTCGGATTCAGAATATTATAAAAAATCTACACAAAAAATTTCGTTAAATTTGAAATGTTGGATCGACCATAATTAATTTTTAAAGTTTTAAGCTTCATAAAATAATATAAAATAATATATAGATCCAAATTTAAAAATTTTGGTGTGAGTGTGTTATTTCATTAAGATACACGCGTGTGTCAAATTTTATTATTTTTAAAAATCAAACGATGGAAAAAATCAAAAAATTTAATTGAAATTAATTTATTTAAAAATTCTCTCCTACCCTATACAGGCGCAGCACCTAAGTGCACCTGACGGGTCCGCACGACGTGAGGCGCATGGTGCCCCATCTGCTAGCACCGGTTAATGGCAGGGCCCACAGCCACCGGCCGACCGGCTAGGCCAGGCCCACGCCTCCTTCCATCTCCCCTCCCAAATTTCCATATAAATGGAACCCTAACCCCCTCTCAAACCCTCATTCCAAACCCCCCTTCCTCCTCTCCCACCGTCGGCCACCACCCCAAGCCGCCGCCACCTCCTTTCTCAACTACCTCCAGCCACCTTCGCCCCCCCCACCCCCTCTCAAACCCTCATTCCAAACCCCCCTTCCTCTCCCACCGTCGGCCACCACCTCAAGCCGCCGCCACCTCCTTTCTCAACTACCTCCAGCCACCTTCGCCACCCCCACTCCCTCTAGTTGTTGGCCTCCTCCAACCTTAGGTGAGAGAAAGAGAAAAGAAGAAGAAATTTTGTATTTTTTTTAATATTTTTTTAAAATATTATGTTCATTATCAATTTTTTTGAATTAATAATGATAATATTATTATTAATATTTTCATAATAATAGCATAATTATTTTTACTAATATTATTATTATTAATATATATTTCATAATTATTATTAATAATGTTATTATTTTTTTTACAAATATTATTATTATTATTATTAATCTTATTATTAATTTTTGTAATTTCAATTAACTCATTTCAATTTCTATCATTATAATTTTATATTATTATTATTATCATTAATAATAATAATAATAATAAAGCTATTATTATTATTATTATTAATTCTTACAATTTTTATTCAATCATTTCAATTTCTATCATTTTAAATTTATATTATTATTATTATCATTATTATTACAATAATGATAATAATAAAGCTATTATTATTATTATTGTTATTTTCCTAAATTTCAATTTAGTCATTCTCCTTTTTTAATATTAATACATATATTATTACTATTATTATTATTCCTATTTGAGAAAAATTTAATTTCAATTATTTTTTTCTTTAATTTATTACTTAGTGAAGAGAGAGAGAGAGAGAGATAGATAGAGAGAGATAAAAGTGATAATTTCACATAAGAGAAGAGGAAGAGAAAACTAGAGAGAGAGAGTATAATAGAAGAATGAAAAAGAAAATAATTATTATTATCTTATAAATATTATACTATTTTATTTTTATTATTATATCAGTGTTATAAATTACTTCCTCATACAAGTATTTTAAATATATTATTTTCACAAAACTATAAGTTTATTATTATTAATAAAAAATAGCATAATGTATCCTAGCTTAGAAATTAATTTCAACATCAAAACCTTATGCATATTTGATTAACAGTTGCATTCTAAAACTTAGAGAAAAACATATCCAGTATATACATATATATTACTTTTTTGTACTTACACATAATTTATTGCTGCTTAGCATCACTTTGAGTCAAATTCATATTGATGCTTGATTGATTGTATAAAATCAACATCCTCTTACATTAGGTTGGTTACTGGGAAAAGACACCAGTATTATACGCTTAGTTGGTTACTGAAAAAATGATATTAGTAGCATATGTTTGGTTGGTTACTAGAAAAATAACATCATTAATAAATGTTTGGTTGATTACTAAAAAAATAATATTAGTAACATACATCTACGTTATTGTACAAAGAATAAATTTTGTAGGAATTTAGAATAATTATTTTTTTGTCCTATTTACCATATTTTCTTACATTTTTATTACATTCTTATTTTTGCTAATTATCTTTTTGCTGATAAAATTGCAATCTTTAATATTTATTGCATTACTTAGAGTACTCTCTAATTATTGAGAATTTCAATCCCGATATTATTTTTAATACCAGATCAGGTACCTCTGGGAGGATTTGAAGGTGAACTTTAAAGTGAGTATTATAAATTTTCAAGTTGCTGATAGAGCCGATATCATAACATTATATATATATATTCATTATTTTGACTTATCTTCAAGTGTTAAACAATGTAGTAAGTACATTTGGTTATTATATTTTGTAATATTGAATTATGATGAATGAATATATTCTTTTGGCTTTTACTTTTATGTATTCCTTATTTTCTTAAATTGCTCAATAGTATTGTGGCGGCCCAACCCCACCATGGTCCTGTTAACTCTTAAGTTAGCATGATTACAGTGGAGGGGTCACCAAATGATAAGATCCTTACTTATGAATGGATTAGGTACACATCCTAACCCATTATAATTAAAGAGTTTGCCATTTATAAGAACTATTTCACTAAATGAAAAGTACATGAAAGCAGAGTGCGAAAGAAAAATAGTAATATCCATCCCATCATAATACAGTAGTAAGAATATAAAACTCAAAATAATAGTAGTAAAAAAAAATATAATTTAAACCTGTATTATTACAACATGCTTTTAAGGTAAAAGTTGAAATGAAAAGAACAACACTCATCCTCACACGCAACAAAAGAAACAACAGTAAAAGAACTAAGGATCTTCAACAGCTCGAACCTCCTCCTGAATCCGGTCTTCAGAAGGGTCCACAACCTCAAATAGCTCAGAGTTTACCATTGTCTGTTTCACATTGATAGGGCTCCAGCCAACAAAAGAAAATCTTATTAGACAAAATATCTAAGTATATTTTAGGTTACAAATTTTATTATATTAATTTAGATATCACCATACACTTCAAATTTAAAATAAACAGTAAAGAAGCAGAATACATATAAAAGAGAATAGTAGTTATAAACCATAAGTCTATAACTTAACAAAATAGAAAGTAAGCACATACCTCCAAGTATAGCTGTAACAAGGTTATTTATAAAGTAAAGACTAAGTACTAATATAACTGAAAGAAAACTCAACCTAAACATGCTGATGATCAATATAAACTCATGCTAATTGACTTAAATAAAAAGCACAAGTGAAACAATTAAATAATTAAAAGTAAGACTAACATCCTATGTATATAAGCAGCGAGCAAGACTAGCATCCTATAAGTAAAAGTAAAGCTAGTAAATGCAGTAAGACAGAAGTAATAAAGTGCTGAAATGCAAAGAAGTAAACTGAAAATAGTAAGTATAAGCTAAAAAACTGCACTGGCCAAACTTTCCATCTGAATGGGAAAATATATGAACTCACTTACTGCCATATTAGAACCGGGCCAACAGCCATAAAAGAAGTCTATTACACACCATCCTAGATCATCCCAAACATAAAATAGACAACAGATCAGATCAAAAGGAACCGAGAGGCAGAATTACTGAGTATAAGTGTACCTAAAATTAGTACTATCATATCGGAACCGGGACAACAACCACAAATAAATTGGAATAAAAAGAACCGAGAGGCAGACTAATTAGATCACACTCTACTTAACTGAATTCAGCAAAGCCAACAACACTGATAAAAATGCTATGAAAATTTAAAAATGACATGAGATAATTATCAAATATCTTATGTCCAATATATGTGAGCATGGTATAAGGCTCAAAATAATGTAAGCAAAAAAATAATTTTTAAAGTGAGCAAGAGACTCTACTATGACACATTTGATAGCCATTATTATCTAATTTATTCATTCTATCTACTCTAAGTTACACAAGTTCAGGATCTCAAATTCTTACTATCGAGTGTAACTTAGATTCACGACCTTATAAGTTGAAAATAATTAGGATTGGCCAAGTCCTAATTTGATTAATCACTATCGACTATAAGTTAAATAATAAATCCATCAACTTATTTTGATAATTTAAGCAACTCAAACCATCTTGAATAGCCAAATCAAGATGGAAGGATTAAGAATTAAACTCTAATTATTAGGGCTTAATTATTTAATCCAATAGTGAACCTACAGGACTAAGGTTTTACCACCCAATCTCATATATTAAGATTTAAGGCAAATCCTATTAAGTGAAGTCATACTTAATAAGATGGATCTCTATCTTAAATCAAAATTAAGAGATTAAATAATCATTAATAAACTATAAAAATCTATAAAGTATTAAAATTAAGGCTTTACCTATTGAGTAACCCATTTTACTCAAAAGATGAAATCTAACCTAAGAACTAATCCTATCTCCTAAGGAAATGAGCTCTTAAACACTAAGACAAACTCTCAGACACACAGCCTAACTAATATTATAAGAAGGATGAAGAAATGAATAAGAGGATTAAAGAAGAGGTATGATGTGAGATTTCATACAACCAATAAGATACTTAGAATTTTCCTAAAGAAATTAAGGATTTTGATTAAAAATTAAGTAAAGGTTTAAAATAATTAAAATTTCATTCTAAATTACTTTACTTACTGATTTTAACTATTATAACATGAAATTAGGGCCTAAAAGTAATTAACCTTAAATTTGGGCAAAATGACCATTTTACCCCTCCTTAAGGGTCTAAAAATTAATCTTTTTAATTTAGGGCTCTAAATTATAAAAGTTCAGTGGCAAATGATTACTTACTGTCTAATATGAAGATAGACAGTAAGTACATGAAATTTGGGTAATTATTAAGCCTTATGATATTAAATTAAGGAATTTGACTCATATGAGCAATTTGGTAATTTGTCCTTATAAAATCTAAATTTTCTATCAGTTTATTAAAGTTTACTATCTAAGGGTTCTATAGAATATAAAATTACTAAATTCTGATAAGTATTGGCTAAGTTATAGCCAATACAAGATTTAAGGCTAAAATATGCAAATTAGGGTTTCCTAATTGGGGTCAAAAACTTAACTTTTCTATTTGAAATCCAAATTTAGTAAACTCAATAGCTATAACTTCCTTATAGCCCATTGAGTACTTTAACTAGGAGTAGACCCAAATTGACCTCATTTGGTTAAATTATGGCTTAATCAGGATTTAGGGTGATTAGGGAGTGATCAATAAAATTAATCACAAAATTACTAAGCCAATCACACCAATAGGTTCTACTCTAGTTTATGAGTAATCAAAAACTAAAATTACATAATTTAGATCATTAATTATGCTAATATTCACTAATCAAGTTCTAATAAGATTAGGGTTGATTAAGCGATCTAACCATTGGATCTAAAATATTTTTATAGTTTACTGTTAATTAGGTCTTCCTAATTAAAATGATATATTGGAAGACCTAATTTGTAGCTCAATTGACCAAGTTATGATTAATTGAAGATCTATGGTTAATTAGGGTACTTAGGGATAGGTCATAAAAGTGATTAAGCTAAAACTAATCTAAACAGAGAATTGGACACTACTAGATTGTTCTAAAGATTTCACTGATCACTTTAAGACCCATATTACATATGTTTGAACTAGTGGATAAAAAGTTATAAGTCTTGGAAGATTAGGATTTGGGTCCAAAAGTGATTAGCCTAGATATATCTTAAACAACAAAATTAACAATACTGGATTAATCCTGATGCTTTGCTGATTACTTTGAGACCCATATTTGGTATGCTTGGGTGAACACACACAAAGTTATGACCTAATAAAATTTTGTGATATTTTTGAAATTATTTAAATACCCTAAATGTCACTAAATGAAATATTGATCCTACTGAAAATTAAATGACACCATAATATTCTTCTATTTTTGTTGTTCAAAGTTGTATATTTATTTACATTATTTGGACTTGTATTTTATAATTTAGAGATGCCTAAAATTTGATATTTATTTGAATTAATTAATTACATTACATATATTTATTCTCACTTTTTAATTAATTAATCCATTTAATTTATTAATCTGTTATTTACTTAATATATTTTTAAATTTTTTGAATATATATATATATATAACCTAATTATCTTTTTCTACATGTGGTGGGCCCAACAGAAATAGGTGGCACTCTAGGACTTGCCGGATCATATGAGTGGCTGCGGGCCCCAACACAGCCGCGGAACAACAAGACGCCGACACGCGTCCCACGCAAAACACACAACGCAAAGAAGTCACGCGGTTTGCTCTTTGCTAGGGCAGCCATAATGAAGGTCATTCCAGCGACCTCAGAGGTCGGCCCTCGTACCAATCGAAAGGTCTTGAAGTGACCTTTCGATTGGTACTAAAAATGCCCCCAGAGGAGACACACAACTCCAGCTAGGTCAAGCCCTGGCGACTGCTATCGGGACGATACATGTTTAACAATAAGAACTGTATATTAGTTCAAAAATTGAGTCAATCGCGATCAATTATATGTAATCAACACCGCTCGATCTTTAATCTACCCATTGAAATAACTAATCGAAATGGTGCGATTGAAATTGCAGAAAAGAATAAGGAAAATCGAAGGGTACCTCGCGGACGGATGCAGCTTGATCATACTCTCGAAGATGATTCGATCAATCTTTGATTCGGATGATCTGAGATTCGTAAAATAAATCAAGACTAATGCTCAGTCTTAGTATTAAGTCGAACCCTACGGCGGTGAAAGAATGCCATGCGGCGAAGGAGCCGACGCATGCAAAGCTCCTTCAACACGCGGAGGTCCCGATCGAAGGTAGTGGGAACGAGGGCCTCTGACGTCTGATCGAATGATCAGACGATCCGAAATGCGTCGCTAAGTGTAACGATAAGGGTAGAAGATTAGGGTAACGATGAGGATAAATAGACGGCGTCGTTTGATAAATAAATTAAATATTATTATTATTTAAATAATTTACATTTATTTTATTAATAAATTTTAAATAATTAATTATACTCTGAAAAATTCCAATAAATCGCCCCTAGCTAATTGAGGGGTGTGGAATGCAACGTCGAGATCGAATTTTTATTTCGATGAGTATTTAATTATTTGATTTTCTAGGGTATTTAAATAATATTAAAATATTCGATGAAAATCCAACGACTTCCAAATGCCCTCAAAACTTCACCCCTAGCTAATTTGGGGGTGGTGAATGCAATGGAGAAGTCAGATTTTTTATTTGAGGTCAAATTAAATAGGTCAATTTATAGGGTTTTTAGAATTTCCTAAAATCAGGATTTGATCTATTTGATCCCTGATTTGGACTAGGTCTTAGTGATGAGCTTCTAATGACTTAATTAATATATTGGAACCCTTAATTAAGACTTGGATTAGTCATAATGACATAAGTAACAAATTAGGTTATTACAGACTCCCCCACTTAAGAATGATGTCGTCCTCGACATCACTCAAGTGGAAAATAATAAAGCAGATATAGAATAATGAAATGAAATATGCTAGAGTTAAGGAAGTACCTTGATTAAAAAGACTTGGGTATTTTTGTCACATATCCACTTCTTTCTCCCAAGTGGCTTCATAACACGAACGGTTTTTCCATTGAACTTTGATTATTGAAATAGAATAATTCCTTAATTATTTTTTATCACGGTCTAAAATTTTAATTGGTTCTTCAGTATAAGAAAGATCAGATTGAATCTTTATTACTGGAAGTTGAATAAGATGAGAAGGATCTCAAAGACATTTTCTTAATGATGATACGTGGAATACATTGTAAACAACAGCAAAGTTTTCTGGCAATTCTAGTTTATATGCTGTTGACCCAATCTTCTTTATGATCTTGAAAGGTCCCACATATCTTGGATTGAGTTTTCCTGAAACTCCAAAACAGTAAATTCCTTTTATTGGGCTGACTTTTAAGTATACTAAATCTTCTTCTTTGAACTCAAGAGGACGGTGACGATTATCATGATATTAACTCTGTCTATCTTAAGATGTTCTGATTCTCTGTTGAATGAGCTTCACTTTCTTATATGTCTCTTCCACTAACTCTGAACCATACAATTGAGTATCTCCTGTTTCAGACCAAGCTAGTGGAGTTGAGCACTTCCTACCATATAAGTCTTCGTACGGTGCCATTTGATACTTGACTAGAAACTATTATTGTAAGCAAATTCCACTAAAGGAATGTGCTCTTCCCAAGATCCTGAAAATTCCAACATGCATAATCAGAGAAGATCTTCTAATACTTGATTAACTCATTCTGTTTGGCCATCAATTTGTGGGTGAAATGTTGTACTCATGTACAGCCTGCCAAAATTTTAAAGTGAAACGACTGTCTCTATTATGCACGATTATTTTGGGAATTCCGTGCAATCTGACTATTTCTTTAACATACAGCTTTGCTAACTTCTCCACTGAGTCAGTTTGACAAATTGAAATAAAATATGCTGACTTAGTAAGACAATCGACTATGACCCATACTACATCAGCTCCAAATCTTGCACGAGGTAAACCCATAACAAAATTCATAGATATATTTATCTATTTTCATTCTAAAATCTCTAGTGGAATAATAAACCACCAGTTTTTTGATGTTATGCTTTTACTAAACAACATGCGTGGCACTTTCAACAAAATCTGCCACACTCTTTTTCATTCCTGGCCCCCAGAATGATTGTTTTAAGTCTTGATACATATTAGCATTTCCTGGATGTATCTGATATCTGAGCTGTGACTTTTGATCAAGATCTCCTTTTGCATGGATTTTGGAATCCAGAGTTGATTATCCATATAAGTAGCACCTTTCTTAAAATTCAGTTCTGGGCGATGACCACTTTCTATTGCGACTTTAAGATTTAAGTAGTCATCATCTTTTGTTTGGGTGATAGAAATATCTTTATAAAAAGTAGGTTCTATATTACTCATAGATATCATTGTGCTCATTGAGTCGCCTCGAACTGGTTTAATATCCATTCTACGAAATTTCTCCAATGACGGACTTCCTGAAATAATAGCGTTAATAGTAGCATGACGACTTAAAGCATCAGCTACCATGTTGGCTTTTCCTGGATGATACTGGATGTCTAAATCATAATCGTTAATCAATTCCATCCATCTTCTTTATCTACAATTAAGTTCTCTTTGAGTAAAGATGTATTTCAAACTTTGGTGATCAGTAAAGATGGAGCATTGAACTCCATACAGATAGTGGCGCCAAATTTTTAAGGCAAAACTAATGACGCAAGCTCCAGATCATGGATAGCATAGTTTCTCTCATGGGGCTTAAGTTGACGAGATGCATTTTCACATTCTGTTGACCAAACAAATGGAACTGCCTTCTAGGTCAACTTTGTTAAAGGAGATGCAATTTGGGAAAAATCTTTAACAAATTTTCTATAATATCCTGCTAGACCCAGAAAACTACGGATCTCTGTCACATATTTAAGTTGAACCCAACCTTGGATGGCGCTGATTCTATTTTGATTAACACGAATACCCTGGGCATCTACCACATGCCCCAAGAAAGATACAGAGCTTAACCAAAACTCACATTTTGAAAACTTAGCATATAATTCATTCTCTCATAGAGCCTCCAGAACCATTCTTAAATGATTCTCGTGTTCTTTCTGGGATTTTGAATATATGAGAATATCATCAATAAAGACTATAACAAATTTATCTAAGTATAGTCTCAGAATTCACTGCATTAAGTCCATAAAGACTGAGAGTGCATTAGTGAGGCCAAATGACATTACTAGAAATTCATAATGCCTATAGCGAGTACAAAATGTTGTCTTCTCAATATCTGAGTCTTTCACTCTCAATTGATGGTATCTAGATCTCAAGTCGATCTTTGAGAATACAACTGCACCTGATAACTGATCAAATAAGTCATCGATCCGAGGAAGAGGATACTTATTTTTAATGGTTACTTTGTTTAGCTCTCTGTAGTCTATGCACATTCGCATAGACCCATCCTTCTTTTTGACGAACAACACTGGGGCTCCCCAGGGGGACATACTAGGTTTTATAAAACATTTATCCAATAGTTCCTTCAACTGTTCATTCAATTCTTGGAGTTCTCTAGGAGCCATCCTATAGGGTGCTTTTGATAATGGTTGAGTATCCAGAATTATATTAATAGTAAATTCTATTTCTCTTTTAGGGGGGCAGTCCAGGTAATTCTTCAGGAAATACATATGTGAATTCTTTAACTACTTTAATATTAGCAATAGAAACTTCTCTTTTACTGTCTCCCATCATGGTTACCAAAAATGCCATACAGCCTATACTCACTAATTGTTCTGCTTGGAGTGCATTTATTAAAGAACCTTGAGTGCTAAACCTTCCCACAAAGGTTTCTAAGATACCAGATGACTGAAGAATAATCTTCTTCTTTTGGTAATTTTTAGTGGCGTTATGCATACTAAGCCAATTCATTCCTAGTATAATATCAAAATTCGTAATGAGTAGTACTATTAACTTAGCCTAAAAGGGTCTTTTATTCACTAGTATTTGCAGATCGCAGAACTTAGTTGCACTTAGTTGAGCTCCGGATGGAAGTTCAACATTTAAGGTTTTGGCAAGTTTATAACATGGTAATTTTATATTATTTACAAAACTTTCTAAGATAAAAGAATGACTACCCCAATGTCAAATAATACATTACATGGTTTCTCTTATATATTTATTGTGCCTAATTAACCATTTAATTGAAAAAGCATTTAATAAATATTGTAATGCTATAAGTAAAGAATTATTAAAGATGTGTACCTAAAACTACATTATTGTCTTCAGTGGCTTGAATCGGAGTAATATTATATACTCTGGTAGTCCCAGCAGGTCTATTACTTGTTACTTGAACCCTTGCTTGGTTTGGAACTGGGGGTTGAGAGGTATTTGTCTGAATCTTGGTAGGAGCTTGGTTTTCATTGACTGGAGGTGGAATTAAGGCCATCCTTGGCTCCCTCTTATTCAAAGGAGTGGGTCTGAATACTTGATTTCGACGAGAATGATTAATTATAACTCCATCGATTATTTTGAAAGCATTACATTGCTTGTATCTGTGGCCTTGACGACCACATATATAACATTGACGATCGAAATGGTAACACTTCGCATAGGGATGGGGCCTTTGACATTCTTGGTCCTGCTCGACAAATTCCTTAGCCTCCATCTGATAGGCTCTCCCTTGATTGGGATGGTGGTGCTTGAAACTCTCATATCAATGGGAAGGAGTAAATGCTTTTCTCTTAAATTCTTTTGCTGATTGGTGGTGCTCAACCACCTTTGTAGTCTTCACTAACTTCTCAAAGTTAGTTAGTTGGAATGGGATGACATAATCCTTGATGGATTCACGCAATCCACTTTGGAAACGATTGCACTTGTCTTTTTCAGTATGTACTATATTTGGTGTAAAACGAGTCAATTTTCTGAATTCTGCCACATAGTCTGCCATTGATCGGCTACCTTGAATTAGCTTTAATAAGGAATCACCGATGATATTCTTTGAAGACTAGGTACAAAGGCTTCTTTGAAAACTTCTACGAACCAATCCCATTTTGTCTTTTAATTGATATTCTTCAAAATGAGTTTCTCTTATATTATCCCACCAGTATTCAGCCTCACCATGAAGCAGATGTGTGGCCAATCGTACGGTTTGATAATTTGGACAGCTGAGACTTACCGAATTTTTCTCTATCATCTTTAACTATGCCATTGTATCTATTGGAGACAATGTCCCATCAAATGTAGGTGGTCTCAATCTTAAGAAGCTATGTAGCATTCCATCACTAAGCGATTGATTGGGATTAAATGAATGTGCAACTGGCGATGCCGATGATGTACTGGCATTGACAGATGGAAGAGCAGATACTAGTCTTTTAATGGCTAGTGCATGTTGGTTCAAAGTATTCATCACACTTTTAATAGAAACTAATTCATCCGCATTATTGTCATTAGATGTCGCAACAGTATTATTTGGGGGATCATTAGAAGATGTGACAACATTAATTGGAGTATTATTAGGAGAAGTAGTGGGATTCATTTTTTGAAAATAAAAATCAATATTCTTAGTCTTATTGAAAAAGAACTAGAACATCACCAGTATTTCATTATTCTTCAAACATGAAGTTATTACAAATTAAGAAAATACAGAATGTATCATTATAGAGATCTTAGCCTATATACTTAGTAGAAAAAGTTATACAAAAATCTTTGTAAGTGAGTTTGCGATGCTCTCTTTGAAGTTTCTTGGATAAACTCTTGTAAGTGTCAATCCACCATTCTCTTGCAAGATCTCATAGAAAGCATAATACTATATCTACTTTAATACTATCTAGTCATTCCATAGTGCTAAAAATAAGGTCCACTCTTGCAAGCCATTCCTTAGCCAAAATTAGAAAGTCAAGCCCTCTATAAGTGCCTTCCTTTAGCAATGTATTTAATACTTGTGCTTCTTCATCAGATCCCCTTCTATAGATCTTCCTTGCTTTAAACTCATTTGGAATTCGTATCTCCAAATGGCCTCGAATTCTCTTAAGTAACCCATGATGCCATCCTTAAGTATCTTTTATGCTTATGATTATCATTAAATCCCTTTAGTCTGTTGAGCATATATTATTATTTAGATATTTATACTTTAGTATTTACTATAGTTTTCTCATTCCTTATTTTATTCTGAGTTATACACATAATGATATGGATGTTGTTTCAAGTATTCATTTAGTGATGAAGTGGCAGAAGAACAATCCATTAGGTAGAGTTCTCTGATATCAACTGTGGCGGCCCAACCCCACTATGGTCCTGTTAACTCTTAAGTTAATATGATTACAGTGGAGGGGTCATCAAATGATAAGATCCTTACTTATTAATAGATTAAGCACACATCCTAACCCATTATAATTAAGGAGTTTTTCATTTATAAGAACTATTTAACTAAATGAAAAGTACATAAAAGTAGAGTGTGGAAGCAAAATAGTAACATCCTAAACATATCTTCTAGTTAAAGAACCTTAGACTTAGTTTAAGTCTAGTAGCTAGAGAAAATTAACAAGTTTAGCAATAGGGTGGGAATGAATTCATCATAAACTTATAAATTATTTTGTCACCTAAGTAATTCCTAATCAAATCACTATTCTTCCAAACTTCAACAACTTATAGTATTATCCTTCAATTGACTTAGAGATTCTTAATGTCTAAGTCAATTGGGAGCTTGATTAGTTCTAATCATTAAAATAAATAATTAAATTAGACAATAATGGATATCATATGATTTATAATTAATTTGAACTCATTGTATGCTGCTATGCTTTGAGACTACAATCTTGAATATACATTAAGATAATATGCATAAATAAAATTTTAAAACATTAAATATAGGGGTTTCATAGGGTGGACTATTATGCCAAGGTAGGATATGGAGCAATAAGGAGACTGCACATAACCTAAAAGGGGAGTGTGTGCATTATGGGAGACCTACTTTACTTAGTTAAGCAGACATGCTTAACTCATCATTTGTTCTATAACATTGCCCATAGAACAAAGTTTTACATAAGATAAATAACTTAACATTACTTTATCATAATATTATTGATTGTGAATACCTTACCATAGTCTTTTGACTATGCTTACTTATCATAGCCTTTGATTATACTAACTCAATTCTTGTGACTGAATTTTACTTTACTTTACTGTACAATATCTTTTATTTTCTTACATTACAGTCTTTTCTTTTACTTACTTGCAGTGCATGTTGCTTTTTCACTTACATTTATGCTTACACCACTCTCTTTTTAATGTTAGCATAATTCTAAATGGACATATTCATGTATCCATTCATGTTTCAAATACATTATAGTAGTTTTTAGTCATTCTAGGATGTATATTTCACTTACATATTTGATGTAGGCTAAAGAAAACTACTTGTGAGTACTTTACTTTTCTTACTTGCTTTACTATTTTTGAATACTTTTTATATCCTTCCTTTGATGTTTAGTGCTCCGCTTACTCAAATAAGTGTAAATGGCTAATATGATAATCTACTTAAATCTAAATAAAATTTAGCGTAACCTTAAAATGTACTTAGACTTAAGTCTAATCAGTTAATTTTAGTTTTATTAGTTGTGCTCTACCATATTAAATATCAAATACTGGTAGATCATGAGCATCTTAAAGAGCTTGGAGTTGAATCGAGTATCGACCATCATTAGCTTTTGAACACTGGCACTTTTACTTGTATTGTGATGATGACTGCATTTTAAAATATTTATATTTATTTGTAATAACTTTAACTATAGATGTTCTTACTTTCTTTTTTGTGATGGATGTATTTTCATTCTTCTTTATATGTTTGGTTTAGATAATGGATGTAGATATTCTTATACATATATACTTTGCTCTTATATATTTACTATAGTTTCCTTGTCTCAAAAGATTCTTGGCCACATAGTACTTAATAATGAGTTAAGTTTCTATTAATTCAGTGTTAAGTACTACGGTAACACCTAGTAATTGGTTAGACTTCACTAACTTAGCATCGGGTCATTACACTTTAAGATATAATATCATTATATTTGAATTTATAAGAAAAAAATATTATGCATTTAATAATTTGAATTATTAATTAAATCACACACATGTCCAATAAACAACGCACGGGTGTAGCGGCACTTGCACGCACACAAATTGTCCACGTGCATAGGCCCGAAGCAGTGCCATGCGGGTCGAGTTCGACCCGCCCGGCACTGTATCCCTTCTCTGTTGGGACAAAGAAAGATCTGACCTAGGGTATCCATATACTTCCGTCTTCATGTTCCTCCGCCACGTGCATGTAGCTCTCACCTAGCCCTTTCTTTTGCCCCAAAAATCACTAAGCCATCCTAGCCTAACATCACAATTGCAATAACAATTGTTGTAAATTAGGGTTTACTGTGGAGGGAGATTGCTCCCTCCACATAGCACTTCAAGCATCGAGTGACATGCCATCGAGTTCCTTGGGTTGAGGCCAACCTAAAGAACCCTAAATCAAGTAATGGCATATAGTGGAAGGTTAGGAATTCCTTCATGCTTATGCATGTACACCACTGTACAATCGATGCATATCGAGAGCCAATCGAGCTCACTTGAGCTGGAATGGAGCTCAATAATACTAAGGTATGTAATGAAATAAAGAAATGAATTGCTAAGAAGTAAATTGCATCTATGAAATGACGGGAATGGAAGGAGTACCTCAGTTTGTGACGAGCGGATTTCGCGAGCTCTAGAAGGCAGGGCAATGGATCTTTATTCTCAAATATACTTTTAATTGATGTAAATCGAGATTATCTATTGAATGGAGCAGATATAGAAGTCGAGAAGGAAGTTTAGGCGACAGGCTGGCAGCTCGTGTGGCCTGTGCAGTCCGCGTGTGCACGTGGGTCGCCACGCACTGCACCCGCTCACCTCATTGGGGAAGATGGTCTCCCAGCAGTCTGATCTATGGACGACTGGTTTGATCGAACGATGCTGATTAGCGTGTCATTCGATCAAACGATCTGTTCTGTTAAGTAAAATGGAGAGGCCTATTTTATTTAATTAATTTATTAATTACATTTTATTTAATTTATTTATTTATTACATTTTATTTAATTAATATTAAGCTATCAAACGAGCTCCAAAAAATCCAAAAAAATTCACCCCTAGTTAATTTGGGGTGAGGAACTAAAAAATGAAGTCATATTTTTAATTGAATGTCAATTTAATAATCTTAATTTTCTGATTAAATAATTACATTAAAATATTCAGAAAATTCAAATGAGCACTAAATAAAATCAAATTTTAGAGGTTGGCTCTTAATGATATTTGGAGACTAATGGAGATATTTTCAGACTAGTTAGACTAATAAATATTGATTAACAACCCTGAGTTGTTACATGTATAACCACACATTCCCCCTCAAGAACATGTGTAATCTCTTGATCACTCCATAGCAAGCCTTAACTCAATAATGTCTGTACAAACTAATTCACCGTGAGTGAAATCCCTTCTCAATTTTAGTTATAATTATTGTTATGCATATGAGTTATGATCAATTGGATAGGGTTTCCAAAGCATTTTTGCATTTCAAGGAATTTTTCCAAATTAAAATAAAGTAAGAAAATTTTATTTGTTGTCTTATTTAGTTATCTACTTTAAGGATAGATATTAATTGAGCTCCCAATTAACTTAATACATATATCTTAGCCAATCGAAAAGGAATACATATATATACACACACACAAATCAAGCTTGTCATTTTTGAAAATAAAGGTTTATTAGACTTATAGTAATATTGAATCCTTAATGACTCTCTACCTATCCCTATAGTTACCATCCTCAATGTTTCCTAATTGAACACTATTCTAACCTCTTAGGATGTAAAAATATATTAAGAAACTTATTGGAACATAAGGTACGTTCTAAGTTATTATTCTCAAATCTTGGAAATCTACCCAAGAAAGATTCCCAAATTATTTGAGCTAGTAGAATCTATTCATCTCTTTATTCACACTTGCAACTACTGAGACAATCATCCTTAGATTGATAATTTAAAAAGGAATATAATCCTAATTCCTTTAATTGGTTCTAAGATAATTCCATTATAAGATATACCATAAAGTCCTAGTCACTTACTGGTTGATCCATCCTACTAATCAATAAAGATTTTATTCATATAAATCTTACTCCATCTCCATATCTCTCATGACCTATCTACCTAAGTATCCTTAATGGAATTTCCTAGATTGCCCTTTGTGTTCCTTATAGTACATATTCACCTAAAGATCAGTCAATACAAAGAAAGGCTCAAGCTACTTCCTCCTAGAATTCTAAGGTCCTAACAAGCTAAATCAATAATTTAATATTCAAAGTTACCCTAAAATTAAGCTCCCAAAAGTCAAATCCATCATTGATCATCCAACCTATGTAAAATCAATGAATCTACCCTCTCTATAGTATAGTGAGTAATGATAGTAAGTAGAACTATTTTGGAGTTAATTTGATAAAATTAAAAATTAACCTAAGTTAATTAGGGTTCCAAAAGTCATTAGTGAAAATTTTAATCAAATTAAAAATTTGATATTATATGAATATTTCTCATATTTTTCTGATCACTTTAAGATATAACATTACCATATTTTGATCATTATTTAAGAAGTTATTAGCTAAATAAAATTGGGATTAAAATAAATAAATTATTATTTAACCTGAAATTCCTCCATACGCACGCACGCATGCCTGTTGCATCCACTACATGCACACGCGACCACTGGAGCGCACGCGGGCCTATGCACGGTCCACTGCGTGGTCCCGTCTGCAGTAGCGCATGGATCGGGATCGACCCGCCCGGCACTGTACATCTCCTCGGCGGATTTCCCCAAACCCTAGAAAATTAGGTCACTCGATTTCTCACAACTCTTAGCTCATCTCGACGCATGCCATATACCAAATCAAAGCCCTTCCAAGAGCATCTAAACACCTCAAAAATCCCTATCTTGGACTAACCCTATCAGCATAACCTACTTCAAAGGTGACAGGGGCTTAGGGTTTACTGTGGAGGGAGATTACTCCCTCCACAAGGCACCCTCCATGCCTTACGAACTACCAGAATGTTCATCGGCTCATTACATTAGGGTTCTTAACTTAGAAGGTTTATTAAAGGCTTAATATAATTTGAGTCTATTTAAACTACTAGAGTTAAGACCTATCTAACTCTACAGCTACATCTACTTATCAACTACTAAGGGTTCTAAGGATGGAAATTTCACTGACATGACTCTTCTAAATCTTATATTTCTAATGGGAACTTTAAGGTTAGCTTAATGGGTTGGCCTCTAATGATTTTTCACTATAGTCACTAACTGTCACCTATAATGCTGGAATGGGTTTGGTCACTCCTAAATTTATGGAAGGGAGGATGTTATACTAGGATTAATCTAATCACTCAAGACTGTTATAATTGGATTTAAACGAATTTGAACATATGACACTAATTATAATAACCCTAAGTTATTACTTAGCTAATTATAAGCTTATCAATGCTCTAATTCTAATTCCATTGCATTCAATAGATCATTATAAGCTAACCCTGAAAATTTAGGATCAATCGGGCCCTCTAGGTCAAAAATGGCATTTTTGTTCAACTAGGTACCCTAAATAATAGCAAAAATATTTTGATTTCCAATCAAAAATCTAATAGTATTTTTGAATTCCTTATCCCTAAATTAGCTAAGGATACAAGTTTAAAAATTTATAGAGATCATTTAAGCATTAATTGAATTTAAATTAAATTGGAAAAATTGTACATAAGGAATCATAACATTTCTTAATTGCAATTATTCCTTTCACCAATTTAACTAAATCGAGATCCGCAGTGCAGACCGCGAGCAATCTGCTGTGGAGCCCGGGTCACGCGATAACGGAGACTTGCTTCATCCGTTCGTCGATTTCACAACCCGCGGAAGCATAGATCTGTTGTTAGATCTATTCCGTGGATCTTACGGTCAGGATCGCTACCGCGATAGGCCGTTAGGATCAAATCAATCTAAGTCGTTGTGCCTTCTCCTTCAATCAATCAGACGATTTCGGAGGGTCCCGCGACTGTGGATCATCGTCTCCACGTGCCCGCGCCCCATACCGAAAGGATCTCCCATACACCGACATCAGACCATGTCCCCAACTCCTCCCTAGCCACCTCAGCAAGCCGTTAGGATCTTCCACGACTTGGTGAGGCGCCTCGATCGGGCCCCTTCTTAGAAACATATCAACTATGTGTATACAACCTCTTCATTTGATAAGTTTAGGTATAATTTTGATTGATATCATTCAGTGGATTAGAATTAGGAGCCAGAATTCATTTAAGTGAATTATGCACAATGGAGATAAATGGAAGCATTACTTATATTAAATTGATTTCTGTATTTCAATGATTTTAAGCATATAGTCATAAAATCCTTGGCATATCATAAAAATGCATAAGTTATGTCAGCATTAGCGGAGCGAATGAGCTCACCTAAGGACTCTGTTAACGGAGCATTCGCTCACCTAAGATATGTGGAGTGTCTTGTAACACTATGTTAGCATATTAGTGACATTCAGATACATAATTATAAATTTAATGACATGCAGCATAATTTTAGATCATTATTTACTCAGTTTCAAATTATTTATTATTTCTCTACATTTCAGCATTCAATTTGCAGTTTCAGTTTTGCTTTACTTTCAGATTTGTACTGTTAATAATTTAAGGTTGAGTCCCAACAGTTTTGCTTTACTTTCAGATAATTAAGGTATATACATATTAATTAATACATGTTTATTAATCAAAATTTGATAACCAAATGAGCCCCTTGGCGAGGAACTCAAAAATAAAGTCAGATGTGTGATTGGATGTCAATTTAATTTTCTTAATTTTATAAATAATTAAATTAATCATCAAAATCAAACGACCTCTAAATTAATCATCAAAATCAAACGACCTCTAAATTGAACCAAAGTTCAATAGTTGGTTCCTAATGACATTAGGAGTATAATGGTGAGATTTTTAAGCTATTTAGACTACTCAAATTGGGTAACAACACTTGAGTTGTTACACTTGCATAGAAACATCCCTCGCATATTTCCTTAAATGCCCAATCCTCAAATAGACACCAAATAGCCCAAATAACTCAAAAAATTACTTAGGGCACCGCCAAAACCTGTGACAGGTTTCTACGGGCGCCAGGGCACCCTAGGGTTGATTTAGCCTATTCCACGGATGCCATGGCGCACATAGGAGCCCTTGACTCTATTTGGCAGGCGCCTCGACGCCTAGTCCTCAATTCCCAGGAATTGGGGCGTGCTTGGGCGCCAAGCCCTCGGGTTCAGGGCGCGCTGGGAGTCGGAGCGCTCGAATTTCCCTTGACTTGTCCCGGAACACCCATGGACCTTCTGAAAACCCACTAGAGCTTCATTAGCACCTTCATGGATGATCTAAATAGTCTCTATATCCCAAAAGATATTTTTTATCAAGAGTAATAGGCAATAGCATGGGCATCTTGGCATGACCATGTGATGTGAAGATCCCAACAAACATCCAAAGTAGAGGCTTGGTCACTTATGAGTGGCCAAACATTGCACACTTGAAGATACAATTTAGCGAATCGATGAGGTGGCACTTCACCCAAGTGTTAATTGTTTTGGAAGAAGCCTAGTTTTATTCGAGACCCTAGTTCTTGGGAGCACCCAAGCACTGATGCCCAGAATGCTAAACAACCCAAAGATCGTAAACCTACCACTTAGACGCACCCATGCACATGACAGAGCATAACTTACACAGAGCCAATGTTTTGCATAAAATTAATTCTTATTTTGGCTATTTAGGGCTTGGGATCTTTGGGGTATTTTTGTTTCTCTTGAGGGTTGACTACAATGGTGAGAGGAGAGAAAAGTCTGCTTCTTCCATGAGCTAAGAGCTTAAGTTGATATTGTATTATATGTTTATACTTTCATTCTTTTGTAAGTGGATATTTCTTGCGGTGGTGTTTAGTTATTTGGGGGCTTGGGAGCTTTGGGAAATGGAGAGAAGAGTCATCTTCTTCCATGACCTAAGAACTCAATTGCTACTGTATTGTAAGTTTATATTGTGTTTGAATGTGCTTTATACTTTGTGTTGTGATTCATATTTTTGAACTATTTTGTTTTTATGAATTCTTGTTGCTTGAGGTTGTTGTTCACTATCTAACATTGGAAAAATTTACACTTTGCAAATTGAGAGAAATTGAGAATTTATTGGGGTACTCCTAATTTTTTAGCCAATCAAGAGTTTACACTTGCAAGATTGGGAGAAATTGAGAATTTATTGGATATTAGCAATGCTCATTTCAAAATGAAAAATATTATGGTACCAAAAAAATTCCAAATTAAAAGTGAAATATGAGGTTCGCGTGTGTCAGTGAATAAAAATGAGAGAAATATGAGGTTCGCGTGTGTGAGTGAATTGAGCTAATCAAGAGTTTACACTTGAAAAATTGGAAGAAATTGAGAATTATTTAGCAATGCTTTTTCAAATTAAAAGTGAAGTCTCCCTAAGATAGCCAACTATCAAAGCAACAGTTAAAAGGGTTTAAATACCCTCTTTAACATAAACTTTTATTGGAATTGAATTTTTTTGAACTTGCTTCTTTCATAATCCATTTCTCAAAATGCAATCTTTTTTTAAGGGGCTATTTGATATGAAGTAAATAGGAATAAATAATTTCTTTACAGCATAATTTCTTTATAGCATAATCTGATTTCAATGTAATTGTGTTACTTTACTCTGTGTTTGAACGGTTCTATTTGGCATAAAATAATTTATAGAGTATGGTGTTTCGAGAAATTTGTGAGGTTGAAGTAACCCCTAAAATTTTTTCCAAAAAGTTTTTTCTCCCAAATTTTTTTCTGTAAAAATTTTCATCGCGGTGGACGATTTGTGGGAGAACAAATCAATCCTTGGTTCGATTCATTTAACTCTTTCCCCGATCAAGCTTCATCGATTGTTACCTTCTTTTTTGAGCTTACCGGATTGTTCGAAGCTTCTTAAGATGGTTGGAAGTCTGATTTGTGAGGAACGAATCATCAGATCAAGATATTCTCGAAGACAAATCGCAAACCAAGGTAACCTCGATCTATGAATCGATTCTCGAAAGAATCGTCGATGGCGAAGGTGCGGAATTTTTGTCGTCAAAAGCGTAGGAAGTGTCATCGTCGCTGAAGGCTCTCGACACCTTCGTCTCTCACGCATCATGAGTGAATGCTCCAAGGAAAATTGGATTTTCAACGATTTGGCCAAAATACTTTTACACAGAGGCTTTTATAGCAACGTAAAAATATTTACCCCAAAATTTTACTTTACCCTACTTTTTCTTTATGTCAAACCCACATAATTCTAAATTTCTTGAAAAAATTTTACTCTACACTCAACATGCCAAACAGCCCTAGGTTTTCTTTTTGTTTCATTACAACAAAAATTATTCAATTGTTAAATTATATAACCTTCAAGCTCTAAAATTGTGAGTTTGTTTACAACCGTGCATACACTATTATAAACTTAAGAAATAGATGCAAGAATTAAAGCAAAATGATTATAAATCTTTTGCATTGTTTGTGAGTGTTTCACTTTTTCTCACTCATCTTCTTTTTCATTTACTCAATCATATCTTAAAGTAATAGAAGATATCTTTTAGGTGAGCATTCCATGAACATCAATAAACTTAGTATTTTTTTAAGACTAGTCATAGTTAATGAAAGTAACACTACAATTCAGAATGCAAGAAACACAATCCCATCTTTTCCAATAATCACAGGGTTCCCTTTGGCAACTCAACAACATACTCTCCCTTTTCAACTAATGATGCAATGGCACTATTGTACATGGCATATGTTAAAAAATCATTGATCATTAGCAGAATCACGTAGTTCATTCAAAATAGTTTACAATTCAGTTAGGGATAACAACAACACAAAGTGTTAGTCCCACTTGGCGAGGTCAGCTGCATGAATAATTTGGTTCCTTGGTGCTCGATCAAATAAAGCTTTACCCTAATTTTCAAATAAATAAGATTGTTTTTTCCTATGATTTATTGGTCTTCCTCTTATTCTTTAAGCATTCACATACTCAACTTTCCTAATAGAGGCATTGAATGATCAAAACATTAAATATGCCTAAGCCATCTGAGGAGAAATTCTCGAATATTGTGCGCTATTAGAGCCACTCTAATCTTACTATGAATGAGCTAATTTACTCATTCTATCCATTTAAGTATACCACTCATTCACCTTAACAACCTCATCTTTGTACCACTTATCTAATAAATTGTCTTTGTTGCCAACACTCAGTCCCATATAACATAAATATTTGCATAAATGCTTTATACACTTTTCCATCAATTTTGTGTAGGATTTTCCAATCGCCACTTTATAAGTGGTCCTTCATTTCATCCAACCAACTTGAATTCTATTAATCAAATTGCTCTCTATTTCATTATTATTTGGAATAATTGAGCCAAGATATTTAAATCTCTCGCTCTTCTTTTGATCACATAGTCCTCAATAGTTTATGTCCTCGATGTTATAGCTTCTATTACAATTAAACTCACACTCTGTATATTATGTTTTAAATCTACTAAAAAAAAACCATTAAATTTTATAGTAGTCTTCCACAACTCGAGATGTGCTTTAAATCATGAGCACCAAGGAGCCTTTTCAAAAGTGTGTTTAGTAAGAACATATATAATTAAAGCAAAAAGAATATGTATTGAAAACATAACTTTTATATAATTTAATAGTAACAAGAAAATCATTGGACAAAGCACCTTGCTACATCATTTTCTTGACTGTTGTTATGTGTAATAATGTGGTGGCCCGACGCCGGTTTAGCGGAAACCGTTCCGACATCGAATGTTCACTTACCGCAGGATCATATTGAGTAACTTGAGAAAAGAAAAGGGAACACACATATAAAATCCAAATATATTATTCATTTATTTCAATATTCATATTACAAGATCTTTTCAACACTCCTCATACAAAAGTGAAAATAAAGAAAAAAATAAAAGACAAACACGCAAAATAGCGTCGTTGATCTATCAGCAATTTGAACATTTTAAGCATCAGGGTTCTCGCGTGTATTCTCCTAGGAGCACCTGACTTGATATTGTACAGAAAATAATACCACGATTTGAGAATCTCAGTAATTAGAGAATAATCTAAGTACTGCAGTACACAATAATATTTACATTTTAAAACGATGCGAATAGCGAAAATAAGACAATAGTGCGAAATAAACAATTTCCTGCAACAAGTATTATTTATCAAATAAAAATTATTGATGTCATTTTCCAGTAATTAACCTCGAATGTTACTGATATCATTTGCCAGTAACAACCCCGAATGTTATTGATATCATTTTTCAATAACAACCCCGAATGTTGCTGATGTTATTTTTACAACAACAACCCCGAATGTTACTAATATCATTTTTCAGTAACAACTCCGAATATTATCACGTTGGTTCCGAGCAACCAATCAAGCTTCAAATGAATTTGGCTCAAAGCAAATAAGCAAAGATAAGCAGCAATAAAAGTGCAAAAATATAATATATGTCATGTACTTGATACTTTTGTTCCTTAAGTTCAGATGACTGACAGTTCGCTCAAACTGCATTTAAGTCCTCGATATTTTAATATTTAGCCAATTTTCTTAGGACTATAAATTATCTTCTTTTAAAGATTTTCTTATATTATTATTTCTTGTCCTTTTCTTTCACATTCTTATAATGATATAAATTCATAATTATTAAGTCACTTTATGTAATCATATAATATTTATGATCATATTTAATATATGAAAGAGTAAAGGCAGAGAAATAGAAATGAAAATAATACTCAAATAAAAATAATAGTCATTTTATAACATTTGAATTATTTCAATTATTAATTAATTAAAATGATAAAAATGTGAATGACTAAATATAATTCTTTTATAACAATAATTTAAATATATAGATTAATAAAATTAGCAAAATGTTTTCATTTCATTTTCTTCTTTTCCAACACCTCTCACCTTAAAATAGGATTGCCAGAAAATGGAGGGAGGCCGGAGCGAGGTGGCCGGAAGCCGGAGCGGGGTGGCCGGAAGCCGGAGGAGGGCTAGCGAGGCTGCTAGCCGGCGGTTGCTTGGCTGATAGGGGGCTGCGAACTGCTGCTGTGGCTGGGAGAGAAGAGAGCTGAGAGGACTGCTGTTGCGGTAATGTGGGGAGAGGAGGAGAAGGGTTGGTGTTTTGAGAGGAAAAGGGAGGGAGGGCTGCGGTTAAATAGGCGCAGGAAGGGGTCTCCTGCGACAAAGGTGCGCTATTTTAGCGCCTTAATGGCGCATGGTATGCGCAAATGCTTCCTAGCGCGAAAGCTTCTTTCGCCAGAGGCAGAAGAAATCGCACGCCATTCGTCGGGGGGGGGGGGGGGGGGGGGTAAATAAAATTCCTTAAGGAATTTTATTTAAAACTATTTAAACTTGAATTAATCACATTTTTCCATCGTTCGAAGTCCAAATACAACGAAACTTGACACCGAAGTGTGTTACAACATTACGGACACCCTCATGCCGACAATTTTCGATTCAAAATAATATTTTATTTTATATTAATTTTTTAGTTTAAAATTTTCAAAAATTAACCACAATAAAACCAACTCATAATTTGATAAAACTTCTCGAACAACCTTTAAATAATATAATTAACACAACGACACTGAAAACAATGAATTTGAACACACTATTTCAATGTTCTTGATTTTTAGAATTTAAATAATTCAAAAAATAAAGCGAAAGCTTCCGCTATTCGAATTTATCCCAAACTAAAGCACTTTGATCTTAAAATTATTCTCATTTAAGGGTATTTTTATTTGCCCTAATTCAAAATTCTCCGAGATCCTAATGTTAGTGTCAGGATTTTAACCTAAATTGCACAGTACCGACCTCGAGTCGTTACAAATAATCATCCAAGAAGATGATTATAGGTAGATAACTCAATTTGCAAATTGAGTGTTAAGAATGGTTGAATCTTTAGACAACTGGATAACAAGATAATTTAATGCTCAGAATTGAATTGACCTACTGATTTCAAATATCTACGCTGATTAATCTCAAGAAAGTTTTTAAAAAGAGACAGTTTCTTGTGTATCATTTTGTTAAATAGAGACAATTTTCAGAAACCAGCTGTTAGACTATTCTAACAGGCTCAAGCCAGGCCTGGGGCAGTGCCATTTGGACAGCAGGCATGGCCCAGGCTGATCAAAACATCCTGCAGGCTCAGCAATAGGCATACACAGAAATTTTTTAAATATAAACACCTCTTGTGGAATTGAAAAATAAATTCAGAAGGATAGTTTGAAGAAACAATGACTGAAATAACATTACACTTGAAATTGCAATACAGATTTTTCCAACAGATTTCAGGATTGACATAAGAAAATTTGAAGACTAGTGTTATGGGTTGGAGCCTTGGTGAGTTACGCTTTACACTTTTTCAATTGCAAGAAAAAATAGGAGTTAATGGGAAATAAAAACAGAGAAGTCTGAGGTTCAATTTGTGATACAAAGACACCATTTTCATGGAGTTGTAACATAAAATAAAATATGCTAGTAATTGCTATTACCAAAGAAAAAAAAATTACTAAATAAACGCATAAATGTATAATCACTAACAAAAAGAATGCAGATATAATAGAGGATGAGCATTGGGGACTCGATCTACAAATAAAGCAGTAGATGCAAAAGTGCAGAACCTCAAAGTGGTGGGTCGCAGTTGGTCGGAGAGATTGGAAGTTCTGGTTAGTTTTGGGTATGAGCGATAAACCTACTTTTAGAATATAGGTTTTATGGAGATCATCAGATCTTAGCATAAAATACCGAATGTAACACAACCCGGCTCATCTCGTATTGTGAAAGCTATGCAGATCAGAGAATTTTTGGCACTGGGCCGGGTTCAGGCTTGAAGGGTGTTATGTGACAATATGCAGTTCAAATTTGGCCAGGCTTGGGTTTAAAAGCCCAACTCTGTTTTTTGGATATATTTGCACCATCCAAACCTGCCCAAACGTGTCGCCTTGCAGGCAGGCTACCCGCCCAATAATCAGAACTAACTCACATGAAGCATTAAAAGAGAAAGAATTAATAGAATAAAAAAATACATTGCTCTTTCTTTGTCCATATATAAAATTTCTCCGCCTTCTAGTTCATTTTAAGAAAAATTGAGAAGAAAAAAAAGGTGGGTGGGTGTAAGCGGAAGCTTTGGAGAAGAGAATAAGAGCGGATAAAAGATCGACAATAAAAAAGTAAGCTTTGTGCGGGAATATAGTGCATGGTAGCAGAAGGTTAGGTGCAATTAGGGCGACTCTTATTCAATTATGATAGTATACTATAAAATGTGGATGATGTTGCATGATGTAAAGAAGAAATTGATGCAATGCACTTTCGCTTGGATCTGCTTATAAGAAAATATGTGAAAATTTTTCAATAATCCAGAATGATTAAATGTGCAAATGTGGCACTTTAACGTATTCCAATAGTACAGGATTCTGCAATGATTACAAATAGAATACACCATAAAGTATGGATGATGTGGCATACCATACATAAAAAGAATTAGTAAAATACAATTTTGCTTAAGCCCATTAAAAGAAGGTGCGAGCTATTGGGGATTAATTTAGATTCTGATTTATAAAATTAAATTAAAAATAATAAAATGTTTGTTATTTTGTTTCTATTGTGGTTACTAAAGATGCTTAAATTAAATTTTGATTGTTACTTCTAATTTTAAAGGGATAATTATTAAAATAACACCCAAATCTTCACAACTTAACCCTAAGTTCGATATTTGCAATACTGCTGCTTAGCAACTTCATGGAGTTTCATCCACACAAGATAAAAAAGGGTGTTTGAGCATTGATGCAATGATTGATGGGGATTATAGATTCTATGTTTGGCTGTTAAATATGAAAATGTGGAGGAATTTATTGGTATGTATGAAGCTTCCTGATTTTAAAAAACATACATGTCCATTCCTAAAGTAATCCACATAATCTGTTTATTACTCTAAAATATTTATTTCTGAACAGTATTAGTCATTATGACTTAAGCTATCAGTCAAGCAAGTGTTCAACCCAAGTTTAACCCCAACTGAATACGACCTATTGATATTTAGTATATCTTCAAACCAAAACCCACCTAATGAAATGCAAACAATAACATTTTTAATAAGAATGCACGCTATGGAGGATATGAAAACTTGAGGGAGAAAAGGCATGCAAAAGAAGATCAGCAGCTTGGGAATAAAACTTGCAACTGATTTTTTTAGACCCAATTTGATCCTAATCCAACAGTCATACAGGTTAAACTGAACCTGAATTTTTTAAGTCGGGTTCATATTGTCTTAGGAATTAATGACCTTAATTGTAACACTGAAAATGTAACACCAACAAAATGAAGAGTTAGATGGGTTCCGTAACAAAGGTTTCATTTGGTTCTTGCTAAAAGAAAATAAAGAGTTGAGGTATTTTGCTTTAACTTCAACAACATTGGCATCATTGTTTACATGAAAGATAGCTGAGGTGCAGCAAAGTTATGATTGGTGAATGTCTCAAATTCCGTTTATACCTAGTAGGAGCTACAAAGACAAGGCAAAGGGGGTAACACCCCTATAATATTTGTGAGCATATTTGAAATTTTCTTTCATTTTTGTAGCGCTGATCTGTCTCTTATATATATATATATATATCCCCTCAACCTGCATATTCATTGATTTATCAAAAGGTTACAAACAGGGGTGGATTTGGCTGGCTGACAACATGAAATAAACTTAAAATATAAAAAAACAAATAAAAGCCAAACAAAATAGATTAACCCTGATCAGGAAAATAATCAGCTAAAAGAGAAAATACAAGTGAATTTGGAAATTCATCATCTATCTTGATAACAAATCCAGTTAAGTCCCCGATCATCCGGATCCATCCCAACAAAGCTCAGATGAATCATAGCATCAAGCAGCTTAGAAACCACTCCCATACTCCATGCCATTCAGAATATACAGTCAGTCATAGAAGCAAATGGAGAAAAACCTTAAGCAATATTAGCACCGAAGGGTAAAAATTCACATTTGAACCATCAAAAGGATCTAGAAGCAAATGGAAAAACTGCCTAGAACAGGCAGCTGACCGCCAAAACAGCAGCTCAAATGACCCAACGACCAACATTGCAAATAATACATGAGCACAACCAATATAACATATGTGCATAGCATAAATTGGATTTGAAACAACTAGCACAAGATGCCAATGCAGTTTTAATATGCTTGAACTTTCACAGCATTGGAAAAAGATTGCAGGAAATCTCAAAATAAGCCTCGAAGGTATTAAAAATAAATAAAAAAACTCTCCTTGCAGAGGATTGTCAAGCTCATGCAATCAAATGATGGTTTCCAGACCCAAATCGAAGTCCCGTACAAGGACATGTGGCAGAGATCATGGAAACGCAAAAAATAGGGATCAAAAGACCTACAAGATAGTGATCAAATCCCAAATCAACGGTAACATAAGCTAAGAGAAGGTTTCAGCTTTGCACCCTATGATGATAATAAGAAACAGCCATTATCATAAAGAAAGAAAAAACTGAACCCGGCCATAGAGATCACCTTACAAGGCAGTTTAATTCAAAAAAAATTCAATCAAAACTCCACTGAAACATAGATTTTTAAGAGGGAAACGAAGAAAGTGAAACACATTAATACCGACGAAGGTCGACGACAGCATTTGGGGTGATTTGCAGACGGAAAAGCCTATGAATCGGAGAAGACAAGTTGTTGAAAGCGTCGGACATCTCCTGTGGACGGCCATCTTAAAGCGCTGAAGGCATCCCTGAGGAATTAGAGAAGATTGCAAGAAAGAAAAGCGCATTGGGCATTGCTTGCAATCGAATTATTCAAGTGCTTTTTTCCATAAGGGAGGTTTTCCACATGAATTGTATGTTTTCTAATGTGAATATTCATTTTGGTGTTTTTTGTCTATTGATTGCTAATTGTACTCTACCAATTTTGTAAATAGTGGGTAAAAACTGAGAGAAAATAGTAACAACTAAATAAGATGTGCGGTAAATTAAAGCTTGTCCATCAGGAAAAGAGTTGCATGAAATCTAATCATTTAATCCATCAAAAGCTCAAATCTAACGAACAACAACACTAACACTTAATCTTTCCCATATATTGAATGTCAATCACTTTTAATAATTAAAAATAACCCAAGCGGGAACTTTTTTGATGTAATGATGAATTCTGGGTGGCTTGAACATAAATAACAGGTTTTGCTGAGTTACTTATGTAAACTAATAATATTTTATGGTGTGCAAGAATAAAGAAACAGTCTCCTGGAATAAGTGCATATTCCGAAAGGAATTTTGGGAGAAAAGTGATTAACAAGTAGAGCATGAGAAAGAAGAGGTAATGCCCAATGACACGGTAAAGAGAAAAGGGAAATAAAATTGGGAGGCAAACACTAATTATATATTATCATTTTCTACACACCCATACAAACACCCTGATAGGTGTTTAATAGACCCTAAGCTCTAAATCCCTGTTACTCACCATTTACAGTTACATTGCCCTTATGAAAATCTATGTGCTTAAGGCCTTGCAAAAAAAGCATTGTAAAATAATCACAAAGAACAGAGCGATGTCAAAGTTTAGTCAATGAACTCCAAAAGGCAGCATTCAGTAGCCACTCTTAAATATAGTAAGAACTTGATGTGAATAGTAACGCAATAAAAAACAAACTTGTCCCAATGTTGACTTGTTTTGTAATAGAACTGTATAAACAAGCTAAATGCGTTAATAAATCTCTAATCATTGAATATAGAGGCAAGTTCTCAGAATACTTGTTGAGCAATGCTAGCTAAGTGAAATATATATATATATGGGCATCATCACTGCTAAAGTTTCACAAAACAAAAATGGGAGATGAGCCAACTGGATAATAACAAAATATTGGATCAGACTAAATGATTCCTTGGCAAAAACATTGCAAGCAGAATGTACTGTCATTTGAATTAGTAAAATTCCTGAACACCAGCACTTGCCTGGCCTTATCTCTTTTACTCAGTATCCAACAATAGCTCCTTTGTCCCTACATTCTTCATACTCTTATCATTAAAATGCAAAGGCAAAGGTAGAAAGAAAGTCATCCCTATGGAAATGAAACATCACATCTCTATCCTTACAAACATTGTTGAATGGACATTTCTTTAACAAAGACGGAGAGCAAGGAAGAATTTTACTACATGTCCAGTAACTTCACACATAGCTAATCATTGATAATAAAAGTAATATTATCCTAATTTTTTAACCTTTATTCTGGAAGCATCTTTGATCATTTCTACTATTTTTTTCAATGTAAATATATATACTCTGTATAACTGAAGTACCCTCAGAAGAGTCCTCCCTTCCTCTTTAATTTTTCTTTCAATTTCTTCTCTATCTTTTAATCGCTTCTCTTTGCATATGCCTTCTACTTTTCAATTACTTGTTGTCAAGAGGGTGCATTATCACAAGCTTAACTGTTGTCACCTACACGTATGTGGGTTCATTGCAACATATCACTACACATAAAGCACTTTAATCTTAGAATAAATTCAATTTTCATCACTTAATAGCAAAATCCAATGAAATGTTATGAAAAATGTTTAATAAACACAAGGAAATTAAAGGATGTAGATCTGCTAACAAATGGAAATGTAGCGGGAATGCCCAAGAAATACAAATTCCCAAAGCATGCCTACTAAACATTACTAAAAAGCCACAATGTTCCTCTGTATGAACTATTAGTTTATAATGCCAAAAAGCATATAACACCAAAAGATATCCTCAACGATGAATCAAACATTAACTAATTAACATGTGCACAGTCATCATAAAATTTTTCTCTATTGCATTTAGCCACATAATAATATGAAAATGGCCCCTATTAAATATTAACTTAATTAGAACAAACAACATTCATCTTTACATAGTTTCTTGAAAGAAAATGCTGAAACATAGATAATGATGTTCAACGAGTTACATTGAAATACCAATCAAGTAAACCAAAAACTATTCAAGAAACATCGCAGTCACTGTATCATCAAAATCATAAATCAATACAGCAAATTTACAATGTAAGACATTAAATCAATAATGTAGAAGATATTCTTATAGAAGAACTTTTAGTGGTTCTTATTTCCAAGAAATTCACTTTTCATATGCTCAAAATAGCACATATATAATAGGATGCTAAGTAACCAAACAGATTTGTAAGATATATTGCATTGTGTTGGAGCATACTTTACGTGACAAAACCATACAACAAGATGGAAGTGTAAAATATTTACAAGTTCAATGATAGCAAAGCATGAAGTTACATGAAAATAAGATAACATGAGTTAACCATTACAGATTTCGCTTTAGAACTTCAGTCCAAAGATGTAGAAAAAGGTTTTTAAAAAAAAATATCTCACAAAAGCAAATTATGGCCAAGCAATTCTAAATTCCATTAGAGGAAGTAAAGAGAACAAAAATGCTAAGAATTTAAATAACTCAATACAATGCAGATTTGTACTGGCAATTTTCATTATTACTTTCTAATAAGTTGCCATAAGAACAAGAAGTCCATCATGTTTGCTCTCTTGTTCTCCCAACCTCTCTATACCACACAAAAAAAAGCCATACTGTCCTCCACAATCCACCATTTGCAAAATGAGGAATAATCAACCGTCCCAAATATGGGTAATACGGACCGGGCAATTTAAGCAACAAGAAAAAGGTAGCAATCAAATGCAAATGCCATGGAGACTCTCCTTCCTAGTTCCAAAACATTAACAAACAAATCAACAAGCCGACCAAAAGTATCACAGAATAAATAGAACCAAGTGAAAGACAAACCTTGAGACTATCCGAAAGCATCATTGCAGTGTCGGTAAGCACACCAGTGAGAACAAACCCAATAAGAAAAGGAAACGGCACTAGCAGCAGCTTCCTTTCATGGACGCAGTAGGACAGCTCGCTCAAAGAAGAAACACCAAGTAATGGCACAGAGAGATATTTACCCACCGAGTAGGCAAGGTCGAACACGAGGCGGAAGAAGTTAGCCGCCATTTTGGCCCACGGGAACATCTTTACTGGTTGAGGCAAAGAGTCGAACAGCTTGTGTGTCGAAGCAATAATGCAATCGAGGTTGTACCATCTTCCGGGCTCGCTAGGGTTTTCTGCTGAATGGTTGCTGGTGCGAGCAAGGGAGCAGCGATAAGTGGAAAAGCATCCAAGAAAAGCCAGCGATGGAGGACAGAGAGGTTTTGCCCTTTGGAAGGGAGAGCGATAAGAGGAAAAGGATGATGGCGGAGCTGGAGTTGAGATTTTGGTGGGGAGAAGAATAGGCTGAGGATGCAAGGAAGAAGACGAGATGAAAGACATCGACGATACAGAGGCCTGCTTTGCGGCCAGAGATAGTATAAATGGCAGCAGTCCTAGGGCTCAGCTTTTTCGTGACTTGTGCTCTCCTGGTGGTGATGGCCTGCTCTTCCTTTCAAATCATGAAGAATGGATATCTTCTCTCCTCCGACATCTAAGAATCCAAGTTTCTCTTTCCAATCTCTATTCGAATGGTATCCTTAATGTGAATCATTTGGTGGCCTAGGACTCAAACCTTTGGGAGCTCTGTTTTATTGGCTTTCTCATTAAAGTATAACACTCCTTCCTAGTCCTTCTCAATCTTCACTACTATTCAAAAGTTTTGGAAACTAAGTGACGGTTTTTCCTTGAGTTTAGCTGTGGATATGATTTTCTTGTTGTCAAGGAAAAGGGTTTTGCTATTTTTTAGCATCCCCTTTTTGCTACTAGATTGGGATCCTTTCTTTGTTCCCTCAAATGAAGCCTTATCCTCACTTCAGAGTTTGCCTTTGATCCTCTAGACAGAGGTGATGTTGTCAAGGATTGCTAGTTGTATTGGTATCTCTCGCCCTCGGACAAAATCAAGAAATTTGCTCTCTTTTGCAAGATTGTGCATTGAGATTTCTCCTTTTACTAAATTTCCAGAATATATTATGATTAATATCAACAGGACATCCTTCCAACAAAAGTGTTGGGGGATTGTATAGCATCAAGTGCAACCAAAGAAATGAACCAAAGTGAGATGCACATAAATATATAAGTAAGGATCGTTGAAGTGAGCATGAACCAAAGTTGATAGCGGAGTTTTGAGGACATCAGAGTGGTCTTGGATGGGCCACGATATAATTAGAAGACTCAGGTGTGACTTTGGGCTAGCCACAGATTAACTGAAGGTGAGGTGGGTGTGAAACTTGTCAAGTCATGCTAAAGAATGGTGAAGTTCTTGTTTTGGTGCTTAGGCATTGCCGGAGCATCAAAATAGCTCTTAAACATTGGTTGGGCATCGAATGAGGGATGGATAGGTGCTTAGTTGCTAAATAAGCATGTGTGTAAATAGGTATCCATCACTAAACATAGAGGAGCTGATTAATACTTGAGATTAATTTGAGTCTTTTCAAAATTTAGCTAAAACTTAAGGTATTGCTAAGTGATGGATTAAGACTTGTTTCTTGGATGACCTCATGTAAAGCATGTATTGTTTATTATACTAGCAAATGATGCCCTTTACCTTATGTAATTTCACTATGAATTTTGTTAGATTAGTTACTAAAATAATTAGATTATATCTGTATGACATTGTGTAATTCTATAAAGATGTAATTCTGATATATAGTCAAATAAAAGCTAACGTTAAAAATTATTTAGAGAATGTGATGCAAGTACTCGTAATGTATCAATTGCAAATAAGTATGAAAAATTGTGTGTTTTAGCAAAGCACATAGTTTTAGTGAATTTTGTCAATATGTGAAGAAGTTTTTTATGACTTCTTAATTATTCTAACACTATTATTGTAATAACCCGAGTTGTTACCTTGGTTAATTAGGACTAACTTAAAGCCTTAAACATGATTATAAGTGCTAATTAGGTCAAGTGGAGACAATCTTTGAGACTTAGTCCAAATCAGGAGTCAAATGGATCGAATCCCGATTTCTAGAAATCTAGAAACCATAGAAATTGACCTATTTAAATTGGCCTCCAATCGAAAAACGAACACCGCCATTGCATTCATTGACCCCAAATTAGCTTGGGGTGAAGTTTTCGTGTCAATCGGAAGTCGTCGAAATTTCGACGAATATTTTAATAATAAAAATATCCCGAAAATCGAGGTATCAAAAAACTCGTCGGATCGAAAATCTGACTGCGCCATTGAATTCCTTGACCCCAAATTAGCTAGGAAAAACATGTTCAAAATTTCTTGGAAAATTTCAAAAAAAAAAAAATTAAAATAATAATTTAATTTTGACGGCGCTAACGGCGCCGTCCGATCGGACAGATCCCGGATCCAACGGCTCTCGGGCGTGATCCGCGGCGCGCGGTCTGGGCCGATCCGGACCGTCCGTGATCGCGCGGATCCCACGGTCCGGAGCCATCGTCCTCGCCCGCTCCGCCCGCTCGCCACGCGATGCGCCCGCCTCCCACTCGCCCAACCGGACCCCTCCCCGACCTCGGCGCGGTCGCCGGCCGGTCTATAAGACCCCGGCCGGCCTCTGGGCTCGGAGTTTTCGCAAACCCGAGCCCAGATCAAGCCCGAAGCCCCGAGCCACTGTCCGCCGTCCAATCAAGGTACCCCGATCTCCCTCCTCCTCCATTGATTTTGCAATTTTCTTCTTGATTATTGTAGATCGTAGGTCTGATTGTCGATCCATCGGACATGATCGAGCTCGATCAGGTCCGATCACCTCCGGCGCCCTTAGACTTAGAAATTTTAGGGTTCGGTTAGCCGAATCCTAGAATCTAGGGTTGCAGATTGCCGGCGATCCCGGCCACCTCCGGTGAAGGTCCGCCAACCAGCGTGTAGCCCTCGTCGAGGGCTACCAGCGGCCGTGCGGGCCGAGGTGGTCCGGCGCCCGGAAGGCCGGCAATAGCCGTGCCCTAGTCGGCTCCCTCGGGCCATCTCCGCAAGGAAGACGGAGTCCGGGTCGGGCCGGGTCGACCCGAGCCCGACCCGTCCGAGCCGGGTCCGCGTTAGCCGGGTGGGGCCCACCAGTGCCACGTGGCACCTTCTGGGCCTGCCATGTGTCCAGTGGGACCCACCAGCCGAAGCCCGCGACGCTTCGGCTTCGGCAGTGGGCCCATAAATGCCACGTGGCAGCCAGCTGGCGTGCCACGTGTCCCGTGGGGCCCCCCGCCCGAGCCCGCATGGCGGTTCGGCTCCCTAGTTGGGCCCACAGCGCCACGTGGCCGCCTCTGGGCCCGCCACATGGCAAGTGGGACCCACTGCCCGGTCAACCACGGCGGTCCGACTCCCTGTGGGGCCACAGTGCCACGTCGCAGCCTCTGACAGTGCCACGTGTCAGGTGGGCCCACTGCCCAGTCACCCAAGCTGAGTCAGCCCCTGTGGGGCCCATAGTGCCACATGGCAGCCCTTGGCAGTGCCACTTGTCCAGTGGAGCCCACTGTCTGTTAATTAAAATTTAATTAAATTACTGTTAGTATTAATTAATTACTGTTTAGACTTAATTAATTATAGTTAGTGATTAATTAAAATAGGATTAGTACTAATTACTTTTGAATAGTAACCTTAATTAATTAAGAATAATTAGAGATTAATTAGGGTTAATTAAAAGGTTAATTAAACCCTAAACAGTAATTAGGATAATTAATTACTAATGAACAGTAAAGTATAATTAAATATTCTTAAATAGATATTAACAAGTAATTAAGACTAATTAAATAGTAATTAGCACTAATTAATTTGTTACAGTAAAATATTAATAAATATAAATTAATTAATTAAATAATAGATTAATTAATGTTAATTAATAATTAAGCCTAATTAATCACAGATTAATTAAAGATTAATGATTTTAGAAATTTTATATAAAAACTTTAGGAATGAACAATAAAATAATATAATTTGAATAAATGAATAGTAAAATAATTCAAATTGTATTTTTGAATAGTAAATCTTAGAAGTTTAATAACTTTTTGTAGGATGATCCAAACATAGCCAATATAGGTCTTAAAATACTCAGAAAAATGTAAGGATTCAAAAAACATAATGTAAAAATTTATTTCATGATATGTATAACGAGGTAGTATTTTAGGACCTCTTTAGAGCCTCATAACTTTTTACCCGATTATCGAAACATAGTCAATATGGGTCTTAAAATGCTCAAGAGAGCGGCCCCATCACCGTAGTAGTATTAGTTTTCTCATTCGGACATCAGGATAAAAAGTCAACCCTAGAACTTAGAGTTGAGTTTAGTGAAAAATGACCAAAATGCCCCTAGACTTCAAACGGCCATAACTTAGTCAAATCAACTCCAAATTGAAAAATTCAAGATGCTAACCAGCCTAGAATTTCAATGTCATCAATATAATAAAATAATATTTAGGATATGAGTCGTGGAAATTTAGATAAATGACCAAATTACCCCTAGCCTTATTTTAGTCATAACTTGACCGTTTCTCGCCCGATTTAGGCGTACTTACTATCTATTTTCAAATTAGACAGTAAGGATTCAATTGGATCTAAGAGAAATCAATTCTGTCCACTAAGTCAAAAGTTGACTTTTTGACCCTTAAAGTAGGGGCAAAATGGTCATTTTGCCCTAAGATTGGACTAAGTACCCTTACCCTTTGGATAACATCCCAGAATGCCAAGAATATTATTATAATCATCTTAGTAATGTTTAAGCAAGTGAAATAAACCCTTAAGTTAGATTTTAATAATTTCTGCTAAGTCTTAAGCACTACACCTTAAGGACCTTTCCTAAGAATAGGAATAGATCATATGTTAGAGTTTATTAATTGGGTAAATTGGGTTACCCAATGGGTGAAACCTTGGTTTATTAGTTTCTAGACTTTCTTTTATTTTACAACTCGTTCCGATTATTTTGTCTTTTAACTTTAGATTTAAGATAGGAGATTCATCCGATTAAGTTTGATTACTTAATAGGATTTGCCTTAACTAGTAGATCACTAATAGAATAAAACCTAGAACTTAGGTCTTATCATTTGGATTATGTGATTAAACCTAATTCTCGTAGTGTTTAATCCATAATCTATAGGTTTAGAAGATTTTGATCAGATCTTAGTTAGAATGTCTAAATTTACAAAATTAGGATGTATGATTCATTTATTTAACTCGTTGTCGTCTATCTGATTGAGCTAGATTGGAACCTGATCAGTTCCAATCCTTTTTAATTTATAAGGACGAATTTCTGGGTTACACTCGATAGTAGGAAAATGGTGATCCTGAACTTGTGTAACTTGGAATAGTTAGATGGTTAAGTAGAAAACAAATGATATCACCATGTTTAGTAGAGTCCCTTGCTTACTTTGATACTTTGTTGCTTACGCATTCCTTGATTTTTGTGCCATATTTCTTTGAGCATATTATATAAGACATTTGATGCATGAATAAAATATTAGGAAAATATGGAGACTCCTTAGATTCCTTGTGAAAATATTAAAGTAATTTATGAAAAGATAATGGTTTTATGAGCTACCTCTCAGTTATGTCTTTATTTCTTAGCCTCCTTATATCACTAAGGGAAGGATCTGCTTTTGTTGTGTGCCTAGTTTACTAGCCTCCTTATGTCGCTAGGGGTACACCATTGGTGCCTTAGCCGTACTGGCATTAAGGTTGCCTTGTATGCTTAGTTTATTAGCCTCCTTATGTTACTAGGGGCATACAGTTGGGCCTTAATCGTATTGGTGCTAAGACCCTTCGTTTGCTTTGTGTGCTTGTTTGACTAGCCTCCTTATGTTGCTAGGAGTACACATTATGACTTAGCTGTGATGGTGCTAAGCTTCTTTGGCATTCGATGGGCTTGAGTAACTCTTTTCTATATGGCAGTCGATGCACGTGTGGCTTTATATGTAGTTGCTGTAGTTTACATTTCAATATTCTATTCTGTCAGCTATTTCCTTATACTGCTTTTATATATATATTTAGGATGTTAGAATATTGCTGCTATTTATATGTACAACTGCTGAGTTATTTATTTTAATTGGCATATTTTCTGTTGATCACCAGCATGTTTAGGATGTAGAACTTTTCTTACAGCACATGACAGTTATGTATATTTATATGCCCTTCCTTGCTTAGTTTGTATGCGAGGCATGTCTTAGCCTCTTTCATTTTTTTTGCTTAAGTTATAAATGATGATTTATAGCTTCACTGTTTCTTTTGTATTGATTGCCGCTCCTTTTCATATATATATATATATATATATTGCTTAGATGTTGTCAAATGGTGATATTACTTAACACTTATAATAATTTATTAGCTTAAAATGTACTTAGATAATTATATAACCAGATTTTTTTTTTCTTTGGCTGGGGCCCTACATTGTGAAACCGATAATGGTAGACTCCTTTCAGTTAGATGAGCAGGAGTTAGGTGTGGAGCCTTACCCAGAGGAGGAACCCGTGGAAGAAGCTGCCGTCTAATTCCCTTTTACTTCAAGTGAGGATGAGTGGTTTTCATTCAATTTAAACATTTTAAATTATGTAATAATACAGGTACTATTGACTGTGATTTTGGATTGTATACTTATACTATGAGTTCTATTTTTCTTTCCTATTTGCACTGTGATACTTGGATAGTTTACATTTCCTTAAATCGTTTTCGCACTCTGTTTGCTTACTTATATAGTGACTATTAATCTGATTCTGTGTTAATCCTTCCCTAATCAGGTGGATTGTGGAGTCTATCATAATCCAATAATAAGTGAGGGTTAGCCAGAGTGACACCCCACCCTTAACCTAATCCTTTGGTGGATTAAGGGTGCAGGGCGCCACAATTATATAAGCTAACAAAGTCCTATTAGTGATGAAAGGAGGGTTGAGCAACAAAAGGCTTCTGAAGATCTGAAGACCCAATAATTTATATGCTTATCATTGATCTTTTCCAACCTCCAACAAGCATTTAATGTGAAAGTTGATGCATAAGTCTACATGTTGTGGGAGATATTATGTAACAACCATAAATTGCTATATAGTCTAATCTTAGCTTAATCACACATTAATTTTTATTTCATTATATTTATCTAATCATTAAAAACTATCCTGCATATTTGGGATAAATCAGACCTCAATAGATTGAATTATTAATTTTGCAAATTTAGGAACCTTAGAAATTAGCCAAAATATCTTAATCTCCAAATGAAATTTTGACTGTACTTTTAAATTCCCCACCCTCAAATTAGCTAGGGGTGCAAATTTGGGAAAATTTGGAGGTTATTTAGGTCATAATTGAATTTATTTCAAATAGAGAAAATTGCATAAAAGGGTTTAGTGGCGGTCGTCCCTTATGGCAGCCGCCCCTTGATCACCCGGATGAAGAGGTGGTCATCAACGGGCAAACCCTCCTTAGCATTCAAATTAAGGCATAGACCTTCTTAATCAAATGCAAAGGGAAGATGCGCCTTAAAGAGAAAGAGCAAAAGAGAGGCAATTACTGAATGAGCATACTATAATATATTAGAGTGCGGAAGAAAGATAAGTAATAATATCCATACAATCCAGATAAGTACTATACAACTCAGAATATATAAGCATGAAAAGAAAGCAGTTTAAATTCTGTATTATTACAAAATAATATTAAAAGTTAAGCGGTAAAGAAAAGATCACTCAATTCTCACAAAGCAACAGAAAGAACTAAGGATCTCTCCTGCATGCTCCTTCTCCTGAACCAGATCTTCAGAAGGTTCCACAATCTCGAAAAGCTCAGAATCTACTATTATCAATTTCACAATGATAGGGCCCCAGCCAATAAAAGAAAAATCTAGTTAGATAAAATGTCTAAGTACATTTTAGGCTGAAAATTATTAATTTGAATGATATCACAACATCTAAGCAAAGTAGGAGCAGTAAAGCATCAAAGAAAGATGACAAACTTATAATTAACATAATTATAACTCAAATAAAGCGTGAGGTAAGCACATACCTCAACTCAAGTTGCTAAAAAGGGTTAAGTAACACATAATGAAATCTATAAAGTACAATGAAATTCCTAAGTAATATGATCAACTTAAGATATGCTGGTTACAATATAAAATAAAAGTACTGAACTGAAAGTAAAGTTCTAACATCATAACATGCCATAAAGTAAAAGTGAACTTCTGAAAAGTACAACATACATGTAAAGCAATAAGCTAAGGAACTACTGTATGTAAGTATGCTAAACTGTAAAGCAAAAGATATGCAAGAACTGTAAAGTAACGGTAAAGTAAATGTAAAGTAAAGGTATAAAGTAAAGTGTGGAGATACTCCTACTTAGTCCTGCCAAAAAGTAAGATCCATCTAATCATCTAGGAAAGAGTCTTAGATTAAAGTTAAATTCCATCTGAAAGGTATTTAGGAGAAACATCCCAGATCATATAGTTAATTCCATCTAAAAAATACCTGATGAGCATCTAGGAAAGTAGTCCTATATTAAAGTATCACGCACTAGGAAAGTGTCCTAGGAAAAAGTATCACACACTAGGAAAGTATCCTAGGAAAAAGTAACATGCATTAAGAAAGTGTCCTAGGCAAAATTAACACGCACTAGGATAGTGTCCTAGGCAAAAGCTATCTCAAAAGTAATGTTATACTAGAAGGCAGACTAAATAAGATATAACTCACACAATTTAATAAAGTTATTTCCATTAAATTTTCTCCTTAAGTTATGAAAATGCCATATGAATATATTCAAAGTTTAACATAGAATATTCATCTAATATTCTATGTTCAATATAATGTGTCCAAATATGTGATGAAGTCCAAAATAAGGAAAGCATAGCATTCAATTTTAAATGAATAAAATAACACTAAATAACTTTGTGATATCACTTTGTTTTCTAATTAAGTTATTCTATCTAATATGAACTTATACAAATTTAGGATCTCCAATATCTAGCTATCGAGTATAAATCCAAAATATCGATCATATAAGTTAAAAGTAATTAGAACTAATCAAGTTCTAACCTATATTAATCACATGATGCTTATTTAAGTTAAAATAATAAATTAAACGTCATAATTGATGATTTTATGAATCCCAAATCAATCTTGATTAATATAAATCAAAATTGGGGGATTAAGATGTTAAAATCCAAGTATTGGATTTTAACTTCTTAATCCAATAGTTATAATCCTAATAGTATAGAGTTAAACCCAAATCTCATGAGCTATAATTAATACTATCTTATTAAGTAAAATCAAACTTAATAAGATGGATATCTAATCTTAAATCTAAAGTTTTAATACAAAATAATTATAAATAAAGGATAAAATTTTAGAAAACTATAAAACTAAGGTTTCATCTATTAAGTACCCATATACTTAATAAATGAACTCTAACCTAATTTCTAAGCTAGATCATAAGGAATAAGATCCTAAATATTTGAAGGAAAACCCTAAGAGAATAATTAGCCTTTAGGTTTGATATTATTTAACTGCTATTATGATGAATTTAACTTAAGAAAGATATAAGGTGAGCTAAATTCACCTTATAAGAGGTGGATTAAGACTTAGAAGAGTTTTTCATAAATTATCATTTTAATGAGTTTAAATATTCTAAAATGACTTTAAGTCAGTCATATTACTGATTTTAGAGGCTTAAGAATGAATTTAAGGTTTAATGAGACTTAAACCTAAATTTGGGCAAAATGATTATTTTGCCCCTACTTAAGGGTCTAAATTTCGTCTTTATGAATTAGGGCTATAATCTAAAATTTATTAAAATGGAGTAATTACTTACTATCTAATATAAGTTTAGACAGTAAGTACATTTATTTTGGTTAAATATTAAGCCTTATAAGGTCAAATTAAGGAATTTTACCTATAAGGGCAAATTGGTAATTTAGCCTCATGAAATCTATTTTTTTTGTCAGTTTATTAAATATTATATTCTAAGGTTTCCACAGAACTAAAAATCATTAAATTTTGATAAGTATTGGCTAAGTTATAGCCAACACAAGGTTTATAGTTAATAATTAGGGTTTAGGGTGATTAGTGAGTGATTAGTAAAATTAATCATAGAATTATTAAACCAATTACACAGCTAGGTTTTAATCTACTCTATAAGTAATTAGAAACTAAAACTGATCAATTTGGATTATTAATTATGCTAATATTCACTAATTAAGTTTTAAGGTGATTAGGGATAATTAAGAGATATAACCATTGAATTTAAAATATTTTTGTAATTTACTATTAATCAGGTCTTCTTGATTAAAATGGTATATTGGAAAACTTAATTTGGAGTTCAATTGACCAAGTTATGGTCAATTGAAGTTTTAGGGTTTATTAGGATAATTATGGTAGGTCCTAAAAGTGATTAGGCAAAAACTAATCCAAATAGAAAATTAAACAATACTAGGTTATTCTAGAGGTTCTACTAATCACTTTAAGACTTATATTGGCTAGGTTTGGACTAGTGGTTAAAAAGTTATAAGCTTTACAAGATTAGGGTTTGAGTCCAAAAGTGATTAGTCAAATTAGGTCTCAAACAGCAAAACCAATACTACTAGATTAATTCTTAGGCTTTGCTGATTACTTTGAGACTCATATTGGGTATGTTTGGGTGAGTGTGTGCAAAGATATGATTATTTGAAGTTTTGTGACATTTAGGGTTCAATTTAGGGATTCTAAATGTCACTATGCTAAATATAGGTCCAAATGTAAAATTAATAGTGCCAAAATGATCCTTAGTTTCTACTAATTAAAGTGACCTATAATTTTAATATTTTTGGAGCAGTATATTTGAAGTTATGGGTGATTAAATATTTGAAATTAATTAAATAAATTAACCTATGATTTTAAGTTAATACATTGATTAATTAATAGTTAAACGGTTAAATCATTTGGCGGGTCCCACACCAATGGCAGACGGCGAGTGACAGCTTTGAGTACAACTGGTGGGTCCCATGGGTGCAAATGACGGTGTTTCACGTGTCAGCTCGAATGTGTGCCAACATGACGGGTAGACCCCACGCTCGAGCCAACGGACGACACGCGAGCACGTGTTCTTCTTCCTCGGCAAGGCTCGAGACGAAGGGGGCTTGGGCACGACCTGGCAGTGGCTTCCCAACGTTGTTCTCCTTCAGCCTGCTCATCGATGGACGGGGCATGGGGAGAGACAACTATCCCTATCTGTATCTTAGCCACAGATGTCCTGAGGAGATGTCAAAACCTAACCCTAGATGCCATGCTACGGAACTAGAGGGATTTTCAGCGAGTTTTTGCAAATTAAGCCCCAAATTTAATTGATTGAGAACACTATAACTCAATCCCAATCCTCTCATTTGATAAACAAAAATGTGAAATAAGATTAGAGATTTTAACATAACTTAAATCAAATGAAGAGTAAAAGTGCTTTGACTAGTACAGGGATTGAATGATAGGGATCTAGGGAAGCCGAGCACATCGAGCTTCTTTCAAAACCTAACTTGGAATGATTTGAGAAGAGAGCACCGGAACGAGATAGAAAGGAGCTTAACTGCTCTTTTGGAAGCGGTGGGAGACACCTAGAGCGGCGGAGATTGCCACGTGTGAGGGCGTTCGCCATGTGCAAACCTTCTGTGCCTTTTGTGGAGAGGATTGAGGAGGACTGTTTGATCCTTGATCGAACGGCTCAAGAAGGCCGTTAGACTAGACGGCGTGAGAGGGAGGAAGGAAATGACGCCAGATGAAAATGCATAATAAATATATTAATTTTTATTAATTTTAAGCATAACTTATTAATTAAATTTAATTAATTAAATGCATTTCAAAAATTCCCAATAAATCACCCCTAGCTAATGGAGAGGTGAGGAATGCAACGGCGCGATCAGATTTTTGTTTCGATGAGTGTTCGTCGAAAATCCAACGACTTCCAAATGCCTCCAAAACTTCACCCCTAACTAATTTGGGGGAGATGAACGCAATGGTGAAGTCAGATTTTTTATTTGAGGTCAAAATAAATAGGTCAATTTCTAGGGTTTCTGGAAATTCCCAAAAATTAGAATTTGATCTATTTGATTTTTGATTTGGACTAGATCTTAGAAGTGAGCTTTTAATGACTTAATTAAGGTATTAGAATCATAATTAGGACTTAGATTAGTTCTAATTGACCTAAGTAACAACTTGGATTGTTATACCCCTTAACCAACTAAGATTAAGAGGTGGATATCACGGAGCAATCCTTCACTTATCATTAGATTAGGTTTTCATCTCTAATCCACTAACAAGGGAAAGATATGTACTAAGTGAAATAATTGAAACGTTCACTAAATGAGCATACATGAATATTAGAGAGCGGAAGAATATTAAATTTTAACATCCATACATCCATAATATAAGATAAAATAACATCCAACTCATAATAAGGTAGCAGTAAAGGAAAATACACAAATATTTGTATTATTACACTTTTTAATAAGCTTAACTAAAAAGAGAATAACACTCAGCCTCACAAGAGTAAATAAAAAAAATTTAATGATCTTTAGAAAGAGCACGCTCCTCTTCCTGAATTAGCTCCTCGGAATGCCCAACCACCTCAAAAAGCTTGGAATCTGCCATATTGATTTCACAATAACAGAACCATAGCCAAAAGAAAAAAATTTGATTAGATAAATTATCTAAGTACATTTTTAGCTAATATTATTCGCATTTATGATATCACAACAACTTAAGCATCTTTGGAGCAATAAAGCAATCAAAAGAAAAAGGATAAAAGCTATAATTATTCAATTATAACTTTAAATAAAATATAAGGTAAACAACATACCTCATCCTCAAAGCTGCAGAAAGGGTTAAGCAATGTATAAGTGAAAGCTACTAAGTGCAAGAAACATTATAAGTAAATATGATCAATTTTACTCATGCTAGTTTAATGAATAATATAAAATATAAATAAAGTTGAAATAAATCTAACATCCTAGCATACTTTCATATGAAACAAAAATTGCTGAACATATAAATATTTAAAATTACTGGAAATATTGCAAATATGTGTGTGTGTGTGTGTGTTGTATAATACTAAAAAATAATACCAAACTGAATATATATAAAGAAAATACTATTTCATTATTGGATATATGCATGCTTAGACCTGCCATAACAAAAAATGATAGCTCTTCTATCCACAATATAAATTTTCAGAAGCATCTATAATCAAACACTTGGATCAACAGGTCCATTTAAATATATATCAAATCAATACCTAAGATCAAACACCTGGAAAATAATATCATCTCAAATATATGTATAACCTCTATGATCAAACACTTAGGCACTGAACTGTATCTGAATATAAATATGTGAAACAATACTGTAGAGGCAGACTAAGTAGGATAAATTATATTTCAAATGTTCTATAAATTTATGGATTCATCTTTATTTCCTTTCATTCAATTATTCATTAATATACCTTAAGAAATTTTTAAATCTAACATAGAATATTCATCAAATATTGTATGTTTTAGTATTATGTTACAAATATAAAGGTTCAAAATAAGGAAGCAAAGCACACAAGCCAATATACAAATAACACTATACAAAACTCTATAATATCATTTATTTTCTAGTTAATTTGTTCTAATTAATTTGAGATTATACAAGCTCAGGATCTCCAATATCTTACTATATAGTATAAACTCATAATATTAGTCATATAAAATTTACATAAATTAGAACAAATTAAGTTCTAATAAAATTAAGTCAATGATGCTTACATAAGTTGAATATTAAATTAACATCATAATTAATGAATTTAATTAATCCCCAGGCCAATCTTGATTAATACAAATTATGATTGAGGGATTAAGAGTTAAATTCTAATTTTTGGGGTTTAAGCTCTTAATCCAATAGGTGATACTAAAGATTAAGGATATAAGGTCAAATCCTGACTCTCACATTCTACATGTTAGGGTTATTTTATTAAGCAAAGTCAAGCATAATAAGATGGATCTATAATATTAGACTAAAGTTCAAATATAAAATGATCATAATTAAATGATACAATTTTAAAAAGCTATAAAACTAAGATTTCATCTATTGAGTAACCCATTTACTTAATGAATGAAATCTAACCTAGTTTCTATCAATATTCTTAAAGAAGAAGATCCTAAAGTTAAAGAAAATCTTAAGGAAAGGATTTAGGATAAAGGTGGAGATTTAAGTATTGATGTTAATTAATCTTAATTATATATTTATGTATATATATATATATATATATATTTATGATGTGATTAACTTATGAAAGACATAAGGTGCTCCAAATTTCATATTATGAAGTTATTTAAATGACTTAGGGAGATTTAAGAGAAAATTATGGTTTTTTCTTTAAAAAATACTAAATTAATATAATAACCTTAGTTATTACCCTAGCTAAGTTCAGATTAACTAGGCTAAACCAAGCTCTAATTTTAATTCCATTAGACTCAATAGGTCATCTGAACCTAACCTTAGAAGTTTGTGATCAATCGGAGCTAAATAGAAAATTTTTGGTATTTTTGGTTATTTCTAAGCCTTGGAAAATACCTAAATTAAATTGATCTTCAAATTAAAATCTGAGTTCATTTTTAAATTCCTCATGCCCTAATTAACTAAGAGTAAATTTTTAGGAATTTTTGGAGCTCATTTAGTCCTAAATTGGATTTAATAATTTTAATGAATTATTATTAATTAATTAATTAGGATTTAAGTATTTATTTATTAATTAAATTAATTGATTAAGCCAGGATTTGCTGTCGGGACTACGACGGATCTACTGTGAGGTCCCGACAGTAGCTCAACTATGCTATCCACTGGATGCTCTAGCACGCATCCTAACACTCATAATCCAATTGGTCGTATCATCCGTGTCGCGATCTAATCCTACCCGCTCGATCGGCATCGTTCATCCAATGCTCGAGATCTAATTCGCATTTCTATTATTTGGGAGATGCATCAGGCCATCCATCATCAATGGCTTCGCAATCAAATGGCTACGGGGATCTCCACCCTGTTCACCTTCGTCCCCGTGAGATCCCGGCCCGACAGAAGAAATTCGCCCGTACCTGCCATGTAAACCTTATCTGCCACTGCTTCGCCAGATCACCTAGGCCGTTAGGGATTTTCCATTTCTGGCCGAGCCACCTTGGCAGTCTGGAGGATGGGGAGGATCCTCATGGAGGTCGGGCTATGGAGATAGCTCGTGTAACACCCCAAGGTTTTTACCTAGCTTAATTTAAGCCTAATCATATCTCAATTATCATTTTATTAAATTCATATGATCATTTGAATCAATCCCTGAAGATTTGATTCGATTCAGAGTTAAATCAAATATTTTGGATTACTATAATATTTAATTAATTATAAAATTGAGGTATTAATTTGATCTCAAAATCAAAATCTGACTTCGCAGTTGCGATCATCATCCCCAAATTAGCTATGGGTGATGTTTTGGACGCACTTGGAAGTCGTCGGATTTTCACAAATATTTTAATATAATTAAATGCGTCAAAAAATAGAATAATTAAATAATCATCGGAATCAAAATCCGACTTCACCGTTAAATTCCTCACCCCCAAATTAGCTTGGGGTAAATTTTTGGGATTTTTGGAGCTTGTTTATTTAATCCAAATTTTTAAGCAAATTAAGAAATTAGAAAATAAATAAATAATTATTTAATTAAGAAATTTTATTTTCTTAATTTGCATTGCTGGCTACCCATCACTCTTCCCATTTTTGGTTGACCCCTCTCCTCCTCCCCTTAATAACAAATCTTGATGGCAAGGCCATCCTTCTTCCCATGCCTCCTAGCCTCCATAGCTCTTAATGGCCTCCCCTTTCTTCTCCCCTTTAAGAAAGAGCTCAGCCCCTCATTCATTTGCTTGCTGCCAAGCTGAGACTCTCCCTCCTTCCTCCATTGTTGCTCCTTATGCTGAAGAAGAATAAGAAGAAGTTCCTCCTCCAAGAGTTCCGAATCTTCTTCCTCATTTCCTTGCAAGGTCAAAGGTACCCCATTTCCCTCCATTGGTTAATCCAATGGCTATTCCATTTCGTTTTTATGCTCATTTGTATGTTTAAGATTCCGTGTTACCTTAGTTGTGCATCTATAAAGCTATGCTTAAGATGTAGGAACTTAAAAAAATAAAAATCTGTAAACAATAGGGAATTATATGTAAAGTTGCTAATACGAATTTCTGTATACCTAATCATTTAACCCTACAGTTTGCTTCGATAACTTAATCTTTTGGTGCTAATTTGGATATCAATGGAAAGATATTGGAAAGAGCTTTCCAACGGTATATAACACCGCATGTGAAGTGCTCTAAGTTGAAAGTAATTAAGCTCGAAAGTTGACCCATTACGGTTTTCGCATAGATGAAATCACCGTCTGGCGCTACAGCGCACCGTAGCTCCCAGAAATATTGAAATGATCATAACTTGGTCATTTGGACTCCAAATCAGAAAATTTAAAATGCTATGTAGCTTAAAATTTTAGCACCAACAATAATCAGAAATAATATTTAGGTTTAGAACCTTATAAAAATCAGAAATGACTAAAATACCCCTAATCTTAATTAGGTCATAACTTGACAAATTGAAGTCCAATTCGGGTTTACTCACAGTTAAAGTACTTAGTGTAATATAGGAAAGCTATAGCCACTAAGTTTGCTAAATTTAGATACCAAATGGAAAATTTAGCTTTTTGACCTATCTAAGCTTAGAAAATTACTAAATTGCCCTTAGAAATTGAAATGGCTATAACTAATTCATTAGACCTCAGAATTTAGTATTTTTAGACTCTATGGAATCCTTGAATATCAATCAATAGTAAATTACATAAAAATTTAGATTTTATTAGGTGCAATTTACTAAAATACACTTTAGGCCAAAAATCTTAGTTTAGACCTATATGACCCATTTCTTATCCAAATTTGGTGTAGTTACTATTTATCTTTATATTAGACAGTAAGAAATCATTTGGCAATAAGAAATCTCAATTTGGAGCCCTAAATAAAAAAGTAGCTTTTTGGACCCTTGAGTAGGGGCAAAATGGTCATTTTGCACAAAATTTAGGTTAAGCGTCTTTAACCTCTAAACTACCTTCTAAGTCAATAAAACTAATATTTGAACTATAATATGATCATTCTAAGTGTTAAAAATCAGTTTTTAGTTCAAAATATTAAATGTAACAACCCAGGTTGTTATCTTAGTCAATTGAGACTAATCTTAGTCTTAAGACTAATCCTAAGCACTAATTAGGTCAATTGGAGTCAACCTCTAAGACCTAGTCCAAATCAGGAGTCAAATGGATCGAATCATGATTTTTAAGAAAGCCAGAAACCCTAAAATTTGGCCAATTTAAATTGACATTTGATCAAAAAATGGACACTGTCATTGCATTCATTGACCCCAAATTAGCTAGGGGTGAAGTTTTCATGTCGATTGGAAGTCATCGAAAATTCGACGAATATTTTAATAATAATATTTAATACTCCGTAAATCGAGAAAATAAAATACTCATAGGATCAAAAATCTGACCTTGCCATTGCGTTCCTCACCCCTCAATTAGTTAGGAAAAACATGTTCAAAATTTTCTTTTGGAATTAAAAAAAATATATTATTTTAATACTTAACGGCGTGTCGTTAAGTATTTAAAGTTACCGTCAACTGTAGCTGACAGCGTCGTCTATCCAGACGGCGCCATCATAGCCGTTGGATCGCGCCTGGATCCAACGGCTATGGAGACGTCGTCCTCGACGGCTCCGTCCCGAGCTCCATGCGGCGCGCCCGACGCCTCCGCGCCCAATCCGGCGTCTTCCCAGGCCTCGGGGAGGTCGCGTGAGGTCTTATAAAGACCTCAGGCGAGCTCGGGGCTCCGGGTTTGCGAAATCGGAGCCCCTAAGCCTCGAATCGAGTGAAGGGTTAGCTAGAGTGACACGCCACCCCTTAACTTAATTCTTGTGGATTAAGGGGTGGGGCGCCACAGTTGGTATCAGAGAATTCCATAAGGTGTCAGATTAAAATTTGCATTCTTATCTACTTAATGGATGATTCTTCTGCCAATCCAGTCACTATGTCAGAAAATATTGGAGTCACATCCAAGAACATCACAGTATCATGAGCTCAGAACAATAAGAGTATAGAAATAGAAAATGCTGTCACGGTACTAGAACCTAAATTAGTAGGAATTTAAGATAAATGAGTAACTAAGTAACCTAAATAAATCTCATAGGATCAAATCTAAGTATAATATGTAACTAGCTAATTCAAATCAAAACTTTATAAGATCAAGAACTTAAGATGGTATGACGTAACTTTCATACTAAGACATATAAATCCATATAAGGCTTTAAATCAATAAACAGATCTTAAATCACTTTTAAGTAGTTTTACCTCCCACTTTTAATTATCATCTCCTTGGGAATAATAATAGCCAAATATTCTTTTAAGAATTATTAAGGCTAATAATATTTCTCTAAAGAGTTTAAAACTGGTTAAAATATTAGAGTATTAATAGATAATAGGCTGAAGTGAAAGCACTAAATTGGGAAACCATCTCTTGTATCAAGTCACTACTAGCATCTATGACTTCTGGTTCTCTAATACCTTCCATCCCACGACTCGAAGTGGAAACTCAATATAATACGCTATGAGAAAGAGGACCTCGTAATAATACCTACTATCACTTTTTGGTCTCTAATAATAGACGGTTGCCACTGTGCCTCTGTCACCAATCATTTTATCAATAAATGTAATCTTATTTAATTCCTCTTGGATTCTAATACCATTTTTCATCATTTAAGTTTTATAGACACTTCATCATTAATCCTTATTCTTAGTCATCATCAAATCTTACTTGTACTATATTAGGGTGTCACATTGGACAATTACTTATTCCTAGATTAAGTAGTCAAACACTAAGATCTAAGTCATGCTTTTGTGACCCATTGTGGCGGCCCTGCCCCACCGTGGTCCTGTTAACCCTTAAGTTAACATGATTACGGTGGAGGGGTCACCAAATGACAAGGTCCCTACTTAAGGTTGGATTAGACACACATTCTAATTTAAATTAAATAAGGACTTTGCCATTCAATCCAGAAATACTATCACTAAATGATCATACATGAACTCAGAGTGTAGAAGCATAAAACATAACATCCATCCAATACAGTATAAATACAACAATACAGAATAAGTAAAGTACTGAAAGAGAATTATAAACCTGTATTATTACAACATTTAATGATTTTAAATGAACTGAAATGAAACTCTCAATCTCACTAAAAGAAAAACTTAAAGCTACGGATCTTCAGGAACGGGCTCCTCCTCCAATGGTAAGCTATCCACTGGATCCACTGCTCCAACAAACTCAGAACCTACCATTATCAGTTTCATAATGGTAGGGCCCCAGCCAACAAAAGAAAAACTAGTTAAATAATAAGTCTAAGTACATTTTAGGGTAAAAGTTTATTAAATTAAATAGATATCACTATATAAACAGAACTAAGCATAATAGGTGCAGAAAAGCGTACAAAAGAACAGTAATAAGTTATAAACCACAGTTTATAACTAAACAAATAGAAAGTAATACATACCTCCTCCAAGCAACTGCAACACAAACAGGTAAGTAAAAGAAAAGTAAAACTGTAAGAAAATACAACCTAAATATGCATATGATCAAACGGATTATGCTAAGTGACATACAAAATTTAAACAGTATAAAACTGAAAACACTAACATCCTATGTGAGCATATGAAAATAGTAAGTAAAACTAGCATCCTATATATATATAACATGTGCAGGAAAACTATAAGTAAAACAGTGCTGAGATACAGAATATGCAAGAAAAACAGTAACTACAAACTAAAACTACAGTAACTATATAAGTCATCTGAACTGAACACGAACTTAGTAATTCTTAGCCTGATGAGCTAAGAAACTCTGAACTGATTATCACTGAAACTCTTAGCCTGATGGGCTAAGACAGAACTGAATGTAAGTGTACTTGAATTAGTATAACCATATAAAAATCCTGACTATATAGTCAGTAGGGCAAGAGTCTATCCATCATATCCCATGGACTAGGCATGGCATAGACTATCGGACTGAAACCCTCTACAAGAAGCCGACCCCGAACGAGTTGATCGAAGAGGTATACTAATCAAGCTACACCTTACATACCACTTGTGAAATGAACATAATGCTACTTATAAATAATGTTCCAAATTAACATAAAATATTTATCAAAATATCTTATGTACATAATATATGTTCAATGTATAAGGCTCAAAATCAAGGAATGCGAAGCATCAAAATCAAAGTGCAAGAAACTCTATCTAAAACACAGGTGATATCCGTTGTTGTCTACTTTATTCGTTCTATCTACTCTAAGTTACATAAGTTTCAGAATCATCAATTCTTACACATTCTGTAACTTAGAATCACGAATCTTACTAGTTGAAGATAATGACATGTGGTAGGCTCAATTTGAACCTAATTTGACTAAGTTAAGACCTAATTAGGTTTTAGGGTGATTAGTGAGTGATTAATAAAATTAATCACTCAAATACTATTCCAACCTTATAGATTGATTCTAAATGGTTCTATGAGTCCTCTAAAATTTAAATTACTCAATTTGGATTGTTAATTTAGCTAATATTCACTAATCAAGATTTAGAGTAATTAAGGATGATTAGAAAATCTAACCGTTGGATCTGAAATATTTTTACATATTACTGTTAATTAAGTTCTTCTGATCTAAATGGACCTTTGGATCATCAAATTTGGAGCTCAATTGACCAAGTTATGGTCAATTGAAGATTTAGGGTTAAATAAGTAATTAGGGTTAGGTTCTAAATGTGATTAGGCTCAAACTAATCCAAATAGCCAAGGTAACCCTACTAAAATGATCCTTAGGGTTTTCTGATCACTTTAAGACCTATATTGGGTATGTTTGGATTAATCTACACAAAGTTATGGTTAATTGAATATTTGAGATATAAATTTGAACTTAATTAAACCCTAAATGTCATTTTACTAAATACTGGTCCAAATACAAAATTATTGGCATCAATAAATTCCTCATATTTTTTTGATTAATTTGGTATATTTAATTATATGATTTGGATAAATATTTTAGGAGTTATGAATATTTAAAGTTTAGGGTATTAATTAAATTTAAATGCAATTAATTAGTCATTCAATAACATTATTTTAAAAATTAATTCACTGATTAATTAATTTATCTAATTCAATTAATACATTATTATATTTATGTAATCTATTATTCAATATTCTGTTTATATATGTATATATATATATATATATATATATATATATATATATATATATAAGTATATATATACATAAAACCTTAGGTAAATTAAAGTATATTTATAAGTATTAATATAGTTATAATGATTATATGAATTAATTATAATAATTTTAATATTAATTTTTAACTGCAGGAGGCAGACAGCGGTAGACCCGGAGGCCACGTGGCACCAAAGTATTGGTCAAGGCATCTGAACTGGGCCCCACCGTCTGCAGTGGAAGAGATCGGCTGACGCAGCTGATGGATTGTGGGCCCCACCGGCGTTGTGGCGCTATAGGAATGCGACGCGTGGACTCCGGGACCCTCCAGCTCGGTCCTAGCGTCGGATGAAGAAGCGCGGGTCGGGCCCGGTCAACCTGACCCGGCCCAAAATCTCCTTCTTCTCCACCAGGCGTCCGCGACTGCAGATTAGGGCATAGTTTTTCAGGGTCTTCCCGGCGTCTTGACTGCTCGATACGCATGGTGTTGGATAGATATGGATGATATCTTCCAATAGGTGGTCGAATCAGGTCCTATAATGATCTGAGTTGATCACAATCCCTAACCCTAGATGGCCCTAATACGGCTAAACTATGCTTAACGGTATTAACTGTAGATAAAACAAGGATACAGAATGATTCGCAACTTCTAAGACAAACCGATACCGCACAATTTTTAATCCATTTTGTGAAATAAAATTTCGAATTTGTGCGATTGAAATCAAATGAAAGATAAGAGGAATCAAGAGGTACATTTATTCAACGGCGCAGACGAGGGCTCGAACAATGCTTCCCTTTCTTCCTTGCTACGATCGGGATTGAGGAAATGGGGTACTGGAGAGTCAGAATGGAGCTTTAACTTCTCCTTTAGAGCAGCGGAGGGACACCTGCGACGCTCGAATCCTCGCGCGTGGCGAGCCTAGGGCTCAGCGCGACACGCGCTGAGCGACGGGGACGACGGTCTTTGAGCCGTCTAATCTTGTGATAAGATCAGATCGGACGGCTGCAGTTGATCAGACAGAATTGAAGACGCCGTCGAACTTAAGGGAACGGCGTGATAGAATTCTGACGGAAATCCGTTAAGTTTCAATAATTAAATATTTATTTAAATTAAATTATACATATTTAATAATTAATTTTAACCTATTAAATGCATCCCAAAAATTTCCAATAAATCACCCTTAGCTAAATGAAGGGTGAGGAATGCAACGGCGCACTCAGATTTTCGATCCGATGAGTATTTAATTATTTGATTATTTGGGGTATTTAAATATTATTAAAATATTCGACGAAAATTCAACGACTTCCAAATGCCTCCAAAATTTCACCCCTAGCTAATTTGGGTGTTCTGGATGCAATGGCGAAGTCAGATTTTCAATCTAAGGTCTAGATAAAAAGTCAAATTCTAGGGTTTGAAATTTTCCAAAATTCCAGATTTGACTTTGTTGACTTCTGGTTTGACCTGGGTTTCAGAGGCGAGTTCTAAATTACTTAATTAGTGACTTAGAACCTTAATTAAGACTTAGATTAGTCTTAATTGAGCAAAGTAACAACCTGGGTTGTTACACTCCTGGAGTTCAGGAACTCTCAGAGAGATCTAGGGTAGCTTGGCGAGCCAGGAGGAGACCTCTTCCTTTCGCAAGCTTTCGGACAAATCCAGGTATTCCAGTTGCAGGATTCGAGTAAATAAGGCTCGAATCTTATTCCATTTGATGCATTTTCGTACTTATTGTTGATTCGAGCTCAGCTATATCGTAATTAGGGTTTAGGTTAGCCCCGATCGATCGAATCGATGGATCGGGTTCAGTTTCTTCTTGATCGCCTCGGTCGAGTAAGGACCCAGCGATCTAGGCCACCCCAGACCCCTAGACCAGAGGGCTTCGATCCGCCTCACCTCCCTGATGGTGTAGGGATCGAGCCCGGGGTCTGGCATGGCCTCTGTGGGGAGAATTATCTCCCCACAGTAACTCTATGGCGAAATCCTCGGGTGAGTAAGGTCTGGTTGATCCAGACAATCTCACGAGGATCTTCAAGTCTCAATAAATGCGTCTGACCACAATGATGGAGTAGCAATCAAATGCTAGCTGAGCCATGATCTGGACGCGCCGGAATTTTGGCGATTAGGGTTCCCTAACCGGCTCTATTCGTCGGGATGAAGGATCGGGGACGACGGCACTGTGCAGGTTGGGTCGACCCACGACCCGCGCGATGCGACAGTGCCTGGTCTCCCGGGCCCCGGTCAACCCGCGCATTTTGATTTCGGGCCGAGCCGTTTTATTTAAATCGGAAATTTTGGAATTATTTTCCTTAAGGAAAATAATTCCATTATTCAAATCATAGGATTTTGATTAAATAAAAATACATAATGTATTATGTAAATAACTTTTAATCCATTGGTCCAAATCCTATAATATCATATATGAAAATGATCAGAAAAAATCTTAGGAACCTAAATATACAATAAAATTTTGCATCTGATGGTTAGATCTTTAATTATTGCCTAATTACAGTGGTCTTAATTAGGGTAAATTAGCCATTCCACTTAGCCAAATTACATTTTTAGGGCACCAATAGTTTACTTAGGATGAATAGAATGCATGTGCTAAGTAGAATATTTTTCTAAATTCTGTACTATTAATTATGCCATAATCTTGTTAAAACTTGATTAGTGAATTTTTGGGTTTATACTTACTGGATCTTAACAAACTTAGTCTTTGATTACTTGTATGGTTAATTAGAGCTTGTGTGCTAAAAATCATGTAATTTGAATTGTTGGATTTTTACTTATGTGCTAATCCTTTTTAATTGGAATTAGGGTTTGATTAGCACTAAGTAACCTCTATTTATTAAACTTTGATTGTTATTCTGACTATTAACAGTAAGCTAAGTAAAAGATGAAATCATCCTTTATAACCTTATTAAATACACTTGAATAAATCCAAAGATTTAGAATCTTAAATATGTTAATTAACTTAAGAAATCTTAAGATTTGGATCAAGCTTTTAAGACTTGATCTAGGTCTGAGATTGTCACCAATAATGCATAATTAATCTACTGATTTGACATTGATCTTTAAATCCACACTTGATTTTGCTTAAGATATGAGAAGGAGTCAAACCCTAATCTACTTAAGAAAAAATCTAAAATCATAAGAACCCTAACTTAATTATATTGATTACAAGACTTTGAATTGAACATTTTCCAATAATACATCTGATTCATTATTGATTCTAAACATTGAATTAGACAAATTAGTGTTAATGATAATCCTATGTGACTTCTTGATCTGAATCAAACCTTAAGATCCCTGATTTTCTCCTTAAGTAAGATGACTAGCATATGAAGAATTATAAAATCATATTGATTAATTAGCGATCTAAGTCTTAAAAATATTCCTGATTTAGATTCCATGATCTTAAATTGAGAGTGATCAGATGACCTAATCATCTGATCTAACCATCCTAAACCTAAATATAAAACAGAACCTAATAGCTTAATGTTAACACTTAGAGGAGAGAACCTTAAAGTTTCTCTTCATAAGATCATCTTGAATTATTTAAAAGACCCAAATTCATATATCCTGAGGTAGGAGGCCTTGTATGAATCCTTGAGGTAGAAGTATAGAAGATCCCATCACCTTAGAGATTGACCTATTCTCCTTGTGGTAGTAATCACTTAAGATATTAGAAGAGATACATTGTAACAACCCAGGTTGTTACTTTGCTCAATTAAGACTAATCTAAGTCCTAATTAAGATTCTAAGTCACTAATCAAGTGATTTGGAATTCATCTTTGAAACATAGGTCAAACCAAGAAGTCAACAAAGTCAAAATAAGAATTCTGGAAAATCCCAAAACCTGGAAATTTGACTTTTTATCTAGACCTCAGATTGAAAATCTGACTTCGCCATTGCATTCAGAATACCCAAATTAGCTAAGGGTGAAATTTTGGAGGCATTTGGAAGTCGTTGATTTTTTGTCGAATATTTTAATATTATTTAAATACCCTGAATAATCAAATAATTAAATACTCGTCGAAACAAAAATCTGAGTGCGCCATTGCGTTCCTCACCCTTCAATTAGCTAGGGGGGTGAATTATTGGAAATTTTTGGGATTCATTTAATAGGCTAAAATTAATTAATTAAAGCTGAATAATTTAATTTTAAATATTATTATTTAATTATAACAGTTAACGCGCCGTCCATTTAATAGCAAACGCCGTCGCCTAAACCTATTTTCCGCCGTTTGATCAAACGGGCTCCACGGTCCGTTCGATCTAAGGATCGAACGGCCGGGGGTCGTCGTCCCCGCGTAACGAACGCGTGTCGCGAACGACGACGCCTGGCGCCTCTCCACCATTCCACGCGTCGATCCCACCGTTCCAGCTTTAGGTTATAGCTTCTGATCGATTCCACTTCTCGATTTCGCTCGAATCGATCCATTTCTGAGATCAGGGACGCTCGGATTGATCCAGTTAGACGACAGCCGTCGAAGCTAGGAACCTCTTGATTTCTCTTATCTTTCAATTGATTTCAATCGCACAAATTCGAAACTTTATTTCACAAAATGGATTAAAAATTGCGCGGTATCGATCTCTCTTAGAAGCTGCGAATCGTTCTGTATTCTTGTTTTATCTACAGGTAAAACCGTTACGCATAGTTTAGCCGTATTAGGGTCATCTAGGGTTAGGGTTTGAGATCAACTCAGATCATATTAGGTCTCGATTCGATCACCTAATGGAAGATCGCATCTTTAGCTATCCAACGCCATGCGGGTCGAGCAGTTTAGATGATGGAAAGTCCCTGTAAGAGCAAACCCTAATTCTGCGCCCTCGGGAAGAAGCTGTCGAGAAGACGAGCTTTCGGGTCGGACCGGGTCGACCCGGGCCCGACCCGTCCTCCTCGGATTTCCGCGTAAGAGAGCTGGGGTCCACCAGGAGCACGTGTCTTCTTTCCAGCAAGCCGCGTGGCTCGGCGGCAGAAGTGGGGCCCGCCTCGCGTCAGATGAATGACGCGGCTGCAGAAAAGTCGTCAGTGGGGCCCGCCGCGTTCTGACCAGCCAATAAGGCTCCGCCACGTGTACCTGCAGAATATTATAAAATCAATTATATAATTATAATGTTAAATAAAATAAACAATAATTATATTATTAATAATATCAGAATTAATATTCTAATAATACAGGAATTATTTAATTAAATTAAACCTAAACTTTAAGCATTAATATCTTACAAAATACTCATCCAAATTATGCAAATAAATATACCAAATTAATCAGAAAAATATAAGGAATTTATTAATGTCAATAATTTTGCATTTGGACCAGTATTTAGAAAAATGATATTTAGGGTTTAATTAAAATTCAAATTTATGTCTCAAATATTCAATTAACCATAAATTTGTGTAGATTGATCCAAATATACCCAATATGGGTCTTAAAGTGATCAAAAAACCCTAAGGATTAATTTGATAGTATTTATCTTGCTGTTTGGATTAGTTTGAGCCTAATCACATTTAAGTCCTAAACTTAATTACCCTATTTAGACCTAGAGCTTCAATTGACCATAACTTGGTCAATTGAGCTCCAAATTTGATGATCCAAAGATCCATTTAGATCAGAAGAACTTAATTAACAATAATACGTAAAAATATTTTAGATCCAACGGTTAGATTTGCTAATCTTCCTTAATTACTCTAAATCTTGATCAGTGAATATTAGCAAATCCAATAATCCAAATTGAGTGATTTAAATTTTAGAGGACTCCTAGAACCATTTAGAATCAATCTATAAGGTTAGATTATAGTTTGAGTGATTAATTTTGCTAATCACTCACTAATCACCCTAAACCCTAATTAGGTCTTAACTTAGTCAAATTAGGTCCAAATTGAGTCTACCACATATCATTATAATCAATGTGCTAATTGTAATTCATAGCCACTAATTTTACTTAATTTGGACACTAATTGAAAAAGTTAGGATTTTTGACCCTTAATTAAGGATTCCTTAATTAACCTTAAAACCCCAGATCTTGTATTGGCCATAACTTGGCCAATACTTATCAGATTTCAGCAAATTTAGGTTCTATGGAAAGCCTAGGTAGTAAAGAGCATTAAACTGAAAGAAAATTTAGCTTTCACTTAGTCAAATTACTAAATTGCCCTTATGAGTCAAATTCACTAATTTGATCTCATATGGCTTAGTAGTTATCTAAAATTAACTTAGTGGCTGTCTAATCTTATATTAGATAGTAAGAATCACTTTCCAAAAGAAAATTTTAGAATTAAAGCCTTAGATCAAAATTTGATCTTTTGAACCCTTAAGTAGGGGCAAAATGGTCATTTTGCCCAAATTAGAGTTTAGTCTTTAAAAGCCCTAAATTCAATTTCTAATCACTAAAATCAGTAATTAGAATGACTTAGAACTGAAAATAATCAAATTTAAGTCTAAATTAGGTTTTGATTAAAATCTTAGAATTTGTTCACTAAAAAAAATTCCTAAGTTCTAAGTGAGGTTCTTCTTCTTTAATTATTCTTAGACCCATCCTTAGGTCTTATAACATTAGTTAGGATGTGTGTCTTGAGTGGTACTCTTAGTAATTAAGAGCCTTATTTCCTAAGATTAGGAGTAGATCTTAAGTTAGAATTCATCTATTGAGTAAATTGGGTTACTCAATTAGGTGAAACCTTGAGTTTTCTAGTTTTTAGATTTTCTTAGTTTATTAAATGATTATTTGATCTTTAAACTTTAGAACTAAGATTAGAAATCCATCCTAATGAATTTGATTTATCATTAGGATTTGCCTTAACCTAATCTGTGAGTTTTGGGTTCTAAACCTTAGACCCTTAGATTATACCTTTAGATTAAGTGATCAGACCCCATCATCTGGAGTCTAATTCTTAATCTTTTCATCTTGATTTGGCTAATCAAGATGAGGTTGGGATGAATTAAATTACAAAACTAGGTCATTGATTTATTTATTTTTTAACTAAATAGTCGTCTTTTGATTAAATTATAATTAGGACTTGGCCAGTCATAATTATCTTCAACAAGTAGGATTCGTGATTCTAAGTTACAGAATGTGTAAGAATTGATAATTCTGAAACTTATGTAACTTAGAGTAGATAGAACGAATAAAGTAGATAACAAAGGATATCACCTGTGTTTTAGATAGAGTTTCTTGCACTTTGAATTTTTGATGCTTCGTATTCCTTGATTTTGAGCCTTATACCTTGAACATGTATTATGTACATAAGATATTTTGATAAATATCTTATGTTAATTTGGAACGTTATTTATAAACAGCATTATGTTCGTTTCACAAGTAGTTTGTAAGGTGTAGCTTGATTAGTATACCTCTTCGATCAACCCGTTCAGGGTCAGCAACCTTTCGAGGGTTTAATGTCCGACAGTCTATTGGCCATGCCTAGTCCGAGTGATAGGATGGATAGACTCTCGCCCTACTGACTACAGAGTCAGGATTTTGATATGGATATACTAATTCAAGTACACTTACATTCAGATCTGTCTTAGCTCATCAGGCTAAGAGTTTCAGTGATGTTCAGTTCAGAGTTTCTTAGCTCATCAGGCTAAGAATTTTTGAGTTCATGTTCAGTTCAGATGACTTATATAGTTACTATAGTTTTAGTTTGCAGTTACTGTTTTACTAGTATATTCTGCATTTCAGCACTGTTTTACTTATAGCTTTTCTGCACGTATTTTTATATAGGATGCTAGTTTTACTTTCTATTTTTCATATGCTCACATAGGATGTTAGTATTTTCAATTTTTACTATGTCACTTAGCATATTCTGTTTGATCATAAGCATGTTTAGATTGTATTTTTTTTAGATTAGTCTATTGCTTACCTGTGCTTGATTGTAGTTACTTGGAGGAGGTATGTGTTACTTCCTATTTGTTTAGTTATAAACCGTGGTTCAATACTTATTATTGTTCTTTTGTACGCTTTCCTGCACCTATTATGCTTAGTTCTATTTATATGGTGATATCTTCTTAATTTAATAAAATTACTGCCCTAAAATGTACTTAGACATATTGTCTAACCAGTTTTTCTTTTATTGGCTGGGGCCCTACCATTATGAAACTAATAATGGTAGGTTTTGAGTTTGTTGGAGTAGCAGATCCAGTGGAGAGCTTGCCATTGGAGGAGGAGCCTGTTCATGAAGATCTGTAGCTTAGTTTTCTATTTTCAGTGAGGTTGAGAGTTTTCTTTTAGTTCTTTTAAACTTATTAAATGTTGTAATAATACAGGATTATATTTCCTTTTTCAGTACTTTACTTATTCTGTATTATTGTATTTATACTGTATTGGATGGATGTTATGTTTTATGCTTCCGCACTCTGAGTTCATGTATGATCATTTAGTGATAGTATTTCTAGATTGAATGGCAAAATCCTTATTTAAATTGGATTAGGATGTGTGATTAATCCAATCTTAAGTAGGGACCTTGTCATTTGGTGACCCCTCCACCGTAATCATGTTAACCTAAGGGTTAACAGGACCACGATGGGGCAGGGCCGCCACATACATCTCCTTGTGGTAGAATCCATATTGAGTGATCTTGGATCACATTCACTTGTTGAAACTTTGTATAGGACTTACCTATTAGTTTAAGACTTGTAGTTTTGATAAATCCTTATTTTATTAAATAAATTTGATTGAACCTTAATTATTGGGTAGTGTAGTATAGTATACCCATATTACTGGTCCTTAGTAATATTCGGGATTGGTTGAGTCACTCTAAGTAAGATTTATCTTTGTTGCTATTCTATAGGCTTAGGCAGATATAACCTCATTTAGAGTAAATCTATCAATCCTAAGAGTGTATTAAATGGGTACCCATTCCTTAGTTTAATTGAAAGACAAGTTGCCATCAGGCAATGCCTCCTAGCAAAGATCACTTCAATAGGTTTGGCTCAAATAAACTAAGTAACGGGATTCACCTTCCTTAAGATGCTAAGTATGATTGTGAGTTTAGTGACTAAATGCTTATTTTGAGACACAAAATCATCATCGGATGGTGCCTCCTAATGAAGATCGCTTCATTAGGGTGGCGTAATCAAACTAAATGTTGTGAGTTATACCCTTGCATCATATTCCATATGTGTATACAATCACCCCACCTAGTGATCCTTAAGTAACTAAGCAACTTTAACCAAATATCGAACTAGAAATTTGGAGTCAGAATCCTTCTAGCATGATTTTGCATAATGGAGACTTAGGATTCATTACTGTTCTTACAATATTATTCATGGATTTCGGGATTTCTCATTCATTAACATAGTGGCATACGCATAATCATAAACATGAGTTGAACCCATTCCTTCTGTTGTGACACATGGGTATCAGTGATACAATATGAGATACAGAATGTTATATACATAGACTGGGGAATTTCAGGGTGCATCTATGTCACCATACTGACTTCCTAACTGTTGTGCTTACATTGGACCGTACTACTCATAAATCTTCAGTGATAGTTCTGTGATATACCGTGGTATAACATACTTGTGAGCATTATTTTAGTGGCATATAGTGCAGCTTATAGCATCCTTCTCAGCATTTGACATTTCTTTCACATTGGTTTATGAGTATCTGACATTTTCATTTAATTTCAATATTTAGTTTTGATGCAGTTTTACTTTGCTTAGTTCTTACAATTCAGTTATTTGATGTCTTTACAATTTTTCCTGCACTTTTACTTTACGTTCTTGCACATTTGTTATGTTTAGTTTAACTTGTATAGCTAGCTTCGATGTGTTAGACTTCTTGTCTAACACGGGGTACTTTTGGGATCTGGCAATTTGCTAGATCCCGAGCAGTTATTGGAGGCAGGTCAGGAGGATGTCCCAGAGACTCAGGAGGAGCCATTGGAGCTGTAGGGGATTGAGCACATGCTTTTACTTTCTAGTTCTTTCTAGCATATTAGATAGACTCTTTATATTCCTACATTTTTAATGGTTTGTAATAAACTTTGGATGTACTTTTACTTTTCTTTTATGAGATGGATATTTATTATTGCTTGAGATGAATGTATTCTGGATGTTTTGCTTTTAGCTTCCGCACTCTGTATACTACTATACATAGTATTGTGATGTGATCGGCGTACTGGAAATGCTGATATATTTTATAACGTACATGGGTTCTTTCTCGCTCCCTTGGACCTTATGTACGTGTCAGTCTAATACCTAAGATAAGTATCTCATTCTTATCTTAGATATTAACTCTCAGACCTACTCTTAGGGTTCGAGTTAGCGGCCTTCAGTATGGCTCTATCTCTTTAGCCTATTCGGGATGATGGGTTTTACTGTATGACCCACCGCTCCCGAGTAGCGCACCGTTCCGCCGCCAAACCATAAAATGATACTTGTCTTTTGCGTACGGTGATGGGACGAGGCGTTACAGTTGGTATCAGAGAAGTATTATAAAGTGTCAGACAAGGAGCTTGTTCCTATCTACTTTATAACTTGTTCTCTGCATTATGATAAGATCACAATTACTATGTGTAGTACAAAGCAACCATCCAAAAGGTTCATTAAGCTGTCTCAAAAATAGAAAGGGAGATTATATCTACAATATTGACACCCTAGGAATTAAACGCACGTAAAAAGATTACTTAAAATGACATCTTAGGATTTGAACAAATTTTGAAAGAGATAAATGAATGAAATATTTATGGGTTGAACTATTTTAGGAGATGGAATACTCACCGTCAGTATTTCTGTTCTACCTTAGGAGGTTTGACGATTATTGGATAAACGACCTTCGAGATGGTCAGATCTACGGGAGGACGGTAGATGGAGTATCACCCCGAGGATTCGCGGTACTGGACAAGATCCTGGTTCATTCATCATTCAGAGGTACCAGTCTTTCGGCACTCGCCAAAGAGTGGCTGGATCGTGTTACCACGGCACTTCGAGAGAGAGCCTGTCCAGAGAAGTACCGCATGGAGATTGTAGAGATCCTACTGAGGGGAACTCAAAAATACTATCAGATTTTTGATCGGAGGTCAATTTAATTATCTTATTTTTCGGGGTATTTAAAATATTATTAAATTATTCGGGAAAAATTCGATGACTTCCAATGTAGCGCCCCGCCCCGTCGCCATGCGCAAGAGTTTACAAGTAGTGAAGACCAGTGGCGGAGCAGTGCGCTACTCGGGACGACGAGAACAAGCAAAATTCGTCTTCCTGAATAGGCTAGAAGACTGAGTCATACTGAAGGCTGCTGACTCGAACCTAAGAGTAGGATCGAGAGCCAATACTTAGGATAAGAGTAGAATACTTATCTTAAGTATTAGGCTAATACGTATATTGGGTTTAAAGAAACAAGTAAGGATCCTATATATGTCGTCCATATATATCAGCATTTCCAGTATATTGATCACATCATAATGCTAAGTATAGTAGTATAATAGAGTGTGAAAGCTAAAAGCATATCATCCAGAATAAATTCATCATAGAGCAGTATGTAAATATTCGTCTCAGATAAGAAAAGAAAAGTATATCCAGAGTTATTACGAACTGATTTTACATATGAAAAGTAAAGTCTACTGGAATAAGGCAAAAAGTAAAAAGGAAGCAGACAGATCCTCTAGGGCTTCACGTACTCCTCCTGGATCTCCTGCGAGTACTCCTATCACATCTCTACAAGCTGCTCGAGATCTAGCAAATTACCGGATCCCAAAAGTATCCCATGTTAGACAAGAAGTCTAACACATTGCAACTAACTATGTAGTAGGAAAGTAAATGCAGTAGATAATAAAGTAAGGAAAACTGGAGAAAAACTGAGAAAAATGCTAAGTAACTGAACCTGTAAGGACTAAGCAAAGTAAAACTGCATCAAAACTAAATACAGAAAGTAAAGAAAAATATTAAATGCTGAGAGAGCTATGTGAAAGAAAAGTCAAATACTGTGCTGTATGTCATTGAAATATTGCACTCAAGTATGCCACAGTATGGTATGCCACAGATATGTCACAGAATCATCACTAAAAGGCTATGAGTGGTACGATCCAATATATACATACACCCAGTTGGGAAGACAGTACGGTGACACAGATGCACTCTGAAATTCCCCAGTCTGTGTATGCAACATTCCGTAACCCATACTTTATCACTGATACTCATGCGTCACTGCTGAAATGATACTTCAAGTTCATGTTCGTGCTTATGCCCATGCTTCTATTATAATGAGTAAAATCCAGAAATCTGTAAATCTTGAATACAAGTAATGAATTCTAAGTCTCCACTGTACAGAATCCTGCTAAAAGGATTCCGTCTCCTATCTTCTAGAACAATAATTGGTTAAAGTTGCAGATTTAATTAAAGATCACTAGATGGGATGATTGTATACACATATTCAGCACGCTTGCAAGGAAAGTGATTCTCATCGCTTACTCACCATCATACTTAGTGTCTTAAGGAAGGTGATCTCATTACTTAGTTTGTTTGAGCCACACCCATTGAAGCGGTCTTCGCTAGGAGGCATTGCGCCATTAGCAATTTGTATTTCAATCAAACTAAGGAATGAATACCTATTCAATACACTCTTAGGTTTGAATGATTTATTCTAATGGGACTGTATACGTCTAATCCCGCAGGATAGCACCTGCTCATAAGTTCTTATTAGAGTGAATCAACCAATCCTGACTACTACTAGAGAACCAGTAATACGGGTATACTATACTACACCGTCTAATAATCGGGGTTTAAACAAGTCTACTTAATAAATCAAGGAATGATCAGGACTATAAAGGCTTATACTAAATAGGTAAGTCCTATACAAGGTTCCAAGAAAATGTGATCAAGGATCACTCAATATAGATTCTATCACAAGAAAATGTATCATTCTAATATCTTAAGTGCTTCCTACCACGAGGGGTTAAGATCAAATTTTAAGGTTAAGGGATCATCTAATCTTCTACCTCAATGAGTTATACAAAATCATCCTATCTTAATGTATATTTAGATTTAGGTCTTTATAATATTTCAGAAGCGATCTTAAGATGAGATACTTAATATCTCACACTATTAGTTATAATACTACAACTTTAGGCTTTACTTAACAGTGATCAGATCAGATGATTAAGTCATCTGATCACAACTTAATTTAAGATTATGGGATTTAAATCAAGAATGTTATTAAAGTCTTAGATCACTTGTTCAATCAATATGATTTTATTAATCTTCTTATGCTAATGGTCTTATTTAGGAGAAAATCTATGATCTAAAGATTTGATTCAGATTAAGCAATCATATGGCTTTATTAATAACCTTATCATATCTAATTCAAATGTTTAAGATCAATATAAAATCAGATGTATCACTGGAGACATGTCAAGTTAATTGTCTTATAATCAAACCACTTTAATTAGGGTTCTTAAGGGTTTGGACCTTAATTAAGTAGATTAGGATTTGACCCCTATTCTTATTCAATTAAGATCATGTGTTTGATTAATGATCAATGTCAAATCAGTGAGTTAAAAGTGTGTTATTGGTGGCAATCTCAGACCTAGATCAAGTCTTAATAGCCTGATCAAAGTCTTAAGACTTCTTAAGTTAATTAAGGAAGTTAAGATTTCCAATTTTTGGTTTATTCAAGTTATGCAGTATGGATCAATATGTATGGTTTCTAATACATTTAACCTACTATTATGAACCATAATAATAGAAAAGTTCATAAAAAAATAGCAAGTAATTAGTACTAATCAAACCCTAAATCCATTCAAATAGATTAGCACTTAATTATAAATCTAGCCATCAGAATTGTTTACAATTTTGCACACATGTCCTACTTAATAGTACAATTAATCAAAGCCTAAGTTTGCTAAGATCTAATATGTATAAACCTTAATTTTCACTAATTATGATTTAATAAGATTAAAGCATAATTGAAAATATATAACTCAAAAAAATAATTCACATAGCATATACATTCTACTCATCATAAGTAAACTAATGACACCCTAAATATGCAATTTGGTTAAGTATAATTACTAAATCACCCTAATTAAGTTATACTATAATTAGGTAATAATGGAAAATCTAACCATCAGATGTGAAATTTTATTGTATATTCAGATTTTTGATGATTTTCTGATCAATTTTATATATGATATCATAGGGTTTGGACCAGTGGATTAAAAGTTATTTAAATAATACATTCTATATTTTTCTAATGTAATTTTCCTATGATTGGATTAATTGGATTATTTTCCTTAAGGAAAATAATTCCAATTAATCGGATTTAATATAAATGGGCTCGGCCCATTAGCCGAACCGCGCGGGTCGACCGGGGCCCGAAGACCCGGGACTGTCACACCGCGCGGGTCACGGGCTGACCCGACCCGCATAGGGTCTTCATCCCCACGCTTCGTCCCGATGGATTAACCTGATTAGGGAAACCCTAATCAGCTAAATCCAGTGTAACCTGACCACAGCAAGTGCGACAAAAGATCGCCACACCTTCACCATGACCAGGCGCATCGAATGGGACTCGAAGCCCTCTGTGAGACGGTCTGGATCGGCCAGAACTTACTCACCCGAGAACTCTTCTTATGGAGCTACTGTGCGAAGGCAATTCTCCTCATAGAGACAACACCAGACCCCAGGCTCGATCCCTACACCATCAGGGAGGTAAGGCGGATCGAAATCCTCTGGTCGGGGAGTCTGGGATGGTCTGAATCATCGGGTCCTTACTTGACTGAGACGATCCTTAAGCGACTTAGCCCAATCGATCGTATCAATCGATTGGGGCTAGCTTGGGTCCTAATTACAATACGGTTGAGTTTGAAATGACAATACGCAAGCACACAAACCAAATGGAAGGAGGTTCGAGCCTCATTGGCTCAAAACCAGCAAGGTGAGGTACCTGTATTCTCGGGTGAGCTTGCAGATGATGCAGGGGCCAATACAAGGTTTGTTGAGCCTCCTCTGAGAGTTCCTGAATGCCAGAAGACTCTCCTATCAGTGGTACGCACGTCGGGAATGCCTGGGGATTGCTTACGCAAGCTCAAGAGTTCAGTAATGGCAGAAGGTACCAAGGCTTCAATTGATCAGCAAGGGTCAATTGAAGTGAGGCTAGGGGTATTTATAGTCTTGGTTGAGGGTTGGGAAGCTTCTGGAGGGCTGGCTCGGGCTGGAGATATCCCGAGAGGTTGGGCCATGGCCGAGCTCTCGATTTCCCATTCGAGCTCGGCCGGGCCATGAGGCCCGAATGGGGTCTTTAACCATTCCTGGGAGGTTCCTAACATCCCTACTTAGCTGGAGGTGCAAGTGGCAGACCGGATGGGCAGCTGGCAGTACGGGGATTTTCCCTGTCGGGTGCGGGTGTGGCAAAGACGAAGGTCCACAGTGTCGAGACCTTCGAATGTCGTCTGATCTATCGATCAGATGACGCTACAGCTGGGATCGCTCTGATCCTAACCACTGATCGCAGGAGCAATTATGGCCGTAGGATCCACGGGATGGATCCGACGATGGATCCGCGGTCTAGCGAGATCAAATCCCGACCATTGGTTGAAAAGGCACGACGACTAGATGTGCGGGGCTCCGCTGTCGTGTGACCCGGGCTTCGCAGCGGATCGCCCGCGGTCCGCACAACGGATCCCGGCCGTTTAATCGGGTATAAGGGTAGGTTTGCAAAATCAATTTGTTAGAAACCCTTTTATGCAATTAGACCATTTTTTTAAATGTGAATTATGGCCTAAATAATTTCTAAATTGCATCAAATTTTCACCCTTAGCTAAGTTGGGGGTGAGAAATTTAAAAATGCAAGCAGAATTTAATTTTGAGATCATAATATTTTGGGTCTAAACTAGGGCATTTATACTGATTAAAATATCATTTTGGACTTAAAGAAATCCTATGGACTTCAAATTTTTAGGATAAGATTCATTTGATGTTCTAAAAGCTACAGGATTAAAATAAATGATTATTCAGACTATAGCTTAGTAGGGTAACAACCTAGGGTTGTTACATTCAAACACTTTCAAAATATCACTCCTAGCTAATTTGGGTGTGGTGAGTCTAATGGCGAACTCCATTTTCGATTCTGATGTCTAAATAAATTAAGCATTCTCAGAATTATCAGAAAACTAGGAAATATTGGAAATTGCCAAATGATCTCCAAATCACACAAAAATAAAAATGGAGGTTTCTAAAATTATTATTAGACTAATGGAAAAGGATTAGAGTCAATTAGGTTACTAATATTACTAATTGACAGGTAACAATACTAAGGTTATTACACCTAGGATGGGTGATATGCTAGGAAATTATCTTCTGAGAAAAAAATTGTGAGGTATTTCAGGCTAAAAATGACAATACATTAGTGCTTAAGAGTTCAGGCTATTACATGAAAGGAGAGGTGATGAGGGTATTGATAGAAAGTATATATATCCTTGAGTGTCATAAGGATTGAAATCAATTCCTATTAACTTAGGAAATGTTAAGATTAATTTTGGAGTAAATTTGGTGCTTAGGTGTCTCCAATTGGGTCTTAAATGATTATTTTACATTCTCCCAAAATGCCATATTTTATTGCCATTATTATTAAATTGATAGATCCATTATGTTAACTTCATCACAAGAATGCTATAGACATTAATATCATGCAAAACAAATGGAAATTGAAAAATATATGATCAAATTAAACTCTTCTCTCTTAATTTCATTGATTACTATATTAATCAAGTTGACAAGTAATTGGGTTCTTATCTAAATTGTTAGATTGAATCATGGCCATCTGATTAGTGTTAATTGAACAATAGATCAAAATATGGCCGTCGAATTTCAATATGGTTCGTCAGATCAAAATTCGAAACGACGGATCAAATTTTGACTAGCCAATACATGAGATTGAATATGGATCTTATTCCATCATCCTACATCAAATTCAAACCATCGAATTAATCAGATGGTTCAAATTCTAACACATTAAATATGATGGAAAAAATATAAAGCTTTAGGTCTATATATATGTTTCCCACGGTCTTTTGATCATGGATCGTCAAATTGAATCTAATGATCTGGATTGAATCACATAAATGTAAAAAACAAAGATCAATATAAAGCATCATCTACACCATGATTCATGTGGTAGATCCATTGGCACAGATCAAATTCTATCATTTATTCAGTTATCAACCATTATCGTGTTGTTCGATTGTTTACACAGGGCCCATGTCTTAATAGATGGATGAGGTTTCCTCCATGAAAAATATATAAATTCACTTTAAATAATTTAAAATTTTAATTAATTTATTTTCAAATATATTTTGTATTTCTCCTCTAAATGAACTCCAAAAATTATGAAAGTTTGTCACTATGCTTAAAAATTATGAATAATCTAGAAATGCAAGATTTTTTATATTTTAACAATTTTATTTTAAATTACAAACTTCTTAAAATTCATAAAAAATTACTCATTACTAAAAAAACTAATTCTTTTATATAAACTCAAATAATTTATCTTCTTAATAATAAAATATTTGGTCTTACAATTTTCTAAATATCTTATGGAATTATTTTGAAAATTGGGAAGTTTTAATAGTAGGATTTTTTGATTTTTTAATATTTTAACATACTTGGGATGTTCTATTAGGGTCATAGCCTAATGCACATATGGATCCTTTTTAAATTATGTTTAGTCGTTAGTAATACCCTAAGTTGAGGTTTGGGGATCACACACTAATATCTCAAGTCAAGCGAAGGCCCATGTTAGCCACTAGCCACCCATTTCCTCTCAAATCCTTAAGTCATTTATAAGTGGGTAAGCCAAATTTGTCACTCTATCAACCTTGGAGACTAGCCCACATCAATGTATGTCAACTATAAGTTGAGTTACAGACAACCTCCCACATAGATCAAAACTTAGCAATATTACCTCTAAACCTAATGCACATATGGATCATTTTTAAATTATGTTTAGTTGTTAGTTATACCCTAAGTTAAGGTTTGGGATCACACACTAATATCTCAAGTCAAGCGAAGGCCCATGTTAGCCACTAGCCACCCTTTCCTTCACAAATCCTTAAGTCATTTATAAGTGGGTAAGCCGAATTTGTCACTCTAGAAACCTTGGAGACTAGCCCACATCAATGTATGCCAACTATAAGTTGAGTTACGGATAACCTCTGTAAAATACCAGAAATTCTTTTCAAAATTGTTTATTAATATTTAAATAATTTAGAACTCAGAATCAAAAACAGAGTTCGCCATTGGACTTAGTAACTCCAAATTAGCTAGGAGTATTATTCTGAGAATATTTGGAAGTCATTGATTTTCCCAGATATTTTTCGATCACTTAGAAATTTTCATCAAATTAAGATTTCCAAATTAAGTCAAATAAAAATATAATAAAAATATCATCTTATAGTGCCTATTGAAAGGATCCTACTGCAAAAAATTTGAGCGCATTTGGGATCCTGGATTGTCCTGAATAAATTCATAAAATAAAAACTTCAAAGGCTAATAATATGAAAAATATAAATCAAAATTTAGAAATTTTTATATATCTAAGTTAAGCATCATATGAGGATATTATGTTTTAAGTTTCGTTAATTTTCAAATTTCCGATTTATCATAATTAATTTTTTAAGTTTTTCACTTAAAAATCAATATAAAATAAAATACTTGTCCAAATTCAATAATTTTTAGACACGTGCGCTCATCTCGTTGAGATGGTCTTTTCGATACTAAGTTTGTAATTTTTGAAGCTTAAATGACTCCAGATCTTGGCTCAAAAATTCTAACAGTTGATTTTAATCCAACGGCTGATAATGGATCCTATAATTTCTTATTTATCTCTTCAAAACCTAAAATCCTAAATGCCCTCAGCCGAAAATTTCTTCTCCCCTACGCAAGCCCCTCATGTGACCTCCTCCCTTTCGCGCGAAGGTGACGCGTGGCTCGATCCCCTCCCTCTCGCACGACAACACCTCCTTCCATACGCACGAAGACCTCCCCTCCAGTTGTCCTTGCCGAGTCGATAAGCTTCATCTCCATCCATATCCTTTTCATAGTTTCGAAAGGAGCATTATAAGAAGGACGGTGCGTTCGAAGGAAGGCAACAGCGAACCCTAGCCGATCCTACGCTGATTCTCCTCCATCTGGCCGAACCTTCACTCGCCGAACCTTCCTTCACGACTCCTTCTCATCAGGCCAAACCCTCTCCATCTCATCAAGAGCCTCTTCTAGCTGCATATTAAGGATTAAGGTACTCCAGCTCTTACTTACCTTATCATAAATATGCTTCATCTTAGCATTTGATCGAACTCTTATGGGGTTCATTCATCCATTAAGGAAGGAATCACAAGCTACTCCTATTATTTTCGAATTTTACCCACCGATTGTTAATGCTATTAAGTTAATTTCAATCCTTGTTTATCAAATTTTTGTCTTACTTTAAGAGTTAAGAGATTCAAGAAAGTTCATATTTCAGCATTACCACTATTAGTTGATCTAAATCTTTAGATTTTTTATAAGGATGAAAAATTAAAATGTGGATGGGAGAAAGATAAACAAAAAGCTTATAAAGGAAGAAGAAGAAGATAAAGAGATAAACCAAGAACATATTCTCAGATTTTTTAATCAATCAAAACTTGTTTAATACATAATATCAGAGGCATTTAAATAGAATCCTTTTAAAACCAAATAAATAAATACAAATTAGGAAACAATAAAAATAAAAAGCTAAAGTTGTGTTAGCTAAGGTTGGCTGGTTGATGTTTGGATTATAAGGAATGGTTATGGTGTGTATGCCTGTGTGCTCCGTTGATTAACAAGGAATTACTGCTGTTTTATAATAGAATCAATAGCTTATGCTATAACCGTTCTTTATATGACCCCAGAATAGTTGTTGTTCTTTTTAAGAAAAGCTTACTTGTTATGAATGGCTGTTTAGTTGGTTGATTATTTCTCTTGGAAAAATTGTTTGATTTCCTTTGATTGGCTGGCTGTTTCTTTACAAATTTGAGCTGTTACTTGATTATAAAGAACCGATTGGAGCTTCTTTATTATTAAGGAATGTTTTTTTTTCAGTTGGTACAGCTGCCTGCTATTAAAGACTTGGGGATTAATTAGTTCCAAATAGAATTTGTGCATAATTATTAATTCAAGATGCTCTATAAATTGAAACATTTTTTATTGAAAATCCAAATGATGAAATAAATTTCTTTGAATGAAAATTCTTAAAATCTTAATGGTGATAACTTGCCAACGTGATCATATTTTTTAACACATTATCAAATGATTCACTATACAAATATGGAAATTCTTTGTATGGAACCTCTTATGAAAAATATGCTTTTGTTAGTTGAGTTGTTTCCTCTTTTTGGCATCATCTTTCTGTTGGTGTTGGATGATTAATGTGCCCTTTACCTTTATTAAAACATATTTTTTTTCGTTCAGCACTAGTGGGCCCAAGAAGATGGCATTCCAATTTGTTCAGGGCAACATTAAATGGAAAATTTAACTGCTCAACTGTACATTTTTGTAGTGGTACAATTCATGAACTGCTAAGACTTGACATGGGATCCTGTCATATTGACAAGTCAGCTTAAACTACATTATCTGCAATTAGAAAATATTATTTTCTTTGGTACATTTACAATGTACTGTGGACTGCAACATAATACATTAGAGTGATGATATGATGAAAACATAAAGGTTTCTCTTGGTTTTTCTTAAGTGGTAATCAGAAGTAGAGATATGATTTTAGAAAGCTTTGTATTATAAAGCCCGAGATTATTGGTGCCAGTAAGATAATTCAAGATATGAGATCTCATGTGGCTCCATTTTAGTAGAAAATACTCAGAGGGAAACTAAGAAACTTGAGCCTAACCATTATGGTATTTTTGTGGCCAAAGACGATTGCCAGTTATTTCTGTTGTAGGGTTGCTACATTTTGTTGGAGATGCACTTGTTAATAAATGTTAGGTGTCTTCAAGAAATGCACGAAATATACCAATCTAGAAAAAAGGGCATAGCAAGTGATCGGATTTGGAAACGTGAAAGATTGGTTCAAGCTTTAATTCTTACTGATTAACTGTGTTGTTGCAGTTCAATCTATTGTCAATAAGAATACAAAATTACATTCCATACATAATATTGAGTAAAACTAGATTCAGAGATGAAAATATAAGTTTATTAAGAATAGTTATCGACCAACTGCATTTAGATCTGAAAACATAAGTGTATTAATGGATAATATTTTTAATAAATGCTATCATATTATATGAGAACCAAATGTAGCCATTTTTTTAAGAGAAATCATATGCTATTAATGCTGTCATTTCTTTATTAATCCATATATTGTCATCTAATGTAAGAATAAATGCTGTTACATTTTTATATAGGATTGTATGTTGTTAAATAGATGATTATGAGAATAATTAATTTCATTTCTTATATAATAAAATGTCAAATTAATTATAAGAAGCAAATGTTATTAGTTTAAATAATACTAGTTCAATTAAAATAATGCTACCATAAATTAGGGAATTGAATGCTATCATACAAACTGCTGCCATTCATGTTACATAAATGTTATTATCTACCTCTTTGCTGTTATCTTTGTTATAAAATCAAAATGATATCATTTAAATAAAATAAATGCTGCTCTTCTTTTAATAAAATCAATTGCTATCTTTAAAATTAAATAAATCTGGTTTCTTGTATATTTGAATACTAACTTTGCAGGTTAAGTTAAATTAAAAGCTATGTGTGAAATACCATATAAAGCTGCTCTTATAAATGTTAAATTTTATTTTTGCATTTTATTTTAGATGTTGTATATAGGATGTATAAATTATTTTGTTTAGTTTTACATATTTGAAATTATTATAGAACTAGAAATGAGCAATTATATAAAAAGGATTGAACTCTATTTTAGAATTGGAAATAGTCAATAGATTGACTTATATTTTGATGGTGTAAAAATTGTTTATTTGACCAAAAACAAAGGAGATTCTGCTGAGATTTTTAAGAATTTTAGGACTTAGAAAATTTGTGGGAAATATAAATATTTTCACATATTTCTAGAGTTTCATATAAATTATCACTTCATTTGAAAATATTAGTCATAAAAATAATTAATTCAATGAATCCAAATATCAATATCATGAAAACCTATTATTACAAAACATGTTAAAATCATAAAGTATTAAATTAATGACTTAAACTACTTTTGGCAGATCAAACAAATTAAATTAGTTGATTTTGAATCAAAACAGTCAGGTATGCAAATTTACTTATAAGTTTTATTTCAGTATTCTTATTTGAGCTATTTTTTCATTTGAGTATTATTTGCACTGCTTACCGCATTTTAATCTGCAAAAGATTTATATCAAATAGCATGTAACAAAAAGAATGAAACACAGTATATATATATTTTGTGGTGTTTGTCTTTGGAGGGTGGAACGCATCATTGGAATCTGTACAGATTGGGCCAGCTAGCAGCCCCTGGGAGTTATATAGAGGGATTTAGCCTCTTGTAGGAAGTAGGCAAATCCAGAGGAAAGATACACCATCAGTTCCTATTTTGAGTAAGCTACCGACGGGTGGCGAGATAAGCTTCCTACAGGTTATGCCTATAGGTTTACCCATTTGGGCTCAGGAGTCTACGGACTCGACTTATTGTTACAAATGGTTTTGATAAAATTTACAAATTTCATGCTTTTCATATATGTTGAATTTTCACAGCTAATTTGCATGGCAGAAATTAAATTTGGAAATTGCTTTATTTCTATGTAGATTTTCAGTCATTTTTATACTTGATTCATGCCTATTATAGGATGTTAGATTTATTCTTATAAGAATAATTTGCGTACTCCTACCTGACTGGTAAACTGTATTTTTCAGGTTTTGATAATTAAAATATAGAAGATCTGCCAATAAAAGGAGAAGAAATAAAGAAACAGAAGAATGCACATATTTCATTTTTGTAAAAGATAAACTGTAAATTTTCATATATATTTTGGCTCTATTTGTATAAATGGACTTTTATTATTTATTATGTCCTTTTTGAATTATAAAAATATATATATTTTCAATTAAGATGAATTGTTCTTTAAAGACTCTTGAACTTCGATCCCCGGTCGCCACAACCTCCCACATAGACCAAAACTTAGCAATATTACCTCTAAACCTAACCTAGCCTTAGTAATTGCCCCATGTTATCCACTAGCCACCCATTCCCTCTCAAATCCTTAAGTCATTTATAAGTGGGTAAGTCAAATTTGTCACTCTATAAACCTTGGAGACTAGCCCACATCAATGTATGCTAACTATAAGTTGAGTTACAAACAGCCTCCCACACAGATCAAAACTTATCAATATTACCTCTAAACCTAATACACATTTGGATCCTTTTTAAATTATGTTTAGTTGTTAGTTATACCCTAATTTGAGGTTTGAGATCACACACTAATATCTCGAGTCAAGCGAAGGCCCATGTTAGCCACTAGCCACCCATTCCCTCACAAATCCTTAAGTCATTTATAAGTAGGTAAGCCGAATTTATCACTTTAGAAACTTTGAAGACTAGCCCACATCAATGTATGCTAACTATAAGTTGAGTTACAGACAACCTCTCACATAGACCAAGACTTAGCAATATTACCTCTAAACTTAATGCACATATGGATCCTTTTTAAATTATGTTTAGTTGTTAGTTATACCCTAAGTTAAGGTTTGGGATCACACACTAATATCTTAAGTCAAGCGAAGGCCCATGTTAGCCACTAGCCACCCATTCCCTCACAAATCCTTAAGTCATTTATTAGTAGTAAGCTGAATTTGACACTCTAGAAACCTTGGAGACTAGCCCACATCAATGTATGCCAACTATAAGTTGAGTTACAGACAACCTCCCACATAGAACAAGACTTAGCAATATTAACTCTAAACCTAACCTAGCCCATGTTAGCCACTAGCCACCCATTTCCTCTCAAATCCTTAAGTCATTTATAAGTGGGTAAGTCAAATTTGTCACTCTATAAACCTTGGAGACTAGCCCACATCAATGTATGCTAACTATAAGTTGAGTTACAAACAGCCTCCCACACAGATCAAAACTTATCAATATTACCTCTAATCCTAATGCACATATGGATCCTTTTTAAATTATGTTTAGTTGTTAGTTATACCCTAATTTGAGGTTTGGGATCACACACTAATATCTCAAGTCAAGCGAAGGCCCGTGTTAGCCACTAGCCACCCATTCCCTTACAAATCCTTAAGTCATTTATAAGTGGGTAAGCCGAATTTGTCACTCTAAGAACCTTGGAGACTAGCCCACATCATTGTATGTTAACTATAAGTTGAGTTACAGACAACCTCTCACATGGACCAAGACTTAGTAATATTACCTCTAAACCTAATGCACATATGGATCATTTTTAAATTATGTTTAGTTTTTAGTTATACCCTAAGTTGGGGTTTGGGATCACACACTAATATCTCTAGTCAAGCGAAGGCCTATGTTAGCCACTAGCCACCCATTCCTTCACAAATTCGTAAGTCATTTATAAGTGGGTAAGCCGAATTTGTCACTCTAAAAACCTTGGAGACTAGCCCACATCAATGTATGCCAACTATAAGTTGAGTTACGGACAACCTCCCACATAGAACAAAACTTAGCAATATTACCTCTAAACCTAACCCAGGCTTAGTAATTGCCCCATGTTAGCCACTAGCCACCCATTCCCTCTCAAATCCTTACGTCATTTATAAGTGGGTAAGCCGAATTTGTCACCCTATAAACCTTGGAGACTAGCCTACATCAATGTATGCCAACTATAAGTTGAGTTACGGACAACCTCCCACATAGACCAAAACTTATCAATATTACCTCTAAACCTAATACACATTTGGATCCTTTTTAAATTATGTTTAGTTGTTAGTTATACCCTAATTTTAGGTTTGGGATCACACACTAATATCTCAAGTCAAGCGAAGGCTCGTGTTAGCCATTAGCCACCCATTCTCTCACAAATCCTCAAGTCATTTATAAGTAGGTAAGCTGAATTTATCACTCTAGAAATCTTGGAGACTAGCCCACATCAATGTATGCTAACTATAAGTTGAGTTACTGACAACCTCTCACATAGATCAAGACTTATCAATATTACCTCTAAACCTAATGCACATATGGATCCTTTTTAAATTATGTTTTGTTGTTAGTTATACCCTAAGTTAAGATTTGGGATCACACACTAATATCTCAAGTCAAGCGAAGGCCCATGTTAGCCACTAGCCACCCATTTCCTAACAAATCCTTAAGTCATTTATAAGTGGTAAGCTGAATTTGTCACTCTAGAAACCTTGGAGACTAGCCCACATCAATGTATGCCAACTATAAGTTGAGTTACGGACAACCTCCCACATAGAACAAGACTTAGCAATATTACCTCTAAAGCTAACCTAGCCTTAGTAATTGCCACCCCCCCTTCCACTATAAATGACATGATTCATATTATTTAATATAATATTTCATTTACATGTAAAATAAATGTAAGTACTTTCATAACATAATAATTCAGTATTTTCAATTTATTTCACATTATATGCCCTCATGACTTATGGAATGAATAAAATACTATGTAAATAAGAATTGCTATCAATACTAAGAATTACAAGTAAAAATATATATACATACAGTCTTGAGAGCAAGATTAAATATACATATAATTAAGTATGATAAGGAAGTGCATAATTTTTAATGCTTGTGATCCATCTTTATGGGAATATATATAATAATAATAATAAAATCCTCAAGTTTCATTTTTGATAAGCTTGTCAAGTAATGCCTTCAGGGTGCAGTGATTTGACATGCTATATCTCTTGGCACTGTAAAGGTAGAATTGTTCTTGCTCTCGACAAAGTTTCTTCCCATATGTGTTCGATAGTTGGTAGAAGGGTTTACATTTGAGATATTCTAATCTAGTAAAGCTAAAATTGTATTTTGAAAGCTCATTACATGTGACATAGAGCTAAGAATTTCTTTCTTGCTCTGAATTTATGGGCAATCACATTCCTACGATAAAGCATTAGTACTTTTATTATTTCTTAATATGCATGTGTTCCTATCCACTAGGGGCTGTTTGTCATGATAAAATCTAAGTGTAAAGTAATCTAATTACAGTGTAATTTGATTACATTATAATCTAATTAATTTAATATTGTTGAAATTATAATCTATTTAGAATGAAATAACCTAGTGAGTATAGTACTCCGAGTAATTTAAGAAGTGATGTAAGCCCTGAAGATAATTTTTTGTACTTTGTTAAAAAATTAACCCTCAATAGCTCGGTAAAGATATTAAAAGTATGCCCACTTTATTATATATTTTCTTTTCATATTAGACAAAAAATAACTCAAAAACTATCATAGAACCAATTTCAGCTCAAAATATAAGTCTATTAGGAATTGTTTGATGCCCTCTTTCAAGCCCAAAGAAAGATAAGTTTTTGCTTAGAATAGAGATTGTTTAATGTCTTAAATAGAGATTGTTTGTTGCCCTCTTCCAAGGATTGAACATGGTTTAATTACAACCAAAAACTCAAAGCACCTTTCAACTATATAGAAGCTTTGTTTTAAGTCTTATTGCCCTTCTTCAAACGAGAAATGAAACCAAAACAATGCATATATTACAATTTAAGCTATGTTGAGAAATCATAAAATGAGCATGAATCACCTTCCCTAGGGCATTACAAGCTGTGGAAGAATGCTCCTTCGCCAATTTCTTACACTCCAAGTTGGCGCTTCCTTCATGGAAATCGCTTTGAGAAGAAATTTTCCATCTCTGCAATTTGGGGAAGGCGTTGACAAGGGAGTGCTGGCTGAAGTGGAAGAAAATGAGAGAGCAAAAGTGCGTGCTCTCCGAAGGCGCGCTACAGGTGGTCTATTAGTGCACCATCGGAGTGTTCAGATCATCAGGGAGCTAAAAATCCGGTGGCGAAGGCGATGGAGTAAATACATGCTCGCAAAATTTCTTCAGAAAATTGATTTAGTACGTATATGAAAGTTTGGTGATAATACCAAGGGGCTGTTCAACGCCAATAAGCATTCTACAGTGAAAAAGCTTCCACAATGAAGAAACCAGCTTCCGTGCAAAACGCCTTCGTCTTCTGTGAAGGAAGGCATCGGTTGCTCCGTGTAATCTCAAAAAATGCTTAGGCGTAAACATTTTATGTTGACAATATAAATATTTGAGTACAAATTTTATTTTATAATTTAGGGGTAGTTTAGTTTGAAGCAAAAAAAAGGTAAAGTAAAACTTTTTGGGTAAAGTTAGATTACCTATGTTTAGTTTGAAGTAAAATGGGTGAGAACTGTTACAGTGTAATCCAATTTTGTGTTCGTATATAAGGGGATGGGGTAATGAAGTTACCTCTGAATCAGGCATAACTCCCGATTACCCAGTTTCTGTAAAGAAGCCGAACGACACACGAGCGAGAAACCTTCCGCAGGCCGAGCGACTGCTGCGTGAAACTTCCTTCCCCGGCAATGAATAAAACGATTCATTTGTCTGATCGTTCGAACAATTTAAATGTTCGTTTGTGAAACCTCTCCCAGCAACGAATTGAACGATCGTTCGATCGAACGAACGATTCGATCAATGAATCATATTCTTTTTGTTTATGAAATCTAAGTTAAAAAAACTAATATTTTTTGGAGTAATCTTATCCATAATCTACTCAAAACACTACACTTTTGAATTAATTCATCATAAAAAAAATCTGATTTACTTTGTACTCAAAATTTTCAAAATTTCTGATGTCAAATAATTCCTTAATTTATTATGAAATTTAGAATACAAAACACATAATTCAAAATATAATATAAAATTTATACTTTCTTAAAATGATTCCAAACATCCCATAGATTTAATTTATAAGAAATAGCAAATAGAAAATTCAAACCAAACCAATGTTGTTTATGACATTATTAAAACATGTAAGGAAGTGTCTTTATGTCAAATCACAATAGATTTTGAAGGAAGTTTGCTTGGCTGTGGCACTGTAAAAGCGCTGAACAGGAGGAGGAGATCATGCAGCCGTTTTTTATTTAAATTTATTTATTTACTGAAAATTTAGTTAGCGAAGCTGCAAGTTGCCAAGTCATCTATTTTTGGTTGGAATAAAGTTAAATTTAAATGTAATTATAAACCCTACACTCGATGATTGCATTCGTCGTCACTGCTGGCTTCCAAACTCCAGTTTCTTTCGGCTCTTCGAAGTCAGCAATCTCGATACTTTTAAAATGGCGCGGAACCCTCCTTCTCCACTCCCAACTCTAAAGGCTCCACCATTCTCGCTCGCTTCATCGCTTCATTTCTGCGTAAACCGCCGGCAATGGAGAAGCCACTATGGGAGAGAGATTCTTTCTTCAAAGTCATGATCGGCGACTTTCAGACAATACTGGTATCCTTCGATCTCTTCAAGCCATTTATTTCAACTGAGCTGCTTTGCTCTCTCAATCTTCTCCCTCTCTCTCTCTCTCTCTCTCTCTCTCTCTCTCTCTCTCTCTGGATCTCTCAGCGAATTCCTCCCTGTTTCCACAAACACCTCCTTGGAGAAGTTATGGTGAAACTGGTGCTCAGGAGCCGGGGAGGGCGCAAATGGGCTGTGATTTTAAAAAGGGAGGGTGAAAGCCTGTTTTTTGGGAACGGATGGGAGCGTTTCGTTGCCGATCTCGCTATTCAATTGGGGGAATTTTTGCTATTTGTGTATGATGGAAATCTAGGGTTTGATGTGAAGATTTATGGAATCACCGGTTGTGAGAAAGAAGTGTCTAACGCTAGTGTAAAAGAGGAGCAGGAGATGGAGGAGAGCCAAGTGAAAGTAGAAGCTCCAGCTAAGACTAGTTCCTGGCCACGTCGCGCTGCAACACCTGCACGTGAGTGCATCCTGTTCTAAGTGCTTTATTTGAAGCTTGGCCTTCACAGATTTTGACCCCATTTTTTGTTTCTGTTGTCCTTTCCGTTTTAATCTCTAGGGGAGGTTTTTAATGGGCGTGTTATACTGAAAGGATTAACAAAATTTGGAAATGAGAGAGCCTTAAAGTCTGCACGGTCTTTCAAGTCCAGCAAGCCTTTTTTCATTTCTACGTACAGAAGCTCTCGTAAGAGTTACATGGTTTGTTTGATTTACTTTTGCATTTATTTTCTTATAATTTTTCATCATTCATGTGCTGAAGCTGTTTTTTTTCAATTTCTAGACTATTATTTATGATTTCTATGGGCTCACCCCTTGTCATTATGGAAGATTGTTTTTTTCATTAGCTTATTATCTCTTGCTGGTACTGCTTCTTCAGTCAGTATTAATATTGATACGTTGGAGAAAGTCAGATTAAGCTATACATGAAGCTCAAAGAACAAGAAACTCAAAGATCAATTCTAAAGCCAATCAGAATCTGATATCATCAAAATTGGGTTCTAACTCTTACATATTGTTACAAGATTCCGAAATAGTTCACACTTAATTGAAAAGGGAACAGTCTGCACTGTCCAATGGAGAGTTACCAAAGTTTGGGACAAATGCATCAAATGTCATATTCCAAAAATTATAAATGGGACTCTCATTCTTCATATGAGGGGGTTGGAGGTGAAGAGAACTCCCTCCAAGACATTTTTGAATTTAGACATCATTATCTTTATCACCAACAATCAACATCTTCACCCTTTGTTATTAGGCACAACTACAATTAAGTCATTGTTTGCCTTCATTGTTGCCACCTTTACTTCTTGCATTACCAAAGTCTATTATTGATCTCAGCCTTAAGCATTTGGTAGCCACCACAATCATCTTTTTTCATCAACTCAGTACAATTTTCTTCATCATCTGCCAAGGTAACAACTTCTATTATCAATATTTTTAGGATAAAATTACTTGTAGCTTCTCTTCCTATATTTGAACAAATGAATTGCAACTTCTTATACCCATAGCAAAATGTATTCAATCTATCATAACCCTCCATAATTATATCCCCTTCCTTCAATTATACAATTTGATGGCTTATTAGATCCCATGACTCCTTATCTTGTATTACTCAACCAGTTTATAGTCTCCCAGTTATTGTGGATAATATTGTTTACCGTTCATCAACTAGTACCACTTATGGCATCTCTTGCAATCAGCTTATGGTTTAAAAGAAGTTTTATCTTAGGCTAAGACCGTTTTTCCGAAAAGAAGTTTTATCAAATGTATGAGGCCAACTTTCTCCTTGTCAAGATTTTTACTCTTTGTTAACATTATATACTTCATTACCTAATTTTATCATATTTAAGCTAGTCCCAAAGGGAATTCAATCTTTTTTGCACATAGTTATGTAGCTTCTTATTTATATTATACATGGGCGAGTTACTTTGGTAGAACAATCCTATGAAGATACATCTTTATGAGAGTTAAAAAAAACATAAGACACTGTATGCCATTTCTTATTCTATTTTTACTACCATACCCACTCATCCACCTTAGCATCCTCTTCTCTGTAACACTTATTTTATTAGTAAGTTTCTTCTTTGTTGGCAAACATTCAGCCCCATATAACATAACTGATCCAACACATGGTTAAAATTTATTCCTATAATTTTGAGCTGGATTTTTTTATTGCATAACACTTTAGAAGCACTCGTTTATTTCATCATCCTATTATTCACATCTCTCTCTATATCATCATTATTTTGAATAATCAAACCAAGATGAATAATCAAATTTTTTTTCTGTATTGTTAATAATAAGAAAAGAGTACAACAATGGAACAATCTCCAAACATATGCCCGAGAGGGCCTAAGAGACACATTCAGGAAGACTCAAAAGAAAAGCCCACGGCTTAGCTACAAAGATACAGTCTAAAAGATCAAACGAATTTTTTTTTTTTTGCATCCAACATACTCTAACGAAGGGGGTGATACACTAATGACTTGAAGCCAATCCTTAAACCATCAGCTATGAATTGTTAAGCCGAAGCAGCACCAAGCAGCAAACTCCGATGTAGTGTCTTCTTCAAGTTCCTCAGGGAAGTGAGCCAAATAAAGTCCTCCATCGAATATCATACATCCAAGAGAAGCAACAAAAACAATCAAACATGCCAAACAACAAAGTGCAGCTGCAGTAAAAAACCAGCATCCGACATGTGGTTTGAAAACTTTAGAAGCACAACACCCAAAAGGGATTGACTAGAAGAAGTCAATCAGTTGATGTTCAGAGAAGCAACAAATCGAATCTTCAATGCGTCAGCCAACGAACAACAAGAGCAACTTAAGATCAAACATTCTGAACTATCCATAGGTTGCAGCTCCAGATGGGGGATCATCTTTCTTCCACAACCACAACAACAACAAATTGTGGCATAGGGGGAACCTCTTCAATGATTTGTTAAAAGAAACATAAAGCATGCTAAAAGTTCAAAGGAAGTTGTTGGATAAGAAAGTTAGTGTTTTAGGTTCAACAACTAGGATTAGTAGGTAAAACTACCACTACTGCCACTGACCCAAGCCCAGCTCGACTTAAGCCCATTAGGAATTGGTTTTCCCTGCTACAAATTACTAAGGAACTAAAAACCACCAAACATGGAGCTTAAAGGCCGTGCGAGGGAAATTAAATGATTTACGGATGTAGGGAAGCTGTGTATGAATGAGCATAGGAGGGAGATTAAGTGATGATATAAACTCAAGCTTTCATTTTCAGTTCTTATATTAGCAAGCCAATCAGTGGCCGAATTACCCTTCTGCCAATAGTTATACAGAAATAAAATACATAAATGATGTAAATTTTTTGAGTTAAGTAGCAAACATTCCAATCTCTTTGAGATCCCATAATAAGGATAGAGGTGAGACTAAAAGTATCACATTCAATCCAGATGTTATAAATATACTTTTTATTGCATATAGTGAGACCCAACAATAGAGCTTTGGCTTCAGCCATGATAGAATTAATAACCAAAAAAATTTCCTTAGAAAAAGCAGTACTAACTTTGCCATGATAGTCTCGAATAATACCACCAACAACAACCTTATCCGAGGAAAATTTAAAGCACCCATCTACATTTAGTTTGAAATACCCAACTATAGGTTTTAACCAATGAACAACATTACAAATGTGGTTGCTGACAGGTTTTTGAACATTGAAAAATTTATACAGCAAACATCCCCTTTGAAATTGAGATAATCAATGAGATACATACAAACAACAGTTTTGATGTAGTTTGTAGTTTTCCAAATAACTCTGTTAGGAATAAACTTAAAATTGCAATGCTTGCAATTATTCCTCTCCTATTAAATGTGCCAAGTTATAAGAATAAACAATATTATTCTAATGTGGCTTCGGGTAATAAAATAATCCTAGTCTCCAGGCTAGAAAAAAGCATTAAAACTAAGATTAAAGTTGGGTTAAAGTCTAACATTTTAGCAAAATGAAGCCGTATTCTTTTAGCATTATGATGAAAAGATAATCAAATTGCCCATCTCAGACATACAATAATAGCATTTAGAAGTGAAATACATGCCTTTAGTCTTAAGAAGATCATCAATGGGTAAAAATCTATGTAAACTTCTCCAACAAAAAAAGAAATGGTAAGGCGTATAGATTTATACCAAATTAAATCACCTAGGTTAAAATGAGGAGCAGTTCTTATGCAATTGAAAGCTCTTTAAACAAAAAATAAGACGATGCATAGCCCTTCCACATAAGAGCAACCCTCTGACTGGTGTTGAAAGGAATGGAAATAATCTCCTCATTGATATCATTCTAGCCATTTAAAAATCTCCAAGTATATCAAGGTTTCAACTGCTACTCAAATAAAAATTGTGGGTTTTGCAGGAAGTATGTTTTGCAAGAAGTATGATTGATATTAGGCAGATGAAGAACAAGCCTTCTCCAAACCAACATTTGTGCCAGAAGAAGACCTTGCCTTCACCAACTTTCCACGCCAAATTAGGTTCCATGATAGTTTTAGCCAACATTAAATTTCTTCCATTGTGGGAAATCAGAGCTTTTAGGTTGAAAATAGTATGGTGAGAGCCTTTGCAACATTTCTCTTTCATAAAACTAACCACAAACTGTCATTGGATATAAATTGCCACCGAATTTTATGGTAGAAGTTTTGATAAGATTCTTAAGTCCTCTCTAAAAGCCCAAACCACCTTCAGAAAAGGAATGACAAACACCCTTCCATTTATACTGGTAGATTTCTTGGAATTAATCTTAAAGCTCCACAAAAACATGTTGAAAACTATTTTTAGTCTCTTGTGAAACGCAGAGGAAGGTCTGAGAGTTTGGGGGATGTAAATAGGAGTGGAGCACCGGGTGCTCTTGAGCAAAGTAAGTCTACTTCTAGGAGATAAGAATTTGTGTTCCCATCTTTCCAATTTGTTTTATTATTTAGTTAATAAGATTGTCATAATAAATAATCTTATTTGTATCTATAAAGAGGGGGCTCCCAAATAAGTAATAGGCAATCTTTTGTAAGAAAGGTTCGTCATAATAAGTTTGGGATTAGTAATTCAATTATTGCCTTCAAGAATATATGTATCCAATTGTTACTCTTCTGCTTAACAAAATTATGAAAGTAGGTTGTGTTTCTTTGATCCTTCGTGAACTTCTTTAAAGAGGCTTTTTGTATTAGGAAGCCAGCTAAAATACTCTACAAACCTTTCAAACAACTATGATGGATGAATACAATGGTTGTCGTTGTTGACCATTAACACATACAACAAGTCGATAGTATGAATCCCTCCTTTCATTTTTTTTCTTCTACTTATCCTTCACTTTTGTTTTCATTGCTCAGTCAATTTTGTCTACTACCCCAATATAAGCTTTAACTGCTTCAAATCCTAATCCACATCACATTACAGTGAATTTCTTCACCTATTGCCTGCTAAATTAGTTAAAAATAACTATTCCTTTAATATAGCAGCCAATGGAGGATAGTTGTATTGCACACTTTTTTTTCTTTTTTTTGCTATATATACTTCATCATTAACAATTGACTTTCATTATTCTTTTTTCAATTTATTCATTATCTCGCATTTTCGTTCCTTTCATATTCGAGGTTAGTGTGCTTTTTATTTGAGTGTTTTTCATGGGGTTGTGAGTAGTGCTTTCCAATGAGTCTTGTATGTGCTCCAACATTCTTTAGTATCAGTTGATTTTCGGGTTGCATCTATTGTTTCCCATTTCATTGTTCAGAATGCTCATCTCCTAGATTATGCTGCGGCACTGAGGCTCGATCAGCTAACTCTTCATCGATGGGAGTCAATTTGTCGAAAGATATCTCTTAGGCTGCTTCAGTTGGATATTGCTCGCCGAGGTTGGAAGCAATTGGTTCCACAAATGTGGAGATTTGCTTTAGCTCTCTAACTGATATTATGATGATCTTTGAAGAAAATTTATGTTTTGATCTTTAGATCGTTAAGATCTCAATAGAGCAGTGTCTCTGTGACACAACACAATCTTTTGAAGATATTTGGTGAAGCTGATATATTGCATTGAAGACGAACATTTTTTGGGACGGCCGTTTGAAGCTTTTCAGATGAAGTTAGAATTCGAGGCTGATTTTTTCTCAAGTGCAAACTTTTGATGAGACATTTACTCATCATTCGAAGGCTTATCAATCATTCCTCCAACTAAGAACAATTCATACTTGGGGAGATGTTTTGATGTAATGTTTTGAAGTTGCTTGGTTTTATTTAGATAGTCTTTGCCATCACTTACTCTAGGTAAGGTTGTTGCCATTAGAATTTCCTTTCTCTTGATTAAATTTTAGATGCAAATAAATGTCTGTGTTATGCTATAAGTACCTCATAATAAAATGACGGTTTCGTTAATGGAGCCTTAAAAGGTTGTTTTTTAGGATTAAGTGTTGTACAAAAAGTTTTCATGGTTTATGATTCAAAAAAAATAATACAAAATTTCATAATTACATTCCACCTGTTTTTAAAAGCACCCTTACAGAACATACCACCACGTATAGAAGAACCCATAAATGTTTACGAGATGAACTATACTACTATTCAATAAACCATAATAATTCTCTCAAAGCTCTAATGTGTCACCCAGTGTTCAAATTTTATATATCATTTCTTCATCACCTCCACCCCTTAGAAAGAGTAGTCAAGATTCACAAAAATGCATAGGGGCTACAAACCTGTCATCACATAATTTTTGAACCTAAATCTAACACTGCTGCCTAGAAAACTATATGTCAACAGTGCCCTAGTTCATCTTTTAGATCAAAAGCATATTCCTTTTTTATGATTCCCTAGTATACATCGGCATTTCTTTTTAGTACGCTTGTCTAAAATCTTGGAACCTAAAAGCTACAATCTAGCAAGGTACAATGCAGATTACGCTATACTATGGACAAAGAATTACAAGCTCTGGAATAAAAGAACACTTGGGTTTTAGTTCTTCCTCCAAGCAAACATGCAATTGGTTCTAAAGATTTGATAAATTGAAGTCAGGATTAGTAGCAAAGGAATATAACCAAGTGGAAGGATTTGATTATCTAGAGTGCTTTTCTCTGATGGCCATGTTGGTTACAATTTGTATATTGGTAAGTATTGCTGTTTCTTATTCTTGGTTCATCTATTAGACAAGAACAATCCTTTCTTATATGAAATGCATAGTTGAGAAAATATATATGGAACCACCAGATGGATACTCTGAAGAAATACCTAGTAAAATTGCAAAATATTTAAATCAATTTATGGTCACAAGTAGGGGCATCAACACAGTGTAATCAATAAATTACAAATAAATTGCGTAAATTAATTTCCAGATATCAGCACATAATCATTGTTTTTTAATAAAACATCCAATAACTTATTTTTAGCCGACCCCATCACCTAGTGGGATTAAGGCTTGGTGTTATAGATTGTTGGAGTAAAATCATCGCAGATGCACCTGGTTCTCTATCAAATACAGATTCATTTAGAAGATTAATTGGGAGGCTACTTCGATTTTACAAAACCAGATATTGCATATGGTACGCGACAACTTTGTCAAATTGTTTCAGCACCATGTCAACAACATTGAAAGCAGTACTCCATATACTTAGGTACCACAAAAACTGTCCAGCAAAAGAATTTTTTTATTCAATAGTAATCCTTTCTAATTAGAAGCCTTTCTTAAGCCCATGAAGATCTCTAATAGGATATTGTATATTTCTTGGCTAAACCCTTATATCTTTTGCTGCAATGATAAATAACACTTCGTTGTATGAGATCAACATTATGTGAGCTCCAATGTATCAACTATATACTTGCAGATTTTATATCAAAATTTCTTTCCAATTCCCTTTTGGTATTATAGCCAAGCTGCTTTGCGCATTACTATCAACTCAGTTTTTTATAAGAGGACTAAACATTTAGAGATTGATTGTCATTTGGTTTGAGATAATTACAAAACTGGTTTCATTTCATCCAAATACACTTTCTCCAAACAACTGGCATATTTATTCAGTTTTATCCAAGCTGAGCATTTTTGAGTCTTCACAGTGCTTCAACTTGTGAGGGCATGTAGTTACAGACAAAAATCTGTATGTAAAGAAACAAAAGTCTGTTATGAGTAGCTGTACACAGATATAGATTTGTTACAAGTTGTTGTACACACATATAGGTTTGTCCAAGTTTATTATAGTCTGTTATAAATTTGTTACCCTTCCATTTAGTTGCTATGTAACCAAAGCGTGTATAAATGTTGTGGCATTGTATCAATTTGCGAATGCTGACTAATAAAACAGAACACAATACCATCAGTTCTTTTATATCTTTACTCAGATTTCCTTGTTCTCTTTATCTGTTCCCCATATGCTCGCTTATGTCTTTTGTGGGAAGTGCAAGTTTAGTTTGGTTGCCATGGGATTTAGTTAGTGTAGCAGCATGATATGGCCCATCTTTAATTTAATTTAATTAAATTTTTTGGAATGCCAGAAGCATTTCAGGTGCCATGACAGTTTTTTTTTTGCTTTGTGTTTCATTACCATCTTTGTTTATCCAACTGTTCATCCACAATGTTAGTCCAAGATGATTCATTCGATGATGTGTTGTTTCCAGACTATTCCTGTTTCTATTATGAGGGAATGCGAACTTGGCAAAATTAATATGATTGTCCTTCAAGATCAAGAAGGCAGGAGCTGGCCTGTAAGGATAGCCCATTGGATCGGGCGTCCAGCTATGGCAAATGGGTGGACTAAATTTGCAGAGGTTAATTGCTTGGAAGAAGGGGATGTTTGTGTTTTCGAGTTTTTTGAAGGGAACAAGACTACGCATGTTCATATTTTCCGAGCTGATGTGAGTTCTACAACAGTTTTAGAAAGGGCTGGTAATACCTTTTCCCTTTAATTTCTCTTTCAGCACTAAGATAACGACCTTTCTGTCTTAATCCTTGCTTTTAGGCTTAGCGTATTTTAGCCCTTGAGGATAATTACTATACACATTGTTTGGCATAAAAGCTTAATCTTGCTTGAACAGTTATGGATTTCGCACTATGTTCTGGAAGCTCCATGTCTTACATTTTCATTCTTGTTCTATAAATGCTGATAGTAAAAATAAATGACAGTCCCTAATTTCAAATCACTTCTCAAGTCCATTTGATACTTTTGTTTTATGTTATGTCCATTATTCAACTTCAAGCTTCTTATTGGTGCATTGTTCTTGCATTTGTTTTAAGAATCAGTTATCTTTCTTTTGGTAACCAGACTTAAGTATGGATATAAGTGGCAGTTGAAAAAAAAAAGGCACTAAGAATTAATCACAATAGTCTACTGATTACATTACATCCTATGTTAAGAAAACTATCCATGACAATGATTAAAACACTGGCCAGATTATTAGAAAACTGGTCATCAAATAAAATATGATCGCAGTCCCTAGTGTCAAAAAGCCTCCACTTCAGCTTGTAAAATGAATATTAGTCGAACTCTCTCTCCCTTATAACTTTATTTTCTTGTTATACTGGCATCCTCTTTACTCAGGAAGGTCAAACTCTCTCTCTCTTACAATAAACAAAACAAAAAGAAGATTTTCAAAATTGTGGTTTCCTTGCATTGAGAGCAAAAATAAGGCATCTCTTCATTGGCTCCAACATAAAATCACTTGCACGCATCCCTTATAATTGTGTGACTGTAAACTAGTTAGGGTTCAATCACTTTTTTGGAAGAGCGCAACTATTATTGCATGTTATCAAATCAAATTTAAAATATTTACTATTAAATACTTAGTTAAAATAATAGCCTGTAAAACATGGTATTTTAATTAATAATATTTACATAATGGCTAAATTTTATTCTTTTAAAATTCTTACAAAAGTCTTGGTGATATATTTGTAAATAAAATTAGATATCAATTGTATAAATAAGAATAATTTCAATAATTTGTGAAAAGTTGCTTCGTAATTAAAAAATTTGATATTAAGGATTATTGATCGGCTCATAGTAGGATGTACTGATCGGTTGTGACTCTAAGTTGATCTCCTTATCAAAATTTACCATGTTATTACAATGTTCTCAATTTGCATCATTTGAGAATCATGTTCACGGTTGTCTCTTGTACCAAATAGAGCTTAACTTTTGTACCAGAAGTTATTCTGGATGAGTATTTTTATAATTAATCTTGTTCAAGAGAGATGGCTTACAACATTTCTGACATTATGATATCAGGTAATAAAAAATGTGAAGCAGAGGTTCTCAGAGTTGAAAGACCTTTTATAACAGATGCAAGATTTGCATCCATGTTCTCAAAATCTCAAAAATACGAGCTGGTGAGTAGGAATGCTGTTGCAATTTTTTTTGTTTCATATACAGTTTAGTTACATTCTAAAATCACTTGCTTGATGATGAATGATTTGTATTTTAATGTCTGATTGTTCCAGGTGCTATGTACTACTGATGCATCCTAAACATTAACTTATTAAAATAACGGACAAACACTAAAATTATTCAATAATCACTCTTGAAACTGTTTGTGATTTTGTCTGCTTACAATGGGTGCTGCAGGGTTTGTAGTTCTTATGAATATTAATTAGTAAGATACATGACATCTATTAAAGAAAAATTGATATATATATATATGTGTGTATATATTCATTTATTTTTACAAAAGAAGAGAAGAAAATAAACAGAATTACAACTAAAAATACAAACAAAAACCAAAAGTGATTTAATCAAAATTAAGAGCAGTATCAGGTTCCGGCACAATTTCATTGTCTTCAAATTTCCAATTCTTCAAAGCATTCTTCACGATTGCGCCAAATGAAACTCCTCTGGCGTGCGAGACTCCCCTCTAAATTATATCTATCCGTCTGCAAAAACCTTCAGTAGTGCAGTTCCAGCTCTTTTTCCTTTGCTTCGCTCTTCCTCCTTGGAGCCTTTTTGAATCCATAAATGCCATGCTTTTGGTCAGGTAAATTTCTCTTATTGAGACCACATCGAGCACAACACCTTCCATAGCCCTGTCTTCCCTTGATGTTTGTGATGAAGCCAATAGACACCTTACGGATGCTGCACAGCCCTGCCAATTAACACAAAAAAAGAGGTAAACAGTGTCCAACCCAGGGATCAGACCACAGATGATCAGAATTAATTCTTACGATTACATTCCAATTCTCAATATTAATTCTTACGATTACCAGATTAAAGTTTGGGAAGGTGAGCTGCTCACCCATCATAGCCTAATGAAGAATAAGTATCCATCGTAAAAGAAAATTCCATGTTGGAAAGCCAACCCCAATAAAAGTGATACATAAATTCCATCCCAGAAAATCATTTTAGTTCTGAAGGTCCAAAAGAACAAGCAATATTACGAAACCAAAAGTAATATGGAATAATTAGATTCTGGCAACCAGAGAACCACTTCCCAGCAACAAAAGCATGTAACCGAACTGGAACTACACATGAATGAATATTATAAGTCATCCCTTGGTTGCCTCAATTGAGCTGTAAGATGAACTTGGCCCGCTTAAAGCTTCTTCATATACGTATGTATATGAAGGCTAGCATTCAGCATAGAGCAACATGCAACATTGATATAGCTCCAATAATTGTATGACATATCATTTCCAAAGTACGGAACCAATGAAATAATGTGCATTAAAAACCCGATGTTGGTCATAATCATGTCTGAGTAATGACATGATAACATCAAGGTCGTATATGTCAAAAAGTTTCAAGACAAGGAGGTGAAAGAAACAAGCGTGCAGGCGTGTAAAAAATAAAAATTATTTGTTCAGTTGCAATTCATTGAGAAATTTTACTTCAATGCCACTTTCAAACCAATTAAAAATGATGTTAACCAACCAGGAGAAGTACCACAGCAGACCGTCATAAACCTTTTCAGCAATGCACAAATTCCGCTCACAGACCAATACAATATATAAATGTTAGCGTGTAAGCTATAATGTGGGAGTGAATGGTGTTTAAAAAATGTAAGAAAACCAATACTGTTCTAAACATTTAAATTCAATTCTGGAAGGTCGAACATAATGATCTTTATGATTTCTCTAAGAGTGGGTATAAAGCTGTACCTGTGCAAATCCTACCAGAAATGCAAAATTTAATCCAACCCACACATGTTAGGCACAATATTTGTTTGTTTAGAAAAAATGATGTATTACAGGTAGCACAACTTCACCATACTAGCCACAGAAAACACAAATATCACATAAAAGATAAGCTGCAAATGGATATATATATATATATATATATATATATGGAAGACGCTAACAGCAAAATTCCGTCAGGAAGCTATAAAAAAAAGCCACACTTTTCTCTAACAATTACTATTCTTATTATAATGCTTGGAATGACATGGAGTGTCTTCTCCCTTCATTTGGGATGGCTATTTGTAGCCTCTAAAGCTAGCTTGAACTATTTCCGAAGGTTGTGTCAAAATGGTTTTGAAAAAGAATCTCTTGGTTTTCAAATGATGAATGATCAAACTTTTATTTTTTCACATTTAAGATCATCTTTTGAACTTTTATCGATGATTTTGATTTTTCAACCATCATATTTTTCATGATAAAAAATGAAAGATTATGGAATTTATCATGTGACAAATTAATATTCACAATATGGTAACTTATAAAATGTAAATTTAATTTACATTATGGCAAACATGCTCTTACAATACTTTTCAATTAATCAAGGGTAATTTATTTGTGATTACCTAATCATGCACCCTCATTTTAGGATGCGATTTCCTGTAGATCAAGTTGTAGATAAGGAAAAAATATCATCACCTTTTCTTCAGTATATCAATTAGCTTTCTGGAGTGGTTTTCCTTTCTTCCTAGTTCTATATGAAAATTTTATTCCATCCTAGGTAGTTGACTTTAATTTTCAAAAAAATTACCTCACAAAAGCTGCTCTTTTTGCCCCCATATTTGTTCATCTATTGGGAGTTTAATTTCTTTCGTTTGTTCATCTAACATCAAGGGTTTGAAGGTTTGATATTTCTTGACATTCATGACAAATTATTTGCATATTGGTCAAAAGCTCTAATTGGTATGCAGTATTTTGTAATACATAAATTGGTCAATATCTGATCAGCTTAAGCCTTTTCCTTTCACTTTTAAGCCGGTCCTTTGATATATGCACCTTAACTAAGTCACCAATTTCAAAAGTCTTTTCAATACAATGTCAATAATGTCTTGCTTTGTATTATTGCTGAGATAATTTTTGTTGTTCCTCCACCTTGGAGTCAGTCTTTTTATTCCTTCTATGAGTTTTTTAGCTAGATTGATATTTTATTCTTATGACCTTTAATCAAAAATTTTGTTAACCACATCATATCAAATGGGCTTTGAGGTAATTATCCATGTCAAGCTTTAAGATGTCATTGCTATAGATTCACAGATATCATGATTGAATGCAAATTGTATATTTGAAAAACTCTCATCCCATGTCTTTTGCTGCTTTGCATGGAATTCTCATAAAAAATATACTACTGTGCAATTAACAATCTCAGTCTGTCCATCATTCTGTTGATGGAATATCGTACATCTTTTTAGTGATGTATCCATCATTACCCATAGACTTTTTAAAACTCACTGTGAAGTCTAATGTTCATATTAGATGATATAGAGTTTGGCAAACCATAAATCTGTGGATGGAATATTGTACTTCTTTTTAATGATGTATTCATCATTAATCATAGACTTTTAAAAATTCATTGTGAAGTCTAATGTTCATATTAGATATTCTGAACATTCTTGAAGAATAGCTAGGCCTCTTTTCTCATAACAGCATTTTTTGCTTAAAATTAATGCATAATTGTAAATTGATCTATCACCACAAAAACATAGTTACTTCCTCTTTTATTCTTAGGCAGTTCTTCTAAGAAACCCATGGAGATGCTCTATCATGGCTTGTTGACATTAGTAATGATGTGTATAAGTTTTGCTTTTGATTGGCTACTCACTATTCGCCGCATTCGGTACAACATTTTTTGCTTAAAATTAATACATAATTGAAAATTGATCTATCACCACAAAAACATAGTTACTTCCTCTTTTTTTTTTTTTTAGGCAGTTCTTCTAAGAAATCCATGGAGATGCTCTATCATGGCTTGTTGGCATTAGTAATGGTGTATGTAAGTTTTGATTTTGATTGGCTACTCACTATTCAAGCTGCTAAGACTTGGGTAAGTTTTGATTTTCTTGGCATTCCTTCCATATCTCTCAATAATCTGCATATTATTCATATGCTTCACCATGACCATTAGATCAGTGGTTGAGAAAGCATATTCACCATTTTATTTTACACTCCTTTCTTATACTTGATTACTAGGTTGAACTATTGGAGATAGGACATCCACCTTGTATGTCGAGTTTGTTGTACCTTTGATTGTGCCTAGAGACATTGTAATGGCTTGTCGTCAGTATAAATCAGTCTCTTTGTCTTGTACATAGTACCGCCATAGCTTGATTGCTTGGTACAAGGAAATCAACTCTCATAGGTGGGACTATTTTTGTGCTATAAATTTTAGAAAAATATGTTATAGCCCTTTTGTCTTGCATTAGCATAGCCTAAAGCAAATCTAGATGCATCGGTCTCAATTTTAAAAGGATTTTTGTAAATTTGGTAGGACTAGGTTGGTGCTTTTTTAATTTTGTTTTAATAGTAGGTATGTGTTATCGTGTTCTTTCTTCAAACAAAATTTTTTATTGGCTTTTGTAAAAAAATGTAAAAGGGAGTGAGTTCAGTAACATTTGGAATAAACTTAGAGACGTGTTAACAAGTCTCTTTGTATGTCACAACACATTTTGTGATTGCGACCAATTTTTGATTGGCTTAGTTTTGCTGAGGTCAACTTTAATTTTTTCATTTCTAACATCTAGCACCAAGTATAAAACAGTTTTTTTTCCAAGCCACATTTTCTTAAGTTTAGCAAAAGTTGATTTTCTTAAGGTGTGGAACACTTGATGTATTCCATTTCCTGATTGTAGATGAGTATATCATCAAAGTAAAAATTACAAAATCTTCAATAAACAGTTGGAGGATGTTATCTAATAATCTCACAAATGTTGTTGGGGTGTTGTAAAGACAAATAGTATCACTAACCATTCAAAAAGCCCTTGGCTGGTTTTTTATGATGTTTTCCATATGTTATCATTTCTGATATGTACCTAATGATAGTCAAATTTGAGATCTAACTTGGTGAAGATGGCTGCGTGCTTCAATTTAGACAGGTCATTCACTCTAGGAAGTGGATATTGATTATTGATAGTAATTTTGTTAAGAGCTTGATAGTTTACACACATAATGCAGAATCATCATTTTTGGATATTATGACAATGGAATATTTACAAGGAGAGTTGTTGGGAACCACTCCTTGGTCCAATAGTTAATTGACTTGTTTATTTGTATCTTCATTTTAAGATAGAATTGAGATACGGATCAATAATGAGAAGTATAGAGTTTGATTATAATTGAATTCATGTTCAACTACTATTTGCAGTAAAACTTCTCTTGGTTCTTGAAAGGGCTCCTAATATCTTTCAATTAATTATTAAAGCCTCTTTTCTTGATCAGTGAGGATTAAAATCAAGTTATGACAGCATTTTCAAGTTTTTTTTTTGGCGAATAAGAAAAAATATGTCGTAGGCAGACACTAATAGTTCTTTTTACTTGACCTGCTGCGATGACATTAATGAGTTGATTTTTTGTGCTTCATTAAACATTATATCGAATTTCATCTTTTGCATAATTAATGTTATTGGGCCATTCAATAAAATATAGCATTGTGATCCCATAAGTATATACTGCGTACAAGATGAGGCATATACCTAATGGAACTACTTCACATAAAACTTCATCTAAGTAGTGTTTTATGCTTGCAAACGTTACAGACATTGCCACTCAATCTGTATATCAGCATCTTTTCTTGATCCATTTGAGAGGATAAGATTTTGGGTGTGGAAAGTTTTTGATCATAATCTTTAGACCAAACTTGAAGAGATCAAGTTCTTTTGTCTCCTCGTATCAAATATTGATTTTACTACCGATTGCTTAAGTTGGGTGCGTACTATAAAGAGTTATCATGTTCACTTGATCTAGCTAATGTATTTGTACTTGACTCTTTTCCCTTCAAAATTGCCATCAAGGAAAGTATTATATGTTTGGTTGTCACTGCTTCTAATGATTTTTCTTGATTACTAATAATAATATTAACGTTTTTTCCCTTTTCATCTTGAATTTTTTCAGAAATAATTTTGGATGCATTTTCCAATACTTATTAACGTCGTGGCTTGTGATATTGCGATATTCACAAAAGTGGAGAAAGATTCAAAAGAAGAGAAAGAAGTAGAAATAGTTGCTGTAGAGACTTTACTTTTAAAAGGATTTGGATGATATTTCTCTTTTGGATTTGACTTCTCTTGTTCTTATCCTTAACCTGTGGGCTTGTCTTTCATTAACTTATTCTTTCTTTCAATAGCCATGGCAAGTGCTTGTTTGATTAAGATCTTGGATGGGAAAATATGCAACTAATTAGATAGACTGCATAGAAGCCCAGAGGTATTTATGGTGAGAGTAGCTTTATTATATAGTGGACACTCATCATAAGAGCTTGTTTTTGAAACACAACCATGTAGTCTTGAATAAATTGATTTGGCCTTTGGAATAACCCATACCATTTTCTCCATTTGTCTTTTTTTGGGCAACATTTCTAGAGGAATCAAATACTGTTTCATTCCATCCTTTATTCTATTTAAGAAACTTATCACACTTTTCTATCATAGTGGAATAAGATGCAACACATATCAAGTGTACTTTTCATATTGAGAGATGTGATGACCCATGTTAGGTTGGTAACAACCAACTTAACATTGGGTGATTTTTCCGCAGAATCATATTGGCGGTTAAATATAATAGCAGTTAAACAAAATCCAAAGTCATTCAAGTATAAAGAAATAACATTCATTCAATTTGTAAAATAAATAACCTCCTGAATTTATTACAAAAATATCATTATACAAAAATAATTATCCCTTGTAGGGTAAATAAAATTAATTTCCCACCCCACGCCTCTTTCTAACAACTTTAAACTATATCAGCCTCCTCCAATTGTGTCTGATCTGGCATTATAAAAATAATGCTTTAATGCATATTTTAAATACAAAGGATATTAAATAATATACTTTAAGCAAAAAGCGGAAGACAAAAATAATAATAATTGCAGAGAAATATAGTTTATTGCAATTAAAAGATAATTATGAATTCTGCAAAATAAATGTTCTTTTGTTACATGCCAAATTTTCAAATGGTGATTGCAGTAATTGCATAAAAATTCATGTTTCATGTTTATGCTTATGATATTATGAAGCAACGTTAGCAGTTATGAGGGGCAAAACTAGGCTGGTGATGGGACCATCTTCGACGCGGGTCTCGGCCTTGACGTTTCAATTTCATTTTATGCATTTATTTTCGTCCGTTTCAGTTTTATTTTTGCATTTATTTTCGTCCGTTTCATGTATTGATCGGAGGAACGAATATTAGCCTGTGATCGTTTATTAAAAATACTCTAAGGCCTAGATTGCTTTGAGGGTATTATAAATATCCAACATCTGTATGTTAATTTCAATTTTGATAAATAGAAATTCGGAGTTCTCCAAACAGCGAGAATGGCTCTTGTTGTATGCTGGTATGTACTGGGCCTCCAATAGAGCTTTCATCTCAGCCCAGGTAGTCATTGGAGGAAGCCCATCGTACTCCATCTGTCTCTCTTTTCCTAGCCAAAAGGTCTTTACTTTCAGGGTGAGTCTCATCTTAGCAAAGCAGATCTTCTTATCCTCGTACATACCGTACCAGTTATCCTAAGAACTTCCAATTTCGCTTACTACTTTGCCTGCTCTGTTGAACCGAGGTGCGAAGGCCGCGCAGCGGTCTAGTCTCCGGATTTGGTTTTTATATGAACTCTATGTGGATGACATGATAGTAAAGACCTACCGCCCTCTTTCAAAGCAAAGTACGCGGCCCGATGATGCTCTCATTCTCGCCCATAGAGGTCAAATCCGACATCTTCACAAAATCAAATCTATTTGGTTTTTATGATATCTAAAGTGACGACTGTTGCTCTTCAGCAGAAGACCATAGGACCAACGAGAGAACGGATTCTTGCAACCCATGTTTCATTGTGATGAGGCCGCGCAGCGGACCGAGTCGCTCCTAGCTTCAAGATCATAGTAATGCCTGCCGGGTACGAATGTCATGTTCAAAGTCCATGGAAAAGATCACTGACGAGCGTGTTCAATTGTAAGTTTTATCCGCCTGACATCATATGGATCAACAATTCTAATTTCTTAGTGACAGAAAGCCCTTCTCAAGGAAGTGAGCCAAGAGCCACTCATGCTAGCGGATTCTAATTATGCTGTGCCGGTGCACGCTTAGACTGCGATGTGCAATCTTTGGTCTGCCTATCATTGTCCATTAAGGGCTGACGGAGCTAGGCAAGAGGACCACTACTGGGATTATGAAACATTGGAAGCCTTCTTTTGATTGTTCTCCAAGAGCCTCTGCTTCTTCTCTTCCACTACTTCTATTTTAGACCGAGCAAGATAAAGTGAGATTTCGAGTGTGTAAGCCGGTCGATTCGTCTGCTCATTCAGCGTATTCTTCTTATCCCCGTTCCGATAAGCGATAAGTCTGATGTTATGAAACGGGATAGGCATTCGGATTCGTTACTGGGGGCTGATGGGGATGAGTTACTTCGGGCTCGCTCCTGAGGGAAGGAACAGGATCAACTTAATATGCCTCGGCTTCAGGGGGTTCAGATTTAGAGGGGCCGCTCGCTTCTTAGGATCCATCGGATTGTCTTCGATTTTCGAGGTTTGAAAGTGAAAGATTCTGCGAAGGCTATAAACAAATTGCATATCATATAATGGCAATTTCGATTGATCGAAGGACTAGCACAACCTTACAGTCCTAAGCAAAAGCAACCTGGAACCAACAACATTACATATACCATACTGCTATAGAAGGCATGAGTACCAGTTAGACTACGGGACGCGTACACCCGAAACGAAATTGGTGAGCCCCCTGAAGTGAAGTCAAGAGCTAGTAGTACTATCAGCAAAGGATATCGTAACTACGGCGAATACGTTTTTCTTGCTTGCCACATACCCGGAATGAGCAGGAACATGTGAACTCGGATTGAAGTTATGGAATTGTGGACACAGGGCGGAGGGGCTTAATAACGGACTAAAGACCATTGACCGGGAAATAGCACTGAACAAGCAGGGGCTAAAAGCTTATTCTACCCAGTTTTCTCCCATAGTCTCAAAAGAGGGTCGATCCAAATTCCACCTACCCTCCGGGTGGCCTTCGAAAGCCATGAGCCGCCTACGACTTGCTACTTTCTCCTTTTGATTAAATGAACTCGTCGCTACTTATTCTACGTACCCTATCCCTATATTTATAAATCCTTCCATGTACCCGACACTGATTCCCAAGCAGAGGCCGCGCAGCGGAGGAGGATCTTACAACTACTCTGATTCTGCTTCGCAGCCTTACCTTACAACACTGAATATTAGAAAAGAAGCCCGCTGCTAAACGAGCACAGATTGGTAAAGAAGCACAAAAAGAGGTAAAGTCATGGCCTTCTATGATCCGCCTTCAAGATTAGATAATAGAAGTACTTTCCTTTTAGCAAGGAGATACGGAAAGGGAAAGCCGGATTAGGTCTTCTAATCGAGACTTCTTTTACAGGCCTGAGTCCCTTAATGAGTAATGAGCGCCATCGCCATATAAATCTAAGTGACATCCTACAGCTACTGCTACCTCAAACACTGACTGGACTGCTAACAACATGGCTAGCTACAAAGCTACAATCGAAAAACTGTGAAATGGAAGCCGGTATGCACTCTTGTCAATAAAAAGTATGGGGGATGGTGGACTACTTGACTGGGAAAGGTGGAAGAGGAAAAGGCAGGTATGTATGGAATTAATTACCCCCCTCTCAGCGCACTGCACTCAAATATCAGCTGATTTCAGTAGGTAAAGGCACTAGAGCCTAAAGTCTTTGTTACAGCAATCTCTCTCTTTAGTTATGGTAAACAGCCTCTCCCCTTTTTTTGACCTGTGGCAGCCAGTTCAATGTCAGCTAGATTTCCACGTTCAAGCTCTAAGTCAAGCAGTCCCTCTTTCTTAGTAGGACTCCTTCCGGCAGTGATGAGATTACGGGTCAGTCTTGAAAAGCAGTGGTGATCTCTAACTCTAAGTGCTTCCATTCTATATCGATACGAGGGACGATGGAACTCTCACGTACGGTTCAGCCTTCTAGGCGAAAAGGTAAAAAGGCTGCGAAGCAGAATCAGAACCTTCTCTGATTTTCCGGTATTTCGGTTATTGTCTACGAATACCGGGTATGAAGTCAGTCATTAACCGTCCCTTTTTGTTAGAGCAGATAAGCGACTCCCTCCTGAGAATCCACCGCCTCGCCTTCTTTCGTTTGGTTGTTCCCACATTTTTGAATAAAAAAAAGTGATCATTTCGCGCATCTGTCTGAACAATGAAGCTATAGCAAAGAAGACTTATATCCGGGACTGAAGTGCAAAGGGTTCGAAGCCTACCCTCCGGCTTTGATGTGAGACGCTAGTCGAATGTAGGGTACGAAGTAGTAGAAGCTTAGGTCTGAGCCTTATATCTTTGCAGATCCTGGGAGTCTTCTTATCCGTTCCGTGTGCTTGGGCCTTGCTAACCGAAAGACAAAGAAAAAAGGCTACGAAGGATCTCAAGAGTGAGACGCTAGTCGAATCCAAACGGTAGGGTAGGTAAAGAGTGAGACGAGAGGTGCGTAGTAATAGTGAGAGTGTTGCGTTTGACCGGGTCCTTAGGCCGCGCAGCGGTGAGAAAGTAATTTTTCCTAACAACCATGGGTGAAAACCTACCCTCCGGGTAGGCCGCGCAGCGGTGCTATCTAGTTAATTTAGTAAGGCTGCGAACGAAGTGAGTAGAGCATCAAAACGGAAACGGCTCAACAGCTAGTCCCTTCTTCCCTAATCTTGGTTTTCTATTAAAGCTCGACTTAGGTCAAGTATTTGCCTGAACCTTTTGAAGGCGGAACGAGTGGAGCGAGAGAGCATCAAGTTCGAAAGGGGTAGGCAGCGAATCACCTTTCCAGTTATGTGAGCTAGTTTGGCATTAGATTCTATAGGGCGAGAGGCCTTTAGGCACATTCCTTCGATTTAGATATATGCTCACCTATTACCTATTATAATATATAATAATAGAATATAGAAATAGAATTCGTCTGCTTCGCAGCCTAATCTTTTGCTTAACTCATTCTCTTTCAATTCAATGAAAGATCGCAGAAAGTGAGTCTTCTCTTCC